>CM031237.1:692458425-693058425 GCA_018340775.1 Taxus wallichiana var. yunnanensis
AATGGAGGACATTTGTACCAATCATGCCATGTTGCTTATCAGCCAATTTTCCAATTTTTGTTGGTCTTGATGTGTGGTGTAGGCCATTATCGAGGGACAAATGACGTAAAGCATTTGTGGGGGTGATACTGTCTTCAACTTCAATTACCCCTCTAGTGCTCGCTAATGTGTGAAACACAACAAAATGACAAACCTAGTGTACATGAAAGTTTCGACTCCAACTTCGCTACCTTTTACAAGATTTTAATTGAGTTCGTCAGAAGAAAGAACTCGACTAGTTAAAATCCTCTCCTTGCAACCACATGTTTAATCGATATCCAAAGCCATTTAATGAAGCCTATTTGCTTCCTTGTGATGCCCGCCAAAATCTTTTGAAATTACTTCCATCAAAACTAGCGTTCTATCCACAATTGCATTGATTGAGATTCCTCTTCCCTTTCTCTGTGCAACATATGCACTTGTTGCTGATTGCATTGGTGGTTTGGTTGACGTGTACGCTAGCATAGATGTACCCCTATTAGGTGGGCCTTTTTCCTTAGTTATAGTGGCGACATTGATGGGAATCTGCGATTGAACCATATGACATCGTTATGGTATCGACTCATCGAGTTTGGATAACCTCAAGATGATCCCATAAAGATGGCAATTTGGCCGATTGCTCCATATCAATACCTCTCATGGGGTTTTTGGTCACCAACTCACCCTCGGCTACTTGTGTGCTCGGCTTGGTCTCTCAACTTTCCATATTTGTTTGGCTTTTCTGTTGTAGCTCATGGTGTGGTGGGTCGCCCATTTGGTTTGTTTTAAAATTTAATGTTGTCCTAATGCCAATGTCCTCCTCATTTGCACTCAACTCTATAAAAGTTATTCCATGCTCCTCCATCATTACTTGTACCATAGGTCCAATTGGGCGAGTGAACAGGTGTATCATTTTTAGTTGTGCATTGGATGTAATCTGCAACAAATTGTTGTTTTTGCTCTTAGGTGCTCTATTGCTCTCTCTCTCTCTCTCTCTTTCACTATAGATCTTTTCAGCTTTGTTTGGATTAGCTTCAAATGGTATCGTTTGCTTCCCCTCTACACCTTTTTATAGTTTGTTGCCTCAAGTGATCTTTTGCTTTGTCCTTTTCCATCGATTTACAATCCAATCTGCCTTCTTAAGTGTACTTATTCGTTAGATCCACTTGCCTTATCATCCCATCGACTATCCTAATTACTTTTGTTTCTGTTAAGTGCATCGGATCCAATCTTTTCAACTTTTTGAGCTGCCTATTCTTGTGAGGTTTCCTTTTTGAACTACCTTGATTTCCCCACGCATATGATCTTTTTCCATTGTGCAATGCTCCTGGACTTAATTGTTTCGACAAGATTTTCTAGATCTCTCTCATAGACCCAATTTACTTGCCTTATGCATTGCAGATCCACGTACTTGCTGATTTGGTTCATTTAGCTTTGCTACTCCTACACACTTGAAACAACACTGTGAACTCTACAAAAACAACTATCTACCACACCATGCATGAAATGAATTTCCTACTCTACCATTGTGCCCAAGGTACTTACTATTGCACTTCTGTTACGTAATCATGGACAATAGGCTTTGAGCCTATTGCCATTTATTCGACCAGGTTGTAAGTTTCCCTGTAGGTCTCGCAATATCACCGTTCCTTGTGGTGTTATGTGGTGTTTGATATAAGGGCCTTTCTATCTTATGCGCAACTTGCTTGGATGTGCTCTGAATTTGCTCTCATAAACCAAGACCATTTGTTCCCACTTGAATTTCTTAGTCCACAAATTTCTGTCATGCTAGGCCTTCTGGCTGCATTTGTGTGCTTCTTGGTTCCATTTTGCTGTCACACGATTTTTCTCCATCCTAGTCCAATCTAGCAATCTGCTTTCAATAGATTCCTTGCCCCCTAACCTCCTAGTCACGGCAATATGCAAACTCGGAACTGTGTATTCCATAGGCATAATTGCTTCTATCCCATATACTAGCTGTAATGGTGTATATCCTGTGTTGCGCTTATAATATGTTCTATATGCCCATAAGACTGTAGGTATGTGATCTTCCCAATCGTCCCTTTGTATGGTACAAATCTTAGTAAGCATTTTCTCTAGAACCTTGTTGTTACTTTGTGTGTCTGTTCACCTGACAGTGGTAAGTTGTAATTTGATGGTGCACAATCATAAATTCCTCCTTATGTATTTTGATTGTGTTGTTGATGAAATGTGTTATGCAGTCACTGATTAACTTTTGTGGACACTTGTATCTTGTGATGATGTTTTCATATAATTTTTTTGCACTGTTCTTGGTTGCAAAATTAGGAGGCTGCGACTTCTACCCATCAAGTAAAATAATCAGTTGGAGTTATAATATATTTGGCCTTTGATTTTGGATGGTGGATTTATGAGTCCTACAAAGTCAATGCCCCACTGCTCAATTGGTGTAATGGTCCAGAGTACTCTGTATTGCAAGAACTGCACAATCTCTCCTAGTTACTTTGGTACCACAGTGATCCCAAACAAGTGTGCATTCGGAGAATCTTCCTTAAACTCTTTTGCTTCTTCACCCGTATTAATTTTGCTTAAGTGGTCTGGTCCGACATGTTCCCTTCCTGGTTTAACATTGATTTTAAACTTATATCCTTGAAACAACATCAACCATCTTGAAATTCTCCTCCTAGCAATGGCTTGTTGGCCAGATACCCCAGCGTTTGATGACATATCAAAATTTGAAGGGAGTTTCGAGTAAGTATTGCCTAAACTTCTTGAGTGCGAAGACCATCACCAAAGCTTCTCTTTTTGTAGTAGTATAGTTTTTCTCCGCTCTGGTTTGTGGCTTGCAAAGTGGATTGGATGATCTATTTCACCTTCCTTTGGCTGCGTAAGAATAGCTCTTATTGCTGTCCCTGAAGCATCAAAATGGACGTGAAACACCTTGCTCCAATCAAGAAACACTAGCATGGGCGTAGTAACCAACTTATGTTCTAATTGTGTGAATGTGCTCTACCATTCTTCGGTTCACTCAAACTTTACCTTCTTCAATAATAGCTTCTCCATTGGTGCCGCATTGTTTGTGTAGCCTCTTATCAATTTCCTAGAGTACCCCGTATGTCCCAAGAATGTGTATTCTTCGAGGGGTCTGTGGGAGCTTTCAATCCAATGATTACAGCGATCTTGGCTTGATCTATGCTAGTATTCCATCTTTACAGACCACATGTCCCAAGAATACTCCAAAGGATGTAAAAAGAAGTATTTCTTTAGAATTAAAGCAAGGCGCAAGGCTCTACAACGTTCTAACATTAAGTGTACCTTTGAAAGATATTCCTTAAATAAAGAGAAGACAACACCATCATCCAATTAGACATCCAAAAATCATGGACGAAGCCTTTGAAGGCAGTGACCACAACCCTAGAGAACATGACGTGTATTTTTCAGCCCAAATGGAATGACCTTCTATGCAAAGGATCCCACTCTATTGCGAAATTTGGTCTTGTATTGATCTTCCACCGCAATAGGAATTTGATGATAGCCACTGGATCAATCCATGAAAGCGTAGACTTCATGACCTGCAATAACTTCATGTATCACATCCATGAATGGGGTAGGGAAAGGACCATTTATGCATGCATCATTCAATGCCTTGTAATCTCCACAAATGCGTATTTCTCCCATTTTCTTTGGCTGTGTTACCACTAGACTTACCCAATCAGACTTCTCTACGGGGTTAATAAGACCATCTTCTACCATAAATTCAACTCTGCTTTGACCTTAGCTTTCATATTTGGATTGAGTCTATATGGGTGCTTCTTCATAGGCCGTGCTCCTTTTAATTCAATGTGCATTACCCCTAGGGATGGGTCTACCCCTTGATTTCACTAAACTTGGTGGAAAACACATCTTCATATTCTCTAAGTAATTGTAATATCTTTGACATCTCCTTCTCAGTCCAATAATTCCCTATGGTTGCTATTTTAATGTTATTGGGAGATCCAATGTATTCCATTCGTTTCCACATTGGTTCATCATAAATGTCAGCCTTTCCTTTGTCCCTAACATCTTTAAGCATCTTTGAGCCTTCCTTTTCCTCAATGTTTAGATTGCACGATTGCACGATTGCACATGTTCTTCGCTTTTACACATCTTTTTTTTGGGAGAGGTTCTAAATTCTTTGGCTCGAATATACCCCTTAACTTCATGTCTTCCTCGTTATCACACCATGTTCTCTCTTTCTTATTAGCCCTTAATCTAAGACAAGAATTTACCACAATTTGCCTTCGCACTCTCCTCCCCAAGCTTTGCTTATGTTTGCGCATGGTTCGGGTCCTGAATTCCACTCCTTTAGTGTCCATATTTTCAAGGTAAAGAAACACCCTCATTTTCTGCAAAGTTGTGTGTACTATAGGATTTTGGTCTTCAAAAGTGAAGGTTTGTATGAAGTCTTCCCGAATCTATTGATGTTGATGGGTATGAGGTGTTCCAATAGGAAGCCACCAAAACCGAGTCTCTACGGACTTACTCAAAGAAATAATACTAACTATAATCAATAATGATTCAAGAAGAACTCAACACTATGTCAACAACAAATATTACATTAAATAGGTCACACAATGATGAAGACTCATCGCCAATGATACAATCTTACAATAATGACAACGCCCACAAGCTATCAACCATTCAACAACATAGTGCCATTCCTAGACTTGCGTCATGCAAGTCTCCCGCATGGAAGAACATCCAACTTCAAGGCACTTTTTCTCGAGCCTTAGACTTGCATCCACACTTATGCTTAAGTTCTCATACCCACCAAGGGCAAGAATTGAGAACTAATTTCCTAAGGCCATTGGGCTTTGTTTTTATAGCCATTAAATGCCACAACTTGATAACTAATATGAAATTATGGTCCAAAGGACCTAATACAAATTAAAGGATCCATTACAGGACTTAATCGACCTTTTCAAGCTTTGTGGCTTCAAATGATCTTTCTTTAATGCTTCGCAATGTGCAATCAACTTCATAATGCTCTGTGGCTTCAAATGCAACCTTGTAGTATTGTGCGACATCCTTAGTTGCTCATGATGCATTCAACAAATTGCGCGGACCACACAACAAATGCCATAGACCGCGTGGCTGTGCAATAAACTTGACATTGCAATAGAATTGTGCACTTGTAACATTAGGCAACAAACTTGTGCACTCCCAAAACACAACACAATACTCCGTGGTCCGCTAATAGCATATACCTTCATTATGCAGCCCACAAACATCACAAATTGCAAAATAGTTTGGATTTGTGTTTGGTTGATACATGATAGCCTATTTAATGCTTCCTTTTCTAAATTAGAAATACTTAATAATATTTTTAAGTTGAGCCCAGATAACTCTCTATTTATGGGCAACTTAATAATATTATTATTAAAAATAAAATTTATTTTTAAATACTAAAGCAAAAAGAAGACCCTTAGCCTATTTTCATTATTTTCAATGGCCACTAAAAAGGGGGGAAGGAAGGAAGTAAATTAATAATTTAATTTTAAGTGCTAAAGTAATTTTAATTATTGGCACTTTAATTAAATTATTAAAAAGAGGGAAAATGCATTTAATTAATTATTTTTAAATGCCCAAGTGGAGCAACCCAAAAGGAGAACTAAAAAGGGGAAAAGTAAATGTTAAAAAAGAAATAAAGGGTCCCATATGGTGCGCTCCACAAGGAAAAAGAAAGAAAAGGCTATAAAGGCAAATGTTGGGGCTCATTGTAAGAATCATCAGTGAATTTGATACTTTCTTTTGGAAATTGGAGCATTGAGCTCTCATTTTCAGCCTTTGAGGACGAAAACCCTCATTGGATCCTATTGAGGACGAAAACCCTCAATAGTCACAACACTTGGGGACGAAAACCCTCATTTGTTGCATTGGTGGCTTCATCCGGGAGTCACAAGTGAGCTTAAAATTCAGAATTTCAGAATGGCAAGGGTTTCCATCCGTGCTAGGCACAAATTCCAGTTAGGCACATTCTTTTGGGGCTGCCACATTCATTTCCAGCTTGATCTACCCATTTGGAGATTTCAAGATCACTTTTCAATGGGTTTCGTGGTTGGAAAAATATGATTCTAATTTTGTTTGATAGCTGCCATTTTTGTGGTTTTCATTTTATCTCCAAGTATTTATGAAGATATGGAATTTTGAAGTTTCAAAGTTTTTGAGCAATAATTAATTCCAATAAAGTTTGTTATTTATTGTTGAAGCATTTATTTTGCACGATTTCATCAAGGGTTTCATGTTGTTGATGTATTTTGAAGATTTTTGTGGGCTAAAATATGAATTTAAACTAGTTCGCTTAGGGTTTTGTGGACCTAAAACAGGTAGCTGCCATAATTTTTGCATATAATCGGATTCTTTGTCAAAAAAATTCTACGTGGCTGTCACCATTTCCTAAGCAATGTTCCATTAGGGTTTTGGGAAAATCCAAATCCTCAAATTTGAACCCGAAAGGGACATTACCTATGAGCCCAAATGCCCCCGCATCGTCTATCTCCAATTGCGCTTTTCTCATCTCTTTTCTTGGTGCGTGTACTATGCTTTGGGCAGCAGAGTGATCGCTTTAGAGAAAATATGGATCCACCATTTGGTTCAATTTGTTGCGCTTTCCATGTATCCATGCATCCCTATATGTGTAGCTCTAGACATTGACTTGCACAAAATCTTGGCCATGCCTTTGTCAACTTGGAAGGTAGTGCAAACCGTGCACACATCATTTTAACTATTTTTGTCCATCCCAAGTGCTTGTCTCTACGCACAACCCACCATGTTGCTGCCATTCCTTTTAGTGTGTAATTCAATGCTCCTACTCTCATTTCCTCCTATGGCACATGTTCTTGAAATTTGATCAAGCAATTATCCAGTTAGAAGTACCAAAATATTTCAGGATTTTCTCTCTTCTACATGCACCATCCTCATTGGCCTAATCTCATGCTTTTTGCACATCCATCGATTCAAATCCACATCTCGAATCTTTGTTGATTGATGAGGCTGATTCCCAAGAAATATGATTTTCACCATTTGGTTCAAGATAATCTTGACAAGTGTACGTAGGGGACCCGATGCCATATTGCAGATCTTCGTCTGTAGGGATTCTTGGTCTGCACAACTTTGGTTAATTCTACCGGCTTGTGCAAATGTTGTGCACTCCCACTAGCTTTCGCATTGCTTGTCCTTTTATGTCTACAAACTCTTCTCGTGATTGGTAGCCCGCCTTAAACCAACTCTTTGTGTCAAATGCGCATATAGAGACATTGGTTCTTTTGAAATCGTACATGGCTTTTGCTCATTCTTGTTCATAGGTATGATAATTATAGAATCATTCACGTGAGCTTTCATTTGATTGGTAATTGTGTTGATTGTCATATTTCCATCATAAGCCCATTTCTTGCCGATTAACACTAGGTAGTGGGTCTTATTTGTTTTCATATCAATAATTTCAAAATCTCCTTGTCAGATTGTGATCTCCACTTTTTGTGATTTCCACATCCTCTAACCGACCGATTGGATCAACTCTCCCATAATCAGTTAAGCTTAATGTCATTGGACTATAGGCCAAAGTAGGTGCACCCATGGCTTCTCATGTTGATTTGGGCATCATATCTACGATACACTTGAAGTCAAACACTGCATCCCCTATTTCACATCCTCCCAAAATGATGTTTAACCGGGTATCCACATTCCATGGTTTCTTTGTCTTCACATACTAGATTGGCTCTGGTATGTGTAATTCCACTACTTGCGCTTTCCAAAAGAGTTTTGAATAAATTAAATATATTATGAGAAATGTCTTGTTGGCAATGCATCGACTATTATCTTGAGAAGGTCACCGAAGGAGGCTACTAGTCACTCTTGCTTCAAAATGCACACTACTTGCCCATACACTTGTGCTTCAACTTCCCAACGGTTTCATCTCTATATCCCTGTTTCGAATGGTGTTTAATAGTCCTTTTGCTTCTTCTAGCAATTCCTTTTCTCTCACGCGGTTTGTATATTTTTCCTCTTTCGCATACCTGATTTGAGACTCAACATGCATTTGCATGGGTCCCAAGCCTTTCTTTTCTTTGGAACCTAATCACAACTTGGAGACTCGCACTTTCTTGGGCACCACATTTACCATTTCGATTGCACAATTATTTCTCCTTCCTTCATTGCTTCTCCAAAGTGGGACAATCCTCCATATGATGTTGCTTAGTCACTTTACAACATGCACATTACATCTCCCCATTGGATTGGATGGACAATTCCGTGTAATGTGATTTGGTTCTTTTGTAAAGGTAACAAACTATTATTTGTCTTTGGGTTCGAGTTCTATTGATACCCTCTTTCGTAGCCCCTTTGTTGCTCAATGTATGGCCTTTGTCAGAGAGCACCCCGACCCTAAGCTTGATTCCGATATCCTCCATAGGGCCCTTGAGGTGGAGGTGCATTCCATTGTGGTTGGTTTTGTGGCAAAGGAGGTGCCCAACCCATGTTTTTGGGAGATAATAGAGCCCAACTTGTGTTTTGTTGTGGAGACGATGGAGCCCACTACGCATTGTGTTGAGGAGATGACAAAGCCCACCTTCTTACAGAGCCATTTCCATACCGGGTGTAGGTGATTGCTGCTTGTAGGTACATTGCACTTCAGATTGCGAGTACATTCCTAGTCATTTCCTCCTTTAAATCCATCAAGGTCTGCGATCTTTGGATTCATGCAAAGTGTTGACCTACACAAACTACACACAACACTCGAGGCCTCGCATACACAATGTTGCATCATATGACATTTACTTGTGGGATGATCCCATACTCTACAAATCTTGTAGTATTATGCTCTCCCATCTATAGGGATAGGTGGCTCCCCCATCTTTTGTGTTGTCTCGTCTCTCACTACAACCATTTTAGTCTTCTCTTCTCTTCTTTTTGATAATTTTCGGACCCTTTAGTGGTCCTCTTCGCTTTTGGCCCTTTCCCCTCATCTCCGCTCTTCTAGGACTACATCCCCTTTTTGCCTACTCTCTACTCGCATATTGGGAGGAATTGGCACCATGGCCTTTTCCACAACCAACATCTTTACCAACACCAACATCTTTACCAACATAGGGAATCGCCTAATAGATTTTCCTGCGATCCCCAAAGAAGATGTTCTTTGGAAAAATAAAAAGAACAAAAATGTTGCACAACAATTTCAGTTATGTACCCATCAATTGTAGTTTCTGAACCAATAATTTACAACTCTATTCCATGGGTGTCTAACTTTTCTAACTTTTCTTCGTTTCACATGTACTCTTCTTTGGCTCGAGTCTAAAACAATAATATTCCAGTCTAGATAACCATGCAACTAATTACTCCGGGAGCTCGCACTTGAAGATCTTGTGAATATCACCATATATGTGCTCTAATTTGATCCTTTTCGTAGAGATTCGCGTCACAACCACTTCATCTTCTATGAAACGATTCATCGTCTCCTCTAGCCCTCTTTACATCCCTTTGCCCCGGTAGCCATCTTAACATTTTCAGGTCTTGACAATGGAATTATTGTTAGTAGCGGTCCCCAAAATCACTCATCAGGTAATGCTAATGTTGTAGTCTTAAGGATTTTAATAGAATTATTCCATATGCATACCTACAAATAATGCGTAGTAAGACTATAACTCAGCCAATATCACATTTCAAGGTTTGCATATTAAATTGCATAACGGAAAACATAGAACATGAAACATGCAAGCTAGAGAGATAGATATCGAACAATAGTGGAATTATATTACTGTTATGAACCAAGTCCAACTAGAATCACTATCCAACAACCTTTTACGCAGTGGTCATACATCATTTTATACAATATGAAGTGACTGCCAGCCTTCCAATCCCTTCATTTTCCCTGTTTAAGTTAGTGGAACCTTTCATATTCTCTTCCTAGGCTAGAGGAGCTATACATATCTTCTATTTTGTTCTATTTATATTATGCCTAGACATTAGACATTACACAATTATACAAAAATATACAAGATACATAAAGTTGGCTTTTAGGCCTCAATAACCTTCCAACATCGGCATACCAATTTTTTGACTCAACAAATACTTCTGCAATACTGACAACTTAAAAATACCTAAATTTCTTTAAAAACACAAATTCTATACAAAGTATAGTTACAAAATGTATCAAATGAGTCTGTAAAATGTTGGGGAAGTGTTTTCTATTAGATTTGAATAGAAATAGAGTATAAAATTGCATCATCATGTGAATACAACCAATTGATAAGTCTTATGAATTTATGATGATTGTCATTGAAAATTATCATCATAAATTGTATATCTATGCAAGTTACAAATTACAATAATTTACAATTTCCTCTTCCTCGTTCTACTGAAAAATTCAAGAGAGGGTCTAGTGCCTCAATTAGTCCCACACACTCGGTTTGACCTCGCTCCTCCTGAAGGCTGCGACACGCTGCTCCACCCGGTAGTAGATGGATGGTGAGTCCTCTGTCGCATGTTCAACATCATCTATAAAGATGTCATCCAATCCAATCTCTCTATGTTTTGCTCCATCCTCCATGGCTTCCCTCTCGAAAGTAACAATCTCGTCCTTTGCAAACATGGGGATCTCCTTGTCTTCGCATAGTCTAGTTCTTTGTATGGATCAATCTCATCCAAATCAATAGGCTCTCGATGTGTCCTTCTTTTTTGCAAAATCGAAATTGATTGCACCAAAACTAAGTCATCAAGAATTGTTGAGTCAACTTGTTACGCTTCTTCATGTGAATGGCCCCAAACAAACTCTAGTTGTGCTCACATCCGGAAACTCTACAAAGTTGAGATAATATTCAAAGGGCTAGCTTTTGAAAATTTGGGGTATTTTCAACCCAATCTTCCACCAAGAACCTACAAACAAGATAATCAAAAATTTGTAAATAATTAATAATCATAAATTTGTAATTTTTAGCATATAAGTAAATACTCGATTTTGTTACTTTGTGGCTAAGTGGATTTCCTCTGACAATTAATGTTCAAGAAAAGAACCTCCCCTAACATGCGTGTAACTCTACAACTCTAAAATAATGAGGTCCCTCATCTCAACCTCTAGGCATTATTTTCTCAATGCATGTTGAGAGGCCTTCCATAAACTCCTCGTTAACATTTGTGAAGCCATTAGAGAAGAAAACTTGGGGTGAGGCACTACCCCATTGCATGATGGGTTGGTGGAGTTGATTGTTCCACTTTTGATCATTTAGCTCCCAAAAGGGACTAAATATGGGTATATCTCTCTGTAATAGTTTTGGATGGGCTCTTTGGCCCTATCCATGGCCTCATAAATGTATCCCATTGGGTTTTGCTCCCCATCAACCAAGTGCAAAACCCTCACCAAAGACTTTGACACCTACAAACAAATTAAACTTTAAAGTTACAAACTTACAATTAAAGTAAATAACAACATTTAAAAAATGAAAATAAAGGAATTGACTTGAAATTTAAATTGAAGTTTGAAGTTACCTTGATGATCTCGTGTAACTCTTTTCGCAAAGACATCATCATAAATTGTCTTTTCCGTCCTCTCTCCATTGACTTTATTTGAATATGGTGAGTTTGCGCATGCTTGACTTGGAAAATTTGTTTCAATAGTGTCAACAAACTACAAATACTTTGCAATGTTAGGAAGTTAGTTGCAAATCTTGTGACACTTGCTCACATAAGCTCTTTTCCCCTTGGTGTGTTCTTTCATCAAGCTGAGAACCCAAGGGTGATTATATATGTATTTTGTTATATTTTTTTGTATCTTCTACAACGGTCCCACCCAATCAATTTTGCTCGTCTTCAAAAGAAGCTTAAGGCAATGGGCCACATAAGGGATCCAAAAGAGTGATGGACGCCTCTCTGAAGTAGTCTTCTAATTGTCATACATATCTTGTTGCATTGTTAGTGATAACTTGCACAACATTGGATGCCCACCACTAAGACAACCTCTTCCAAAAAAAGACTCAAATTTTCAACATTCTTTATTATGTTAGATGCCTCAATTTACTTCAAAAAAATATCTCACCATTTGAAGCCGCAAAAATTGATGAGGGGCGCAAACTTATTCCATCCTTCCACCCATATGAAAGATTAGTACTTTCAAACTTTTGCCATTGTTTCTTTTGATCTTCTAGAATTGACTTTGCCTTTCAGAATCGCACCCTAGAGAACGATCTCTCACTTAAGTCTTTTGGAGAGGGTGCCTTGACCTACAATCGTTATAGCCCTCACCAAATACTTCCAATATAGGCTCTTTGCCACATCAAGGGAAGGTCAGTAATACCAAAAAATTTAGATGCCTTATCTCGCTTCGTAATGTCCCTTTCTAGGGCTGAAAAAAAAGCAAGGAAATAACACAAACCCCAAGTGAAGTAAATTCCAATTTTTATAATAGTAGATCTAATATTCGTTAAAACCCTAACAATGAACTATATATGGACTTTAACTCAATATACAACCACGCAACAATTGAAAATGCTTCTAAATAATTATTTCAAGTACGACAATATTTATCCATCCAAATTACATCAAAGAAATGGAGAAACAAGAGATTATACCCAACTGTAATTAATTTTATGACAGCAGCAGGGCAGCCACAAACAAGGGCTAAAAATGATAGATAAACTCCTTTAAAATGATCAAAATGTAGATTCTGCTTTATAAAATATGATAAATCTGAATTTCAAAGAATAATGAAGTTTTGTTCCCTAGAAGGCACCCAAATCCTCTTCTACCCTAGTCACTCCCTAGGAGAGGGGCTCCAAACAATGTCAAAAGGTTTTGTATGACTCCTCCTTTATGCCCTAGATGCAAACCAACAAGATGGTTTTCAATGAGAGTCTTCAACACCACCAAATCAAGGGTTTCGTCCTCCAATCTCCATAAGGAAGGTTTTCGTCCTCCTCAGATGCTACACTAATGGATTGTCGAATTCACTAGTGGAATGGACTATAAGAGCAATCAGCCCTAGAGACCAAGTATAAAGTGTATATTCCAAAAGATGATGTGCAAATGAGCCTATGAGACTCCTCTTATACCCTTTAGTTGGTGTCAAGAGTCATAAGAATGTAGACCGACCTCTAAAGCTTGGTTTATCTTCTATTTCCATGTTGGAAACTCTCCAACCTTGTTGACCTCTTAAGGAGCTTACTTTATCTTTTGATTTCATGTTGGGAGCACTATAACCCAACCGACCTACCTTGAAAGGCAAAACACAAAATAAAAACATAAATATGAATAAAGAAACTGAAATATAGCTCAAGTTCTTCCCTTGTTCAACTTCTTCTTGCCCACGGAAAGGAAGATGAGCAAGAAGTCTTCAATTTATATTATTTTGAAAAAGGGGACATTACAACTTCCTCGTGCATCCCTTTGTTCCAACTTGTACCTTGCAGTGAAGGTTGTGCCCTATGTATGTTTCTAAGTAAAAAAACTATGTAACCTATGCTCAAAATCGATGAAGCGAATGTGCCTCGTAGCCATGGACTGTGCTAGAGCCCACAATCATTGTTGCATCTCCCTTTGTTTCTTTTGCCATTTCAGGTTTTATGGTTTTTGCACCCTTGCCCTCTCTAGTTTCTTCTCATCCAACAATGCAAGCTTTGCCCTCATCTCTTGTGCCTCTTTCATAGTAGTGGGACATGCGCATGACGTTGTGACATGCAAGATGGTACTTGAGGTGATTGATGCCTTCATAATCTGTCTTCTATGTCAATTGCAAATCAATCCCCTTGATTGCTCCACGCACAACATACTTCGATGGTATGGGAATAAACAGAAGACTTCTTGTTGTTGATGCTGAGCCTGATGCTAAATCTGATGTGGAGTTGGATGCCATCGTATGCTAAGTTCTAACTTGCAGCATCCTTTAAAAAAATTGTAATTTTTAATTTAATTGTAAAAATAATTTTAAATACAATATGAAGTACAAGAAAACCCTATGTAATTGTAATTGTAAACCCTACAAACAAGAATAAAGACAAAAATTAAAAACAATATTTAAAAATACATTCCAACAATTTTGTTTATTAATGATGATAAACTAGCATAAATCACAATTAAAATTAATCGGAATTGAATGGAATGCATGCAAATTTGCAAATCATGTTTGGAAACTTAATTTTAACAATATAGAAAAAATTTACATGCTTGAAAAGAAGGGGGAAAAGAAACTAACTTCCAAATAAAATTCTTCAAATATGATCTTCAAATTTGCTATGAAATCCCTTCAATTTAGTCAAAGGATGCTCAATAACTACGTGCTTACAAGGCGTGGGGCTTACTAAAAACAAAAACATTGTTTTTATTACTTTTTCTCGGCATCCCAGTTGCGCACCGCATCCCAGCCGCGTTTGGTGAGTTCAACCCGAAAACTTGCCGAGTTTGGGCGAATACTTGCTGCCATTACTTGCAATTATTTGACAAAAACTCGGGCAGGTTCTATGGCAAATATTTCTGGCGATTACTTGTCCAGGAGAAAAAGTAGCAAGTACTCTTTGAGTATGCTAACTATGGATATCTATGTAGTTTTCTTGTTGGCGTGATTCGGTGTTGGCAACGGATCTTGACGTAATACATTTCCGTGATGAAAATGGAGTCCATTGGGTGTGATGAACATAAGTTTGCTTCCATATCTATGATATAATGAATGAGCACTGCTCTCCGCTCTGCCTCAAATCGAATAGAGAGTGCAGCCTGAACGACTCATGACCGGCCTGCCCGGCCTATACGCCCTAATCAGAAAGAAAGGCCTATCTATATTATGGCCATCTGAAGGCATTTTTTTGGGCCCTGTTCAGTGAGTGAGGAAGATATATTTCATTTTTAGTTTGAACATACTGAAGTCATTTTGTCTAAATTATGCAACAATCCATGATACATTGCTCCTGCATATTCTGTGCCTTAGGTTTCCAGTCTATTTGATCATCAGTGTGCATATTTTCATGTCTTTAGCCTGTTCTTTTAGTTACCAGGCATCTGTACAAGCTGCTCACATATTTCGTTTCCTTATACTCTTCTAGGTAGTTTCTCTCTGTTTGTTCATTTGCTGACATGGTTTTTTGTTCATTGTAATCAGAAAAATCATATACTTTTCTAGGTAGTTGCTCTCCATTTGACCTTTTGCCGACTTGGTTTATTGTTTTCTGTTATCAGGCAAAATCAAGGTGAAAAACATACATATATAAAGACGCCACGGGTTGTATCTATTGAAGAAACTGAGGTTGTGTCTGACAGAACAAGAGAATTACAGGTAAAAACATAGATATTAAAGGCGAGTTTGTTACCTGAATAGTCTTAAACACTTCTATAGCTTTTACTATGCTTCAATTGTTATGTAGTTAGAATATCTACCTTTTAAGAAAGTTAAGAGTTGATTTACTGAAATGTTTGACGAAAATGCAGCATTTTCAGCAAAATATAATTTAATTTTTGACATGCTGTTCTTTTCGTGCTTCATCTGTCCATGTAAAGTTTGTAGAAGGCTTATTTAAACTGATAGTATCTTATCTAAACTCTGTATCTGCCTAGAAAAATAGGAAAGTCTATCTTTTCAATTGTTATCTGGTCCAAGCGGATCTATATTTTTCTACAAACAGTACCAGATTACAATTGAAAAGATAGACTTTCTTATTTTTAATTCTACATTCCTCAATATTGTTATTTCTCTATGTGTGCTTTGATATTCTTCAATATTTAGAAAGCCTTAGGAGGTTGTCTGACAAAATTTAGAAAGCTTTGGATGAATTCTTGAATATCAAGAGTATATTCGCGTAGACATGATCTATGTCAAGATTTTCTCAATCGAATTCTTCCTCTTGGAGGTTCTTGAGATTAGATCTAATATTTTTTTTATTGGTTGTAATTTGGGCAATCTTTCTGGTAAAAGTGCTGGCCATATTACAATCCATGTAAAAGGGGTTGCTTGAGGAGCATAATCCCAATTGATGGTTAGAGAATCAGCATTTTGCTGGGTATTTTGATAGTTAAGGAAATAATTCATCTTAGGAGATTTTAGGAAAGGATAGGAAAGTTTTAGGAATTTTTTGGAAGGATTTAGGAAGATTTTGAAAGGATCAGATAGATTTTTAGAAAGATTTTGCAAGGATAAGAATAAAGATAATAAAATATTTTATAATGGAAGAAGACTCACTCAAAGGGTTGAGTAATATTTATGTTGGGTTCACTAGAATGTATGGAAACTAAGAATGGTTAAATAGAATATCTCTCTTTTCTGGATAATATATATCGGGATAATGAGGGGACCATTCTAAGGCCACACACAAGAGGGTTGTAAGGTGCTAATGTCATGGATCTAGAAGGCGATAGCCCACACTTTATCTAAGATGCAGTGTTCCAAAGCCTAAGCCTAGGATATGGGGTGGTGCCTTACTAGAATCTTGATTGCACGAGGTTATAAACAAGTTAGAGATACCTATGCTAGGTTGTAAACATGGATGTCAAGAATTGATAGGTTCAGAAACCCAAAGAGAGGATACTAAGGTAAGGACCAATAGATGGTAATGCAAAAATTAAAAATATGCTACTCTACTCTAATCTATATATAACCAATCAAATAATCAATCAAATTTGAAATAACATAAAAGAAATGAGAGGTTAGAGATACTTACCTTTGTGTAGACACCATTGGCGCATTAACTTCCCCACAAGGGTTAGCAACACCTTATGAGAGAGTTGATGTGGGGACCACAAACGAATAGAAGAAGACCTAGAAAAGCCACTTGAAGACTCAAGACCTCAAAGATTGGGCAGTTCATGACAAGTGTAGCTCTTATCCTTGAGAATCTTAAGGACCCAATGCTCAAACAAGTGGACTCCAAAAGATAAGCAAGACTAACTTCAAGACCTTTAAGACCTTAAGAGTAGATTTGTGAAAGCAAACCGAAGGAGTGATGATTACGTGCTTAGTAAAGCACTTGAAAATCGCATACATGTAGGGGACATGAATACGCATTACAATTTCCTTTTAGCGATGACATCGACCATGGTTGATGCATTCGGATGCGAATTAAAAGCTAGACAATATCAACCATGGTTGATGTTGTTGGCTTTGGGTAATGCTTTATCATGAGGTCTTATAAGGACATCTTGGAAGATGGAGGAAGACAAGATGAAGCCACCAAGAAGATATTGAGGGTTTTCGTCCTCAAATCTGATCACAATGAGGGTTTTCATCCTCAAGTGATGGATGCTAAGAGGGTTTCCGTCCTCAATAGCTGAAAGTAGAAGCACAAGTGCTCGACTTCATAAAATCAAGATGATAGATGCCCCAAATGAACCCCTTCATCCTCCTTTTATAACTTCTCTTTCCTCTTTCTTTCAATTTTGGTGGCCGACTTACTTTATTTAAAAGTCACTTTTATTTTAATAATAAAACATAAGTTGCCTTATAATATAACATAAAGTTACATTTGGCCGACTTAGTTAAATCATTAATTTTACTTTAAGTATTTAAAAATACTTTTTTATTTTAATAATAATAATATTATTAAGTTGCCCAAAGATTAGAAATGACCAGCCCAACTTAAATAATATTATTAATTATTTTAATCTAGAAAAGGGGACATTACAATCCCCTTCCCAAATTTGCTTGCCCTCAAGCAAATGCCAACTCATATGTGCAAGTATCACTATGCCAAAGTGATGAGTCATGTTGTAGTGCTCATAGAGCCTGGACCTATACCTGTCAAATGGGATAGCTCCTGCCAAAGAACATAGTATGATATATCCCAAATGGATAATGAATGCCATTCTACCTCAAGTTGATCCTCAAAAAATTGTAGATATCTGGAAACATCTGCATACTCCCGCAAGACTGAAGGCTGCCATATGCCCATGTCATTGTGTTGTTGTTGTCCTACTTGGCTCCTCCTATGCAAAGAAGGTTTTGGGATACCAGATCCTTGGGTCCCAATGGCTCCTCCCATGATTTGGCGAGTTGTTCCTCCCCATATCTCATTAAAATCAGATGGTGGATAGGCTGGAGATGAATTATAATGGCCACAAATCACTTGGATTTTCATCCAACTAGGTACCTTGGTGGCTGCCATGAAGATCTTCTTCAGCTGAACCCTTTCTCCAACTTCTTCCATCAAAGACTTTCCCTTATTTTGTGCAAGCTCGCAGCTGTCCTTAGCTGATAACAACAGTCCTATACCTGTTATTTTTATGACCAGCAACATGAAAAAGGTACAACAGGTACCAAATTGAAACCTTTTTGCAAAAATCAACAATGTGGGCAATGTAGTGGCTGAGAACAACCATGTAAGGACTGAAAATATCATATTAGCAGTCACAAACTGAAAAGAACTCCTTCCCTGACTGAAGGCACTTGTAAACCCACTTGTATGAGGGCAAATGAGGTAATGTGGTGGCTGATAATGGTAATGACAGCCATACTAAAAATCAGACTCATTGTTGTCCCAAGTGTGTTCCCTCTACCCTTTGATGGTAGGATCCTATCACCACTTGCTTCCTTCATATCCCGTTGACGATCCTTGGTGTAAATATTTGGAGTTACCCCGTTCCAAATGAGCTCATGAATGATAGTATCACTGTTGTTTTGACCCTTGGGAAGGCTCGTGATGAAGTCCATGATCACCCCCTTCCAATCTTGATGGGGAATAAACAATGGCTGCCACCAACTATCATTATGCTCCTTCCTGATTTGTTGGCAGATGGCATTTTCTTCTCGACATTTGAGGATATCCTCAATCTTCTGCAAGGACAAAGGAGTTGTACTATGGTTGTATGTGACGGATGGCATCAGTCCAAAATTAGAAACCTTGGGGCTCAACAAATAGAAAAGAGTGTTGCAGCTGCAATACTGAAAATACTTTGCAAAAATCAGTAATGTTAGCAACATAGGGGCTGGAAACAACCAAACAATGACAGGAAATGCTTCATTAGCAGCAACAAATGGAAAATCATTCAATTTTATGATTGAAAGCACTTGTATGGTTGCAAATGATGCAATGTAGCAGCTAGAAGTAGTGATGATTTTAGCCTTCAAGCTGAAAGTTTGGGGCATGGCTGTCCCCATTATGTTCTCCTTTCCTTGGGAGGTAGTAGATCATCCACCCTTGCTCTTAATTCCCTCCCAAGACAGCCATAAGGGTGTTGGAATATTTGCACTCATTGATCTCATCAAGTGACCCCTTTCATACATCATGTTAGACCAAGAGAACTTCATCAAACTTGCCAATCTACCTCTATCCAAGGAAAGTACTATCATTCCAACACATGAAATTAGAAAGAGTATCATACCCTGGCTGTAGCATTGTACTTTCTTACTCAACCTTGGGCTTATGGTGGCTGGAAACCATCTTGTAACAGCTGCAAAAACCTCATCAATGACTGTAGGTGGAATATGCATCTTTCTTGTGACAAAATCTTCTTCTATCTCAACAAAATGTATATGGGAGAAACTGGAAATGTGGTGGACAACAGTCCAAAAATTTGAGACAACTCCCATATCCATACCCACTATGTTAAGTTGATAACACATAACCAAAAGATCCCATTTTACCCAAGTCTCACCCTTCTTGAATCTCCAAAGATCACCGGATCCCAAACTTTCATGTACAAGCAATTTGGAACTTGTATGAAAGTATCTATGTGCCCTTTGCCCCTCAAAGGGTTCTTCACTCTATCACCATTTTCACTATGTTGTCCATGATGACCACAAATTTGTTGTGATATACCATGAAGCATCAAACTTGACATAAGATCATTTTTTTCAACATGCTGCCCATGATGACAACACATCTGAAATGACATAGTAGGAAGCAACAAATCCACAACACTTTCATACCTTTGGCTGTCCACAACTTGCTCACCTTCCTTTTTTCGGATGAAGAATGATTGAGATATCTTCAACACCTCCATCCTTGTGACTCAAAATTTTCTGAGTTAGGATCAACATTCTCCTTCCTCTTAGACTCTTCACATTCAACAAGTGAAGCCCTTTCGCCTTGACTTCATCCATATTTTGTTGACACATGCATGGAGCATCTTCATAGTTCTTGCCAGAGTCATGAACACCATCAACTTGCTTCTTATTGATTGTTGTTTTGAAAATCCCAGCAAGTTGAACATCAACATTATCATCCGGCCATTGGGCTTTAACCACAAAATTCTCTCCACAATCTTGCAAATCTGACTTTCCTTCTTTCTTTGGCTCATGCTCCATGATTTCTCCCTCTTCCCTCATCGTCAAGGGAGAATTCTTTGCCCTAATTTCCCGTAGGTGTTGTTTTTGCTTGAGCGGCTATCAACTTAGCTTCCTAGCTCTTCTTAGCCATTCATCACACCTTTGTTGGGTCTTCATTACATCCTCCACTTGAAAATCTGAATTCTTTTTCTCTTTAACCCCAACATTTTGTTCATTTGAATCCATACCTTTTTCTTTGGAGGACTCTTCCTCTTCAACTTGCATGGTGGATTCCTCTATGGGCTGTTCCTTCTCAATCTTCTAGCAGCTTTGATTGTTCTTCTTGCTCCACCATTACCATTTGGAAATTCTTTTCCTCTTCCTTCCTCAAGACATGCTGCAAGTCTCCTTGTGTAGCTCGTGGTTTAGGTCTTGGTCCAATTCCAACTCGATCTTTCTTCAATCCCATGAAGTTGGCAAGTGGTAGTTCTTTTCGGATCTCAACTGGAAGGGCTCTATATTCAGCATAGCTAGTTAGTTGGCAACAATGTCATCCACTATGGAGGGTTGAGTTTCCCTCACCGGAATGGTTTCTTCTTTTGGAAGGAAAGTAGGCTAGAATGACCTAGATGAAGAATCACTCACAGGTTCTTGGTGGCTGGATTTTATTGTTTGCCCTTGAAGAGCTTCCTTCACCATTCGGATGTTGCATGGTATGGATCAGTTGTGCCATCATATTAGCCAATCTCTCTTGCCCTGGGAAAACCTCTCAAACCTAGCATCATCAAAAATTATGTCCGCCATTTTATCTTCTCCTTTTGAATCACAGGTGGTAAGATCAAGTGCTCTGATACCACTGTAATATCCTTTTAGGGACAAATCTAAGAAATTTTGGAATTTCCTGAAACCCTTATACAAAATATAACAACAATACAACAATCTGATTTTTTATGCAAACCCGTAAGACAAGTAAATGATGAAAAATACAACAATCTGAAATCTTCCTTTATTTATCATTCAAATCCACTTTTCACTATGTAAATCGATGTAGAATGCCACGAAATAATGTCTTAGCCATGACAATATTTATGCATCACAAATACATTAATTATTGAAGAAATATATGATAAACACAACTGAAATTAAATATTTATGACAGCAGCAGTTGACCCCAAACCGAGGGCTAGAAAAAATAGCAAATCCTCACACAAATTCTCCAAAGTTCACATTACGGCCTTAAAAATTATGCCGAACAAGAATATCAAACCAAAATAGTGAAATCAGCCCTAGAACATATGAAACCCTCTACCCATGCAAGTCGCCTAGGGTAAGAAAGGGAAATACCACCAATAAACCACTTTGAAGCACTTTGGAAACCCCGTATGGGATTCCCCTCAAGCTTGAGGAGTTTTCGTTCCACAATCTCCCAACAATGGAGGTGTTTCGTCCCCAAAGTTGAGCCACACTAAAGGTTTCGTCTTTAGTGGAGAGTAGGGCACATTGTGCACACAAACCCAAGATATAAATCTTTAGCATAAACATGCATAACCCTTCAAATGAACCTTCATGTCTTTATATATCCTCAAGTGGCGCCAACATCAAAATAGGAGCCCAATGCATAGGCCGGCCTTCAAGTAATTCTATTTCTTCATTAACCTTTATGTATGCTCTCCAATCAAGGCCGACCCATAACGATTAGAAGTCTTTGAACCAAATAAGAGGCCTTCATGCCCAACTCGCCATTAGAAGTATGTAAAAATACTTTTACACCATTACATCAAGTAAAATTCATCATCCATTGAACCAATATTGACTCAAACAAAGGCACAATGCGAACGCGAAGAAATATGAATGCAATTCTCATTATGCCCCATTTAGGGGACATTACACATGTAGTGAGTAGTGGTTAGCTTAGAGAAGATGAATGATAATGAAACATGAGGAAGTAAGGATGCGTTTCATAAGGAGGAAGAATTGGTTATGTATTGTATTGGGAGTGACATATTTAAAGAATGAATATATGGACACAATGGAATAAAAAAATGAGCTTTAGAATGTACAACTGTAATGTCCCATTTGAGGACAATTTGGAAAATGGAGAAATACTTATCAAGATTAAGCAAGGTATGGGAAAACCCTTTATTTCAACCTAAAATATCCCAATGTCAGTTATTTCGAACCCAAATGGGGTTGGAACTAGCCAAGGTGGTGGGATAAATTGGAAGAAAACAATCGGAATTTAAACACATTCAAATAAGATTTTTAATAGCTGAAAAATAATTAATATTCAAACCCCAACTGCTGCAATCTTCCAAAATTATTTCCCGCTTAACCATCCAAGCAAAAATTCTCAAACTTCGGATTTTGGGCCACAAAAATATGAAGAATAATATTCTAAAACCAGATTTCGCATAGCAAACACGAAACCCTAATTTTTCCCTAAAAAGTAGGTCGCCCAACACATTTAGGGCATCAAATCCACTCCAAAAATTATGAAATCACCTTCTTATTTCTCCTAATTTTTACAACCACATTCAATATTAAATTGATCCCAAACTGCAGATCTGATTTTTATAACAGCAATTAATCAATTAAAATGCACCCAAAACAACTGAAACTTCAAAAATTAATATCTTACTCAATACTTGGAGTTTTTGCATGAAACAAGATGCAAAATGAACTAGAAATCTAGGGCTTTCCACTACACCTTAGATCTGAATTTTTAGATCACTGAAACCCCTTCAAAATAGCCCCCAAAATCTGAATGCAAGTCGCTAGGGTTAGAATAAATTGCATAAATTATTTGCAGCACTTTCTAACCTTTCAACACCCAAAATAGTTGTTCCACACTTAGAAAACTATGCCAATTCAGATCAGATTGAAGATCTACCTCAAAGACACCCAAACATGCCCAAACAACCACTTATGCAAGTCGCTATGGCTCTAATTAATGCAATAATAACCAAAGCATGTTGGCTAGATTTTCTGCATAGTACAAAACCTAGGCAGTCATGAGATAAATCTCCCTCATTTACCGGTGAGGCTCCCGTGTCGATTTGTCAATTAAAGTATGCTAATATCTAAATGGGGTTTACTTTAATTACTCGGTTCATGAACTATAATGAGCTTCAGAACCTGCAACACGCAAGTAGCACTGTTTAAGAAAAGAAATATTTATAGAAGAAGGAAGTTATGTAATCACAGAGAAGAAATGGGGAAGATGTGCATCCCAATCAATAGATAGCAGAGTTGATTGCATGCACATAAAAGAAACCAATAGATATAAACACAGAATTCTAAGCAAAGGTAGCTCTAGATCTAGATTTGAAATAACACAAAGTCTATTAAAAGATCTGAGATAAAAAGCAAGAAACACAATACACCGTGACACAAAGTTCTCTCGAAATTTCTTCAGTATATTCCTTTGCTTCAAGTGGCTCTCAAGGGTTTCAAGCACAAAGTTTGGAACACAAGGTCAGCTTTGCTTACAAATTCTGATTTTAACCCGAAGGTTCTTTCTCTACTTAGAATTTAGAGGGGTAATTACAAGTAGGAAGCTTTGAGTGAACTCGACACATGTGGAAGTCGGAAAAGAAAAACTCGGCATCTCCCTCCTAGAATTCCTCTTCGCATGACATGTATGATTTGCAACTAAAAATAGAACCTTCTATTTGCACGTTCACCACCTATCTCCAAGTAGTTGACTTCTTCAAGTAATGGCTTTTAAACCAATAACTTAAGTTGTATAATTTAATTGATCGCTCAATTACTTTGTCGGAGGAAAGAAGAAGGAAGAGGAAAGCTGTAGTCTTGTCCTTTTTCATGTCTCGACGCATTTGATTCTTTTGTCTTTGATTCTCACCAAACCGGATCTCTGGGAGTAGCTAGATCTGGAAACAAGTGATCTGGAATTAGAAACGATCTGGATCTAGAAACTCGAAACAAGTTGGATCTGGAAGTGATCTGGATTTTGCTTTCACCTTGTTTCTTTTATCCTCAAGCTTTTGCAGCTTCTTTCTCCAAGACATCATCAATGCAATGTTTGCCGTAGATAACTCATCATCCTTATTTTTAATTGCATATGAGCAATTAAAAATTTAGAAAGCACTAGGATGAACGAAAATTCAATGAAGGCTTCAATCTGGAAGATGGGAGCATTTGCAGACAAGATTTGGAAGGAATTTTCCACGCACCGACTTCTTCACGGCTACATTCAAACAAGAGGATGAAGCCTTTTCTTGGAAAGCTTTTTCAACTATGAGATCTGGATTTGGATCTGCATATGGATTTGCATCTCGCATCTCGGATATGGATTTGCACCGCATAACAAACTCGCAATCGGGCCGTGGATGGAAAAGCCGCAGCTCGAATAATTCCATCTTTTTAATGCACGCATGAGTGAAGTTTTTCCCCGCACGCATGAGTGAAGTCTTTCCCTGCTCGGATCTCGTCTATCAATTCAAGAAGAGGTTCCGAGCCTAGATTCGTGTCTCCAATATCTTCAAATTTAGAAGTGATGCATGACTTGCTTTCTTTTTCATCTTTCTTCGTCATAGCTTTGTCTATATTTGTCTAAACAATTCTTTTTCTTCTTATTTGACTGAAATTCTTCAAAATGGTGTAGATTTGGATAATCCTTCGATTCGGAGGAAATATTCAATGTATTCGACATTGATATAAGTTCATTTTCTTTATAAAAGCACCTGTATCTAACTCCCAATTAATTGACAAAGATGGCAACTGGAGCATGCACAAGTGAATTTTAATCACAAAAATCTGCATAATTCAAGCCTCGCTGCCCCAAAATTTGATTTTTATTTGCATGGAAAGTAAGCATAAATTTTACCAACATCACCTGAGCACCTGTATCACTTCTACAAACAATTATGCAGACACAAATCAGCCTTCTTCAAAGCATGCGCCAAAACTAGAAGCTTTTAGCATCAAATCCACCTTCCTCTGAGCAAAATCCTTCTCCAAATGGGGCACACTTTTCTCTCCGGCTGCATTCTTACACCCGTGAATTAATTAATTCACCCTTATGGCAGCCCATGCTTATATAACCCTCATAATTCTATAATTAATAATTGCCCTTCCTATTCCTGGCAATTAATTAATTAAAAATCATGCTCTTCTCTTTAACTGGTGTGCTAAAATAGCATGTTTAAGGACAGCCATCCATTAAATTAAATTTAATCAATTTAATCATCCACTCTTCACTTCACTTAAGCTTCACAGTGTGCTTTGACCATAGCCACTGAAAATAGAATTTAATTTAATCAATTAATACTTTAAAAGTATTATTTCCTTCTCAAAAGGGCTGCATTAAATAAATTAAATTTATTTAATTTTGGAATTCTATTTTTAAATTCCTTTTGTCCACTTCCCTTTGTTGACTTTTCCACAAGCTCTGGGTGCTAAAATTGGGTGAATAAATATTAACAAATATTTATTTAATGCATTATTATTCACCCAAGGTGGGCTGCACTTTTAGCATAATAGAATTCTATTTTAAAAAAACACATGGCAATGGGAATTTTTACCTGCAAGGTAGCCAGGAAATCCCATGATCCACTTAAGTGATATGACTTTGACAATGGGATTATTTACCCCGCATGAAGTGCAATAAAATCCCATGATTTCACTTAAGTCACTTTTCTTTTATTTCACCATGGGAATTTTTACTCGCAAAGTGCATAATAAATTCCGCCCGCCTCTTCGCCTCTAATTTTCTCATGCAGCCTTAAGTGAATTTTCTATCATGGGAAAAAGTACCTGCTAGGTAGGTACAAAATTCTCATTGCTGTTATGGCTTCTATTTTTCCCATCGCACTTAAGTGAATTTTCTATCATGGAAAAAGTATCCGCAGCAAGACAATCTGCCTTCGCTACTTCTATTTTTCCCACTCGTAGCTTAAGTGAATTTTCTATCATGGGAAAAAGTACCTCCAGCAGTACAAAATTCTCGCTTGCTTCATCACGTTTCTATTTTTTCCATGATCCACTTAAATCCTCTTTTCCAAAAATGCGCCCAACCACACGAGCTTTTTAGTGCACAACTTCGCCATTTCCCAAAGTGAACTGCACCTCCGATGGTGACTTCCTCCGTGCATAACGTGCGTATATGTTCTCCAATTGCTCACTTGTGAGTAAAATTGGGCTTACCCGACAAAGGAATTGTTTAGAGAAATTTCACAGAAAATGAAACGGGAAAACACAAAAACACAAAAAATTGCCAAAAGTCACAAATAAAGCCCAAAACTTATTCCTTGTTAAAATCCTTCTGGTACAAGGGAATAATGATATGTTCGATCATAACAGAGTTAAAACGGAGCGCAAATAGCCTCATACAGGGCTCAAAATAATTAAATACAAATTTTCCATGCAGACAAATCCCTTTGACAGTATTATAACAATTTTGGACATCTGGGTATTTGGCGAAAAAGGCTAATATGGCTATTTGGGAATATCTTGACGCAATACAAGAACTTTCAGGCAATAAAAACACAAAATGACCCATTATTTTAAAAGTATGAAATTTTTCAAATAGGGTAGTCACAGATTTCAGATGAAATCTAGGTACACCACAAAGATCATAAAGCACCATAAAACCCTTCACAATATTCAATAACATGCAGATTTTACTCTCAATAAAATGCGCCAATACTCTAGACAAGTCGCCAATGCTTAGAATGGAGAGACAATGCATAAATTCATTCAACACAAGAGAGCACAATGGAGAGAACAATGAGTCTTCAATATTCTTCAATAATGGATCCAAATGAGAGAGAGCACAATGCAAGAACTAGGGCATACATCCCAATACTCCAAGCATGGAGCAAAATCAAATGATCAATCCAAC
Source organism: Taxus wallichiana var. yunnanensis (assembly GCA_018340775.1). Lineage (NCBI taxonomy): Eukaryota > Viridiplantae > Streptophyta > Pinopsida > Cupressales > Taxaceae > Taxus > Taxus wallichiana. Next base: position 692,485,494 of record CM031237.1, read on the forward strand.
ATAAGTCTCACAACAATCCCAAGCTCTCTTTTTATAAACAAGGAGGCACAAAATTTGAAATTCCTAGGAGAGGGAAATCATTAAATAAAAATATTTTATCCTCTCTAGGTGTGGCGTCCCCTTTCTAAGGGTGATTTTAATATTAAAAGCCACCCAAAAGTTATTTAATTAATCCCCTTTTTTAATTTTGCATTGCGGTAAATTTAAATTAAATAATTAAATAATTATTCCTTTATGATGTCAAATGATAAAAATCACTCTCCAGTGCAATAATATTTAATTATTTAATATAACTTTCCCCTTGTAACATCCCAAAGGCCATAGGGAAAGATAGGCTAAGGGTCTTCAAAAATGGGGACATTACAATTCACGTATAATTTGAATAACTCTCAATCAAAAAGATAGTAAAAGTTTTAATTTTGATATTGTTCGGCCTGTTGGGGTTACCCCCTTCACCTGGAGAGAGAACATACGCTCAATAAGATTCAATCAACATAAATTATTCAAGAATGATAATACAAATATAAAGAGGGAGTCAAATCTGATCCAAAGTATCTTCCCACAAACTCTCAACTACTCCTAAACTAATGTCACTGTTATGTAAGTAACAATGACATAATTCTCTCTACCAATTCTTATTATAATGTGATTATTACCCATGTAATTATCGCTTACAATCCAAGTATAATTTGCTCTACTTATTATTTTCCTACAGAAATGTTAATGACTAAATAATCTAATGTGTGCATGCACTTAAGTCCTAAACACCTATGTGGGGACTATTCCTAACATTCCCCCCCAATGCGAACATGGGAGAAATCGCTAGATTCTAAAGTGTGATGCTTCTTGTTTGTTGCCTCAATTTTTGAAGTTGTTGATGTCATCCAGTCAACAGATTTGGCATTGTGGTTCACCTATTTTGCATTCCCCTTCAATGAAAACTCGTTGGATATCAGTTTTGACTGATAATGCTTCTAGTTACAAACAATAGTGACCCCTTATGATATTTCGTAAAATATATTATTTTGCCCTTTTATAATTTTTTTCGAAAATATCCCTTACAAACATTATCTAGTTCCCCTTTTTGAAAAATTTATCCTTTGATAGGATGCACCTCCTTATAGAAAATATACCCCTTTTAAAATTTGCCCAAAAATATTAACACACGCCTGCCCTCTCCCCGATCCACCCCCAATCTCCCTAGGTCCTTTCGCCTCCCCCTACCCTCAAGAAAAAAAAACTATCCTTCTAAAATTTTTTTAAAAGAAATTCGAGCAAAACCATGGTTTAGGGGTGTTGGAGAGGGTCAAACCTCAACCACCTCACACTAATGCCTTTACCAAAACCTAATGGCCAATTGACCTATGTATCCCGTTAAACATTTATATGGGAAATTTTAAATTTATGTTTTAAATCGTGACATTCGACTTTTAAAACATAAAAAAACTTCATTGGCCATGAGAAAGGGCAATGCCCATGGACGGTTATACCTAGCCAATACACAATCCCTGACAGCCTTATACCCATCCTTTTCCAATGACTACCTAAGCTTCTCTACCTTATTCTTAACCAGACCCTCATCTGCAACCCCACTGCAAGTAACAGCCCCGTATTTCCTCTTGGGCATTTCCTTAATACAAACTCTAGAATTAGTAGGCCTAGGCACATTCTCTAGAGTATAACGTGAAGGCAAAATGAATTTCGCATGGTCATAAGTTTCTCAGCATTATCACCTGATTCAGAAGTTTCTTCTGTCAAAACAGGCGGTATCATGGAAATTGGTTCAGAAGTAGAAGAATTCTCATGGGTAGTGATAGGAGCTGTCATGGCAATCTTCTCACCTTCTTGTTGTCCTGTTTGTGGCTTAACATTGTGGGGTTTTCCAACTGCTCCAATGTAATCTGCAAGGATCATAAAGCCTCCATCTCTTCCTCTTTTCATTTGGGTTGGATCATATGTTACTTGTGCTCCAATGAGCGCTTCATACTCTCTGATTTCATAATCAGGCCCCTTGGCTACTACTTGATATTTGGGAGTTTCTACACTGATTCTTCCTAGGACTGTTCCCATGACTGTTCCCATGGTATAGCTGTCATTGATGATAAAGGATTGGCTGAACATTACAATTCAGCCAATGCATATGTATGGGTTTTAGGGGATAGGGATCACCATGCTTCTTCTGCCTCTAAGCAGGGGTGAGTCCAATGTTGATCCAGATGCAGGCAGGAGATCCAAGCTCCCCTGATCTGCATCAGGATGCTGAGCCAGGGGGTCTGTAATTTACCTTAACGCAAGGAGACAATACAGTTCCAAAAACCATGCAAATCCACCGCAATGTCATACACTACAACCCTGATCTACAGAGATCTGGTGCAACACAGATCTATCAAACCACATGTAGATACACCAAACTTAGATGTAAAAATATTCAAATGAGGAGTTGCGCCCAGCAAAGATTGTGGTTGTGCTCCGAAGATAAAATTTTGTCGTTCTTCTACTATTTCCTCATGCAGATTTGTTACAAACCTCTAAAAAGAACAGATACAACTATAACGAAAATAACGAAAATATATCGTGTTTACAGTCGTTCCTAGCATTTTTGGACGTTGTGGATTCAAATTTGAGGTCTGATTTGCTCCAAAATACTGCAAGATTTTTTGACTCCAATAGGTGCTCACACACACTATAAAAACAACGAACAGATCTAACCAAGCACAAAACCAGGCTAATCAAGCCTAAACCAAGCATGATCACAATGAACAAAGTGGAATGGAAACTGCAGATAGAGTGAACACAATGGAAAGAGATAGACGATGGAAATGAATGGTGAATGTCAGCGGGTTCGTTGCGAGGTCCGTGGTATTTGCTAGTACTGTTGACAGAGGGTAAGAAGGGTGAATGTACAAAGTTACAAACTATTCTTTTGCATGTGGCCTACACTGCATATCCTTCGTTTGCATGTTTTGATAAAAACAACAAATGGATGGACATGGACAAGGTAATGGGGTTGCACGTGGCCTACACAGTTCACCCATTGCCTTAGTCAACTTGACAACAAAAAATGAGTGGAGTGAAGGTCAGAGAGGCCTCTTTCAGAACCTGCTCTGATACTAAATGTTGGGGTTGCCCCCTTCACCCGGGAGAGAGAGCATATGTTCAATAAGATTCAATCAACATAAATTATTCAAGAGAGAGAGTACAATATATAGAGAGTTGATCTCCTAAAATTAGGGAGTCAAATCTCATCCAAAATCTTCCCACAATCTCTCAACTACTCCCTAACTAATGTGATTGTTATGTAACAGTTACATTATTCTCTCTACCAACTCCTATTATAATGTTGATTATTACTCACGTAATAATCACTTACAATCCAAGTATTATTTGCTCCACTTATTATTTTCCTACACAAATATTAATGACTAAATAATCTAATGTGGAGCACCTAAGTCCTAAGCACTCATGAAAGGACTATTTCTATCAATGCCCATTAACATTGACCTTTCCACTCATGACCAAGGTCGGCCCATTGTTCGACAAAGGAGAATCAATAGAAGAGGACAAAGTTGAGTGGTAGAAGACGATGATGTTGAGTGGTAGCTGCAATAAGTGGTAAGGAGCTTCAACTTGATTGAAATGGGGCCATGCTTGGAAGGATGGTGTTGCATAGACAATGCTAAGTGTTCAAGATACACTTATACATTGATGGTTTAACATGAGGATCAGAGACGCATGAAATTTTGTAAGACTGAGTGGAGCAGATTAAAACCAAGAATCAATTGTATCCTTTATCCTCCAATTCTTTGTTATTTTAATCTTTTGAGAAGCTTCACATTTTGCAATTTTCAATTAAACAACTCAACACACAAAAGCGAGGAAAAGATGACCATTACAAAAGCACTTTAAACTTTGACTTGCAAACATAGCAAATGCATTTCTGAATTATATTAAGATGTCCCTTGATTTTAATCACTTGCTTTCAAGCTATTGTGTTTCTTAATTCATTGACGGATTAAAAAAACACCCTCGTTCTCTGAATGAATAGGCATAACACACATGCTGATAAAATTCAAGGCTTTGAGAAAAATGTAAACGCATGCCATACTTAATGTCAATGAGCGCAAATGTTTACACAATTCACGAGTGGTGCCAAAGGCACTTTGGGAAAAGTCGGCTACAACACAATAGAGACTTCCAACAGATCCTATGCAAATTGATTTTCCTGAGAAGTAAATGACAATTTTAATTTCTCTTAACATTATAGGGGTCAGCCTTCAAACAGTATTTCTTGCACAGCAAACAACCATGGGCAACAAATGTAGTATCATGTGCATTCTTTTAATTGTAGAGTATGTCAATTGTGCATACTATTAAAAACCCTTGCTATGCATATTATTTCTAGTGATTGAATCTTTTTTTTTGAATATGGTCAATAGACATATTCAAGTCAACAAAGAAGCAACAGGGAGGCCGAGGACAGAGTTTAGAATGCTTGAACTGCATGGTGTTCATGTTTGAGATGTGGAATGTAGACATAGTCAAAGCAAGTAAGAAGCTATACGGAGGCCAGTGATGGAGTTCAGAATGCTTGAACTTCAAAGCGTTCATGCTCGAGAAATGGAATGTTGGATAAAGGGTTGAAAGGATTTTTAGAGTATGAGACTTCGATACAATTGATGACGCTCTTATGTCAAACAACGAAGCATGGATCTAGAAAACAAACAAGAGGAGAAAGGGAACCCACATCTATAAATTCATGTAACTTTGCATCAACTTGGGAAACTATATATACATAGTTTACAATTCATAATTAGAGTGGAAATCGGCTTAACTATTTAAATTTTATGTATAACTTCTTGATATATGGGTTTCCTCCTGTAAAGTTTATAACTGCAACACATCAAATATAATCACAAGGGCCAATCCCCATTACACTCCAGGACAATATACCTGTTCATCCTTATATTAATGCAGACAAGATCCTTCCTTGGATAGATATTTCTAGAGTGAAGGACAAAAGTGAAATGCAATCTTGCATGTGTCTTGAGATTTTTTTAAAAATGAAATGGAATTGAGATCTTTTAGTATTTTTATATATTGGTGGCTTAACTGTGGATCTGGTGATTGGCTGTTGTGACATGTCCATAGACTTGACTTGCCAAGGTTAAAAACACCAAAATTGTCTTCTTGTAGACAGAATCTGCAACATAGTGTATACAAATAAGCATTCTCTCATAGAAAGGTGTAAGAGTAGTCTTGTGGTTAAGGCAAGTGCCAACAAACGAGTGAGTGATTAATCTTAAGAGGACTAAAGAACTCTTCAGGGGTAAAGACCACTTCTAACGGAGGGTAGAAGGAGATGATACAATTCAAGAGGGAAATGACATCCTGACATCAGATACAACAGTGTAAAGTTTTAATGCAGTATGTGTGAATGTCTTTATATAAATAAAACAATTCATTGGGAAAAAATGTCAATTAGTGTTTTGAAAAAGATGAATGGGACACAAATGATTCTGATAAGTTGCTATATAGGGTTAGCATGGAGACATGGGATTTCATGCTACATTGGGTTTTCTTCCATTTGTCTTTTTTAATTTATTTTGTATTTTCCCAGGATATGCATTTGGTGAATCTTTAGTGTTTTGTGTATTGCATTATTTTGCGTAGTTCTAGAATTTTTGCATTAACTTATCCTACTGTAGGCAGGGATAGATAGAATGAGTCATGTTTGATCTTTCTGTAGGCTCTTTGAGCTAGCGTGAAAGTTATTGGATGGTTATGATTGTATCCTTGGTTGATATGATTATAGATTCATAGATTTTGAATTTCTAAAGTCTGTTACTTATGTCTAGATACTGCATTTCAACTTTATTTGTATGGATTAAGGGCTATAGCTTTATTATTTTTATGTTAGTTCAAGTTGAACACATTTAGCGCTGTTGCTTTTCAACTCAAACTAAAAATACATGTTTTAGGATTCTTATGGCAAGGCTGCCACCAAGACCTTTTCAGGAAATAATTCAAGAATCAGACAAAAGGAGCATCCTAGAAAGAGAGTGGGATTGGAGAGAAAACCAACTTGCTGGTGGATATGGTAAGTTTGCTTTCTTTATTTTAGTTGCCTTTGTTTGTCCTCAGAGAGCATTCATATTTCTTCTAGTTCCCATATGTCTTTGTTTGAGTCAATATTGGCTCAATGGATGATGAATTCTACTTGATGTAATGGCGTAAAAGTATTTTTAAATACTTTTAATGGTGAGTTGGGCATGAAGGCCTCTTATTTGGTTCAAAGAATTCTAATCCTTATGGGTTGGCCTTGATTGGAGAGCCTACATAGAGGTTAATGAAGAAATAGAATTACTTGAAGGTCGGCCTATGCATTGGGCTTCTATTTTGATGTTGGTGCCACTTGAGGATATATAAGGACATGAAGGTTCATTTGAAGGGTTATGCATGTTTATTCTAAAGATTGATATCTTGAGTTTGTGCATAGTGTGCCCTACTCTCCACTAAAGACAAAACCTTTAGTGTGGCTCAACTTTGGGGACGAAAACCTCCATTGTTGGAAGATTGAGGAACGAAAACTCCTCAAGCTTGAGGGGAATCCCATATAAGGGTTTTCAAAGTGCTTAAAAGTGGTTTATTGCTGGTTTTCCCCCTTCTTACCCTAGGCGACTTGCATGGGTGGAGGGTTTGATATATTTTAGGGATGATTTCACTATTTTGGTTTGATATTCTTGTTCGGCATAATTTATAAGGCCGTAATTTGAACTTTGGAGAATTTATGTGAGGATTTGCTATTTTTTCTAGCCCTTGGTTTGGGCTCAACTATTGCTGTCATAAATATTTAATTCCAGCTGTGTTTATCAGATATTTCTTCAATAATTGATGTATTTGTGATGCATAAATATTGCCGTGGCTAAGATAAATTATTTCGTGGCATTCTACATTGATTTACATAGTGAAAAGTGGATTCGAATCTCATAGGCAGTTCGCTGCCCTAGGAGACTGCAGATTTTGTATTGGTTGATCATTCTAAGATATTCTCAGCTATTTTCAGTTTGTTGTGTGTGTGCTTGAAGGTATTTTCAGATCAGATCTTGTGGTGATGGCCGGTAAACCCTTTTTCTCCATTTTCAGCCCAAAAAGGGACATTACAGTGGTATCAAAGCTTCGGTCTTCCCAGCCCGAGGGTTTCATGCAAGAAGATAAAATGGCGGATATAATTTTTGGTGATGGTAGATTTGAAAGGCTTGCCCTAGCGCAAGAAAGATTGACCACCAAAATGGCTCAGCTGATCCATACCATTCAAGGTCCAAATGGTGGAAGAACTCTTCAAAGGAAGTCAATAATACTCAGCCATCCAAAGTAGACAACATTGCTACATGGTATGAGGAATATAGGGCTCTTTTAGAAGTTATTCGTGATGCCCTACCATTTTCCGAGTTTGTAGGATGGAGGAAAGATAGAGCCCAAGAACTTGGTCCAAGCCCCAAGCCATGCACAAGGGTTTTGGGAAGGATATCCCAACCCTAGATGGAGAAGAGCCCCATCTTGTTGGTAAACAAGAAGAGGCTATGAAGCTTGATGAAGAGGAAAAATCTATAACAAGCTTGAGGTGACAAAGGAGGAAGATATCCACCATGGTAAGGAGGAAGAAACTTGCAGCAGTTGCTTATGGTGATGGATCAGCCCATTGGGAGCCTAGAAACCCCCATCACCATTGCCAAAGTAGAGCTCTTGACTGATTTTCAAACAACAGTGTGAAGGCACCAAGGTTTGATGAAAGTTTGAAGCATGAGCCTAGAAAGGAAAGGGAAATCATGGAGCATGAGTCCCAAGGTAAAAGTTCCTTAATATTTAATGATGTTTCATTGGTTTCTAATGGGTGTGTGTGGTTAAATGTTGAAAAAATCAGATTTGCATAAGGGTAAAGAGGATGCATTGGAAGAGGGTAATCCAATTATCATTTTGGAGCATGAAGACAAAACAGATCAGCCCATAATGGAGGAGGAAAAATCAGATCTGCAGGAGGTTTATGAGGAAGGGACCTCACCGGACACTTGTGTGGATTTTCAGCCTGCTGTAAATTCCAAAACAACAGCTGAGGGTAAGCCACTTGATTTATTTTATGATCATAGCATGAGTATATTGCATCACACTAGGTTACTACATTGCTTTGGTCATCATGAGGGCTATTCTAACAATGGTGAGAAGATGAAGGAAAATAAATGGGAAGAGGATCTTCCAAGCATTGCCTATAAGTTGGATTTTCATGGCAGCCAAAGGTATGATGATCATTCTCCATATTCAATGCTCCATACTCGAGCATTTTCAGATTTGTGTCCAAGGTATGGGTATACTTCAGATTTGTTGCTTCCATTTATGTCATATCAAGATAGGGGTCATTATGGAAAGCATGCTAGAATGATGGATGTAACTTGCAACATAAGGCATGTAGACCTCTTGATGCAAATTCAGATTTGTGTGTGCATAAGGGTATGGGATCTTGGTAATATTTTGAAGAATAGAGTTTCTAACATTGAAGCTACTCTTGCTAGTTCCTTTGTCATCTCATACCAATGGGAAGGAAAGAATTCAGAATTGGTCCTTGAAGAACATAAGGAAAATATTGGCATGACAAAAGGAATTTCACCCATTGCTATAGCCAACATGATGAGAAGTGATTTTGAAGATGAGGGGACAACTCATGGTAAGCAAATCACTATTTCTAGACAGCCATCTCTTCTTGAGTATCTTCAGATTTTAAGGCTTGCACATGATCCTGGAGGAAATATTCCAAAGATAGAAGTCAAATTTATGTGCTCTATGTTGAGACTTGAACCAATGGGGTTCAATCTTGCTGCCCATAGCCAAGAAGGTATGATTGTGAAGGTTGCAAAAATTGATTTTTGGGATTTTGAGCTTGTTGTTATCAACTATTTCAGTTTGCCCTACAATATGTTTGTTGTCATCAATAAGAGGACAGCCATGAGAGGAGATAGTTTCCAAATTTCCAAAGCATTTTCAGCCATCAGGGATTGGTCCCTTCTCACCTCATTCATCATTGCAAGGGCAACAAGGTGTTTGATATGGAAAGATGGTAAGCATAGTAAAAATCATCTTGTTGTTGATCATAATGTTTGGATTCAACATAGCATGGTTTTGTTGGAATTGCATTGCACAAAGATCTACTATTTTCGGGTATGTAAAGGAGAAGCCAAGGATGATATGTTTTTACATAATGGCTTCATTAATTTTGATCATAACACTGCTGTCATACGCACTTCCAGCTTGCACAGTGGCACATTTGTAAGCATACAGGTGGATTCAGTCATGGGAAGTGTTGGTTTTCAGTTTATAGCATTGTTGGCAATCAATATAGGATCATTTCCAGCTCCTATATCACTGTTGTATGGATATTATCATGCATCTCATACTCCAAGGAATGATGAGGTGAGAAGCACATCTTTGATTCAATTTCAAGTTTGTTTCCGCATATGGGATATGGGTGTTTTTGTGAGTATTGCAAAAGGAGAAACTTCTGATTTCAAGATCAGTACTGCTGATAATTTTATCATTATGAGTGCCGGGATGAGGGAAAGATCAAATGAACCTTATGGGGAACACAAGCAATATGATCGTCTTCATAGAGGAGATTGTTTGCATCATTTTTATGCCATGCAATTGTTATGTTTGGGTCATCAAGGTAAGAATTGTAATTCTGATTTTTTTCGATCTATGTATTGCTAACCCTTGGATCCATGAAAGAACCGGAAGAAATGTGGAAAAAGGGAAGCAATTATGATGAATTTGCAGCTGTACATATATCAGTCATAGAAGGAATTGAGGATGCATCAAAAGGGAAAAATGATAAGCATACTCTTGAAGTAAGTACTCCACTAAGAGAAGAGGCTGAGTTCACAAATTTTGTGTGCTATCTAATAGTTCCGGATATTGTATCTCAGCTGGAAGTTGTTGGTATGAATGGAAGTAGTAAGAATACTGAATTTTGGGCATTCAAGCATGTTGTCCTAAGCTTCTATGTGACTGTCATAAACATTTCCAGCCCCTTCTTCATGTTGCTATCAGCTGTAATAAGGTTTCCAGCCCCTAACATCGTGATTTCCAAAAGAGAAATGCATGGGTACAATTGTGTTTGGTACAACCAAAAGGAAAATATGAGAATTCATCCCTTGGGGGAGTTTGCAAAATTGTTGAAAGGAAAGAAAGAAGACTTGCCATCATGTCCATGAGATATGAGGAAGCAAGGATGTTGAAACCCTTGGTTTTCTTTAATGAGTTTGTTTCATGTGTAGGTACAAACAAGAAGCCAAAGGAGAAGCTGAGATTTATTTGGGATCCGGCACTTGCAATTGCTTGAGGACAAACAATTTTGAGTGGGAGGACTGTAATGTCCCCTAAATGGGACATAATGAGAATTGCATTCATATTTCTTCTAGTTCCCATTATGTCTTTGTTTGAGTCAATATTGGCTCAATGGATGATGAATTCTACTTGATGTAATGGCGTAAAAGTATTTTTAAATACTTTTAATGGCGAGTTGGGCATGAAGGCCTCTTATTTGGTTCAAAGACTTCTAATCCTTATGGGTCGGCCTTGATTGGAGAGCCTACATAGAGGTTAATGAAGAAATAGAATTACTTGAAGGTCGGCTATGCATTGGGCTTCTATTTTGATGTTGGCGCCACTTGAGGATATATAAGGACATGAAGGTTCATTTGAAAGGTTATGCATGTTTATTTAAAGATTGATATCTTGAGTTTGTGCACAATGTGCCCTACTCTCCACTAAAGACGAAACCTTTAGTGTGGCTCAACTTTGGGGACGAAAACCTCCATTGTTGGAAGATTGAGGAACGAAAACTCCTCAAGCTTGAGGGGAATCCCATATAGGGGTTTCCAAAGTGCTTCAAAGTGGTTTATTGCTGGTTTTTCCCCCTTCTTACCCTAGGCGACTTGCATGGGTGGAGGGTTTTATGTTCTAGGGCTGATTTCACTATTTTGGTTTGATATTCTTGTTCGGCATAATTTATAAGGCCGTAATCTGAACTTTGGAGAATTTATGTGAGGATTTGCTATTTTTCTAGCCCTCGGTTTGGGCTCAACTGCTGCTTTCATAAATATTTAATTCCAGTTGTGTTTATCAGATATTTCTTCAATAATTGATGTATTTGTGATGCATAAATATTGTCGTGGCTAAGATAAATTATTTCGTGGCATTCTACATTGATTTACATAGTGAAAAGTGGATTCAAATCTCATAGGCAGTTCGCTGCCCTAGGAGACTGCAGATTTTGTATTGGTTGATCATTCTAAGATATTTCCTCCCCACATCATATTTGCATTGAGGAGGCACAACCATATCGAAAAGAGGATCATTAAACCAAGAATTGGCTTAAAGAGGTGGAAATTGAAAAGCACCCAAATAATTTGAGTATGGATGATGGTTTGAGTTTAAGCTAGTCTTGGAGGCCTATCATCCATGGAGTTAAGATTAGGCCCACCCTAGTTATGAATAACATAGTTACCCAAGTCTCGGGAATGGGTGACAACTATTAAATTAATATATAAAAAATAATATATCAACATTTGAACTTTATTCAACGAAATATAGGGTTTAAACTTAATTTAATGTTTTTAAGGTCCTTTCGGGATAAGGGTTCAATGTTTTTGGTAAAAATAATAGTTTTTGAAAATAAAAGCATTAATTTTTTAAAATAATTTTGGGGACATCCTCTCCAATTCCCCAAAATGTTTAGGACGTCACCAAAACTAGCTAGTAGAAAAAAGTATTTCCAGTTTGTGTAATGGCTAATTGGTAACAACTAGTATGTAATGACTATTTTTTAATGGATAGCTAATTTTAGTTGTAACTAATTCTTCTTTTGGGAAAGGCCCTACTTGATATCTTGTGCTTATAATAGATTTATTCGTATAAGAAGCTTTACATTTTGTGTTTTCCTAAAGCTTCTTTTTTCGAAATGTTATGCACCACAACAATAATACTTTTAAGAGTTAGGGTATCATCTAAAAATTATTATTACTTTGGATTTGTAGTTAAGGGTAATCGCTTTTGATTGGAGCTATAAATTGGTATAACAATCCCCACATATCCACTTGACATGATCCTACAAGAATCGAACCTAGGTGGGGCTGGAAATAGTCCACCCATTTAACTAACCAACCTACATCTCATTTGACAATAATACTTTTAAGAGTTGGGCATTATATAAAAAATAATTATTATTTTAGTTGTTTAGCTAAGGGTAAATGCTTTGATCGAGCTATGAATTGGTACTACAAGCTGCCACATATCTATTTAACATCTTCGTACAAGAATTGAACTTGGGTGGGGCTAAAAACATCCCAACCATTTAACCAATCGACCTACATCTTATCGGTAAAACTTATTTATCTCATGTTTACTTCATTATCTACTTCGTAATGGGTCATATTGTAAGCCTTTTTTTTGCTGGTAAGAAACATATATGAAATAATGGCCATGAAACAAGTCTTTGTACATGCATGTCCTTGATTACACTAGAAAAAATAAACGTGGGGAAATAAGGAAATCCTTTGCATACTTAAATTCAAGATTAGGGTTAGAAACAAGATGTATATTCATATTATTAATTAAACATTAACATTTAGATCAAAATTTACATATATAACAATTGTAAGATAGATCAATTAGAACATGTGCTAAATGTAGTAAAGAATGAGAACATGAGCGCACTTAATGTCTTGTAGATGTTTCGCCTCTTATTTTGGCTTTGCAGATAGTCTATCGAGACAAAACCATTATTTACGGACCAAAGCTGTCATGTCAGTAGTTTTGTGCAGGATGCTAGTGGAGCTCTCCAAATATTTGTGACTTTGCAAGTGAATGGAATATGCTTCATTTATAAGATTCTAGGTCTTGAAAATGTGCGTAAGCTCTTTCTAATCAATGAGATGACCCAAAACCCTAACCATGGGTGAATTCCTTACAAAAATGTTAGTCTTTGGGTTGAAGTGCTATCCGTACACCTCTTAAGTTGGCACTACTCCGAAGAGGCCTTAACCACACGTAGTTCTCCACATAGAGATAAAATATTGTTTGGATGCAACGCATTTGATGACCCGATCGCTTGATAATACTTTGTAATGGCTTGCTTTGCTTGTGTGTGACTTGGCTTTTTAAGACCTTTGGTTTGGGAAGATAGACTCTTGAATTTGGTTTGGAGTGCTTCAAACCTATGTGGGGGTGACTCTAATGTCTGTTGTAGCTTTAAGAAGATTTAGGAGAGCGTTGTATGCCTTTTGAATGCTATTTTCTTGAGAGTGTTAGGTGAATGCCGGGTGAGTAAATGGCTGCATTTGATTTGCTTATATAGGGTTTTTTTAATTTCGTATTAAGGTTGATCCATAGGAAAGTACCGACCCATAAAAGATATCAAATTGAGAAAATGGTCGTTGGGTGGCCTTGGACAAAACCATTATTTTCGGATCAAACCATTGGATGGTTTGGTCTAGGGAGGAGGTGTGGCATTGTAAGGTTTTGTGCATGATAAATTATGAATAATGGGCTGGTTTTGATTGATGCATTCATTTATGTGAGTGAATGAATAGTGCAATGAGGAGATCAAGTCTTGCAATAGGACTAGGATATAACAATTAGGCTCAGAATAGGTGCACAAGTCATGATTTAGGGATTAAGCCAATACTGACATTATCAAGTGATAAATTACCAAATTTAAGTGTCTTAGGTGTCTACCCCCCTCCCCGCTCCTCTTGTTCTCTCTTAAGCTAGGAAATGAAATGTACTTGCTTAAAGGAAAATATACCCAAGTGTGTGAAAACAATGTCTTTTCTCGATTGTTTTGATTTCTTGAGATGCTTGGGTGGTTGCAAGATCCCGAAATGAAAACCTGCAACATAGAGTGTAGTCAATTCCCATATAGAAAGAATTGAACTTTAACTCTGAATTGAAATTGAATTTGACATTTAGAAATAGAAGTGCACAAAACTTAAAAAGGAATACACCCGTTTGTCTTGTTGAAGGAAGAGCTTCTTGCTTGAAGCACTTGGAGAGAGGGATTGAAGTTGTGTCATTAGAGGATTGTGAGTGATAGTCTCCAATTTGGAGAAGTAACTAGAACTACGAGGAATTGGGTGTCCCAACACCAAAGAAGGGTGTCACAGGCGTTTAGCCCCAAAATCTTCAAAAGAGAGTGAGATGAGTGGTGTCACAGGTGCCCAACCACCCCAAAAACCTTCCAAAGCAAGTGAGAGGAAGGGTGTCACATGACATCTTGCTGCCCAAAAACCTTCCACCCATGAATCCACACCGTGAAAATCGAAGGAAATGGATCAGGTCCAAAATGTGAAAACATGTACAAAGTATGAAAGGACAAAGTTTAGAATCATGAACCCCTCACCATACATTCTATGGGTGCCAAAATGTAGTAAACTCTTCTCTGAACTGTGTATTTGTTCCTCAATCTATACTAGAATTATGTAAAATCTTGTATGTTCCAGAAAATTTTGAATTGGATGTCAAAAAGCTACCTAGGATGTTACCGTCTATTTAAGATAGTAAAGTTTTGATAGTTTCTGTCCTTGTTGGCGGTTTTGTCTAGAGTGAAATTCTATAAGCGATTTTTGTCTATTCCTGTCCGTGTCTCTCGTATTCTATTCCATTGTATTCTGTAATTTGTAATTTGTCTGTGTGCTTGAGTTGTATTGATATTTGGTGATAACTCCACCATTGAATGCCCCCTATTTTGAGGTGAGAGATTTAAAGTAGATTGCTCAACATAAAAAAATTGAAGTTTCCATTTAGATATAGCATATATTCATTGTTGGATCACATAGAAGATAATTGTAGGTGGCCACCATCTAGAACCTAGACTTTGCAAGATAGTGCATGGTAGAAACCATGGCACAAAGAGATAGCATACACAACAAACATACAAGTCGACAAGCATAAACACAAGCATATAAGTACAACACTCAATATCATTTATACAATCATAAACGACCAAGAGCCACATACAAGGGACACAATAGTGTCACACACATAAATAAGGGCCACATGATTGCATATCCAAAGGCAACTAAGGCTACAAACAAGGGACACCTAAGTGTTGCACACACATAGAGAAGGCCAAAGGCCACACATACAATACAAGCAAGCAATCAAATATGTGAAGATAAATAGAAAAGTAGCCCATCAATGCATGGAACAAGATATACTAGTCTTGCACAATCCATATGTGTTAGTCCCAAAATCTGGATAATTAGCATATATCACAATATATAAAATAAGTATGGCCAAAATGTGGAAGAGCACTTGATAGTGTAGAAGATGCCCCGAGATTAGCAAAGGCACAGGGTAAAAAGGAAAACCCAACATGTATGTGCGTGTAGAGTCCCTGTGTATCTGCATTATGCCGCTGAGATACCTCGTGAAACATATGCGTGTAAAGAACATAGAATATACTATCTATTAAACCACTTAGCGAACAACATATGTAAAGTAAAGAAGCTAATTGATCAATCCATGTTCGGTGTCTTGATTATGTATTTTTGAATGTTTTGGGATTATTAGAACATTTGAATGTTTTTGATTTGTTTTGAAAAATATTTACAAGGGCTACCCCATGATATGATCAAGAGGGTGAGAAGAGAAATCCACATGTGTAGGAGGCTTGGGCTTCAAAATTGCATCAGGTCTGCGCAATGGGAGTTAGATGTGTCACTTAGGCTGAGGTTGTGGGACATGCCTAGGAGATTTATTGCATGCAGGAGGAGACCTAAGAGAAGGCTTGCAAGGATAGAGCTTGTAGATATAGCATGAGTAGGCTTGATAGGCATGGGTGTAGAAACCGTTGCTCTTTTAAAAGAGGGAGAGCCTCATAAAGGATGCCCATAATCGTAATAACTTGATTGTAATAGGCGTGTTTAACACATTGATGGAGAATAAAAGGAATAGCCCTAAGCTTATGGATTCAAAGGTATCCTAGAAGCATGTTGTAATGTCCCCTTTTTCGAACTAATCCATTTGAAGGCTTCTTGCCCATTCCACTTCCAGGGTGCAAGAAGAAGATGAACAAGGGAAGCCCTTGGATTATAATTTAGTCTTTCTTTAATTAATAATTATATCTTTCTTTTGTATTTTCCTTCTTAAGTAGGTTGGCTAGGTTAGAGAGCTTTTAATATAAGCTTAAAGATGAAATAAGCTTCTAAGGAGATCAGTCTTGGGGAATCCTCCCTTAAAGACTCTTGGCGCCACCATAAGGTTATATAAGGGGTCGCATAGGCTCATTTTGGGCATGTTTTGACTATTATAACTTTATCTATTTGGTTCTAGAGCTGGTTGCTCTATTCCAATCCACTAAGGGGCGAAAATCCATTAGTGTGGCAAGCAAGGAGGACGAAACCCTTCCTTGTTGAAGGTTGGAGAATGAAAAACTCTCCAATTTGGTGGTGTTAAGGACTTCTACGAAGACTATCTTGCTGGTTGGGCAGCTAGGGCATTGAAGGAGAAGAATATCAAGGGTTTTTCATCACTTTGGCACCCTCTCCTATGGTGGCGACTTGGGTAGGAGGGTGTTTGTGTGCCTTCTAACGTTTTGGCGTTGCAAGTTGATATTCAGACTTATCCAAATTTATAAGGCTGATCTATCACTTATTTGGTATTTATTGGGGTTTGGAGACCTCATTTTCAGTCACTTTTGAGAGCTTTACTTTTGCTGTTAATTAATTAATTTCTAGTTGTGTTTGTGGTTGAGTTTTGAGTGATAATTGCCCTAAAATATTCCTAAAGTGTTTCTACATGTTGTAGATGATGTTAATGGTGATGTTTTGATAAATTATTGCTCTTTCATAGCTGTTGTTCCAAAAAATAGTTTGCTGTGCACTGCTGTTCCATTTTTCAGTTGGCTGGTATAAAAATCAGAATACATTTTAGTTTGGGTTTGTGTGATTTCATTGTTTTGTGGTTCAGCCCTAGAAAGGACATTACACATGTCACGTCCTAAGAGTATCAGTAACCAAGAAAGATGCAGCCACAATAGCAGATCACATTGTAAGAGGTAGAATAATGCACAATGGATGGATTAGGAGATTGTGCATTGAATTGGATATGTTGCTTAGTATAGCCCAAAGAAGTAAGCAATGTGAGAGTGCACATGTTGTGCTTAGAACCACTATCAACCAAGACACTATGGATAGGTTGCTTATTGACAAAGGCTCGAATATAAAGCACATTAGAAATAACATCATCATCAAGTATGTCATTGTCATCAAATGTAATAATAGGCCTAGGAGGCAAAGAAGAAGTAATTGTACCAATAAGAGAATCAAGTGGATGATCATATGTATTTGGAGGGTTGTGCCTTATATGCATGATGCACCTCCGAGTTGCTCTTAGATTCAAAAGTGTGATGATTAGGAAGTGGGTCATTGAAGATTTTGAGCTTAGGATTCTCATTGACTTGAGGCTTAGATTGTGCAGGAGTAGAATCAAATTCAATAGCATTAACATCAATTTTATCTTGTGTAACACGTCGAAGCTTGAAACATTTATAGTAGAGTGCCCAATACATCTATAGTAAGTGACCATTAAAATCAAAAGATTTGGCTTGAGGCTTGCTTGTATCAACCTGAACAGGAGGAAGGAGAGATACAAGGTTACACTCAAACAACTTTTGCAAGATCACGTATGGAGATGAGGTTAATCATATGAATTTCCTTTTAGGGAAGCTTCTAGCTAAGGCTTTGTAGGTTGAGATATGGCATTAACAACTGTTTTAGCTTCAACATTGTTATCATTAGTTTTGCCTTGGAATTTAAGTGTAAATGCATTAGGTTGGGTAAAGCCACACTTAAGCTTGTTTAGTGCTAGGAGTTTGACCTCTCTTTCTTTTGAAGTATTATAGAGCTCATCAAAGGATCAAAATTTGTCAAACATAACAAATTCTTGCAAAGGAGAATAGAGACTTTGAGTAAATAGATCTTGAAGTTCATTGTCTGTCAATATGTTGCTCATTTTAGCGAGCATTGTTTTATAGTGCAATACATAATCACTAATTGGTTCATTGGAGCCTTGTTGCATTTTAGCCATTTGAGCATAGGAAACCTTATCACCAATGTTAATGGAGAAGTGTGCAAGAAATTGATTAGCCAATGGATTGAAATCCCTTACAAAATGAATAGGTAGATCATAGAACCATTGCAAAACCTAATCCTTAAAGCTTCGTAATGCCCCTTTTTGGGGGGACTCAGGAAATGACCAAAAGCTCACAAATCCGATTATTGAGCTGCTGTTATAAACTTGTAACTGCAAATAAAACCCTGTTTCTAGGGTAAGGACTGCATTTGGGGTTTCAACCCCACCTCCGTGCCTTCAAAACCCTTTCAATCAGCTCCACTTAAGTCTCCAAATTCCACTCCAAGGTAGGTCGCTCCACTCTAAACAAATATAATATTCACACTCAAAAACACCACATAAGTAAGAGAAATATACTTTATTACTTTTCGATCAGTTTGGCACACACCAAAACCTCATGAAGGGTTTTCGTCCTTCACAAGTTTCCCAACTAAGGGTTTTCGTCCTTGGATGAGGTCCTCAACCCAAGGGGTTTCATGTTTGAGAGAGAGTAAAAGGGCTGCACTAGCCAACTTTCACCAAGATAAGAATAATCATCAAAACATGAATCATTAATGTCCAAGCGACCTCCTTAAATAGCCACAAGAAGTGCTTCCAAACATAAGAAATGATGGTCGACCCCTTAAAGTAGGTGCTTTTAAATATTTAAATGGTATTTGGAGCCTACATGCTCATAATACCTTTATTACCCAACTACTTGAGTTCCTCTATTGGAGTGCTAGGCTTCCAATAGGATAAATGATAATAAATGAAAACAACTATCTAAACAACAATAAAAAACATAATTGAGATCTTCCCCTTGTTTTTCTCCTTAGACCCACGGGGAGAGAATGAGTTAAAGTCTTCAGAAATCAGCCTCCAAAAAGGGACATGACAGTCCCCCTTCCCAAGATTGCTTGTCCTCAAGCAATGATGAACTCAATTGCTCCAATTCCTTGGCTCCTTCATGTATGTTTCCCTCTTGATTCACATGAAAAATTGGTTTTCGTGACAAGGCATCTGCTGCTGCATTGTTTTTCCCTTGACATATTCGATGTCAAAATCAAAAGCTTGTATCTTGCTGACCCATTTTTGTTGCCTTTCGTTTAGGTTCTTTTGTTGAAGGAAGAACCTCAAACTATTATGGTTGGTCTTCACTATAAACTTCCCACAAACAAGATATTGCCTAAATTTGACCAAGGCATGCATAATGGCCAGCATCTTCTTATCATAAATGTGAAGATTCAGCTCATGTTTCTTGAGTTTCCTACTTTCAAATGCAATAGGACGCTGATTTTGCATTAGGACAGCCCCTATTCCTTCACCAGATGCATCACATTCCACCACAAATGGAAGAGAAAAATCAGGTACAACAAGTACTTGGCATGAGCACATGACCTCCTTGAGTTTATCAAATGTTCTTTGAGCTAAAAGTGACCAGCTGAATGCCCCTTCTTAGTTAAATCAGTTAGAGGGGCTGCAAGATGAGAAAAGTCCTTCACAAACCTTATGGAGTAGCTACAAAACCCTCTGAATTGTGAAATGGAGATGGGAGGAGGCCAATCAAGTATGGCTTGTATCTTTTGTTGATCCACATGTACCCCTTGAGAGTTTATGATATATCCTAGGTACAAAATTTTGCTCAAACCAAATCCACATTTGGATTTCTTTGCAAGTAAGGACTGCTGTTCTAAAACTCCCATCATCATGTCAAGGTGTTGTAGATGCTTCACCCATGTTTTGCTATATCCCAAGATATCATCAAAGAAAACAAGCACAAATTCCTTTAAGTACTCACCAAATATGAGGTCCATACATGACTGGAAGGTGGTAGAAACTGAAAATTTCTCTAGAAGGACTGAGAATATGCAATCAGCTGTTATATCCACTCTAAAATATGTAGAAATGGAACAATCTTCCTTTGCACGTGTGGACATGATTGCTCCAATGACTATGTTTCATTCTTTCTTCATTCTTTATCCTTGTTCTGCACATGAAATAATATTAGAAAGAATAAGGTCTCTCCAATTTATTGCTCCTTTGTGTCTCATGGGTATGTGGGGTAACTCCTTCTCATTGCTCCTTTTCAACTTGTGCAACTTATCACAATGGTAAATCTGATTTACCCTTGCCCAATTTAAGGATGTAATGGTTAAAATCTGCCCAACATCATTTCCTTCTTTCCATTCAAAATTCAACTCTTTCCACAAGCAATGCATGCCCATACCCTTATTTACCTTTTTAGAATTGTTTCCCAATGAGAACATATACAGCCCAACCTTAGGAATTGAAAAGAGAATTATATCATGGCTGTAATAATACCTTCCCTTACTTAGCTCTAGAATGACAAAGGCTGTAAACCACCATGCATCAGCTGAAATTTTCTTGTCCATTGCCCAAGAGGGAAGAGGCATTTTTCTTATGACCCGACCTATCTTTGCCACTTCAAAAGGCATGTAGTAGAAACCAAAGTTGTTGAGGATTGCAATCCAACAATGTGTAACAACCCTTTTATCAAAATATTTGAGCAACAATCTCCCTATTCCCCATGCATCAATCTTGTGGATGTCTTCTTCATTATGCAAGCCACTTTGATCCCATACTTTCTTTTCAAAAACATATGTATCAGCTAGTTCATAGACAATATGGAAAAAGAAAGTTGTTACCTTTTTCAGTAAGCCATAGGTCTTGCCAAGAAGACAACTTCTCATCATTTCATTCCTATTCCATGCGCATGAGACATCCTTTACCTTGATCCTCCTGGAATTATTTGAGCTTCCCATGATAAGGTTTGATTCCACCTTTGTTCCCAAACATACAAGGATGAGATTACCAATAATATTGATTTTAAAATCAGACCTCCTTTTTCAGAATTCACAACAACACCTATCTCCCACATGCGGAAACAATATTGAGGTTGAACCCAACCATCCATACATTTGTTATCACAAGAGATACTTCCTATCTCCTTATTTCTTGAAATATGCTGATCATAAGAACATAAACATGGCAGCGACATGGGAAAGAGCAATGAAACTGAAACATGGTTATCATTCTCAACCGGTTGTGCATGATTACAACATACCTGATTTGACATACTGGTAGGTAATGAATTTGGGATACCTTTGTACCATGGGCTTCCCGTGACCTTCGTAGGACTCAGAAATTCTGAGTTAAAATCAGCACTCTTCTTTGGCATGGTTTCCTCACCGGATGGGATCTTTACTTTCTTGCATTCTTTCCAAATTTGTAGCTGCTTGTCTTGGGTAACCTTGGGCTTTTTGTTAAGGCCGTGGATTCCATCAAATGTTCTTCTTTTGACTGCTGCTATGAACCGACCAACAAGCTTATTGTCATCATGTCTATTTGGGAAATGGTTTCCAACCATCCCTTTCTCTTCCCCTTCTTGCTCATCACTCTTCTTTTCAACCTTGGATTCATCACATGTTGAAACATCATCAATATTAACCAAACAATGATCAATAATTACCTCATGATGTTGACTCTCCGGAACAATAATAGGAGTAAGGGCCAATTCTCCCTCTTTCATGGCTCCATTTCCTTCAAAATGCAGATCAGATTTTTCACTAGCATGTGTGTGACTATTTATAATATCCCCTTCTAGAATAAGTTAGGAATTAATACAAATCTGATCACACATAGCTGAAAATAATTAATTTTCAAACCCTAACTGCTGCAAACTTCAAAAATTCATATCTTTGGCTAGGGAAGTCCAAATGAGCTGAAATTTTGGATAATGGACCACAAAAATATGAGGAACAATATGCAAAAATCAGATTTTGTACAGCCAACCCGAAACCCTAATTTTGACCTAAAGTAGGTCGCCCACAACACTTTTAGGGCACAAAAACTACTCCAAAAATTATGAAATCACCCTCTCCTTATTCCTCCTAATTTCTACAATCACATTCAATATTAAATCAACCCCAAAACTGCAGATCTGAAATAAATACTAATTTATAACAACCGGGAAGCATGCAAACAACTGAAATCTTCTAAAATTGATAACTCCTTCAATATTCCATGTTTTCTCTTCAAATAAAATGCAAATAGTTCTATAAATTAAGATCTTTTCGCAGAAATACAGATCTGAATTTTATGATAACCGAAATCCCTCCAAAACAAGCCCCAAAGTCCCCAAACAAGCCGCTAGGGTTTGAGTAAATGGCATAAATGATTTCCGGCACTCAATAGCCCTTCAATACACTTAAAACAGCTGCCCAAACTCAGCAAAAATAAGCCAACACAGATCAGATTTTGAATAAAGCTTGTTCACCCTTAAAACATGCTAAAAGATGCCCTATTCAAGTCGCCATAGTTAGAATAAAACCAACAATAACCAGCAGATCTAAAACACCATAAAACCCTTCATCATATTCAATAACATGCAGATTTTACTCTCAATAAAAGGCGCCAAAGCTAGAAAGAGAATCACCAACAAGTAGATTTGCAAATCTAATGAAAATACTTCAATTGAATATCAAAACCAGCTCACTAACTTCCCACGCAAGAGAGAGAGAGAAAGCATCAATGGGCATACATCCCAACTCCAAGCATGGAGCATAAAATAAAATATCATAACATAAGTCTAACAATGACCCTAGCACTTCTTTTATAAGCAAGGAGGCACAAACTTCGACATCCCTAGGAGAGGGAAATTATTAAATAAAAACGTTTGTTTTCCCTAGGTGTGGCGTCTCCTTTTTAAAAGAGTGATTTTAATATTCAAAAGCCACCTAAATATTATTTAATTAATTAGCCTTTTTAATTTGCATTTTGGGAATTTAATTAAATAATTACTTGCTTCCATAAATATTAAATAATTAAATAAATATTGCTTTGATAATGTCAAATGATAAAAATCACTCTCAAGCAAAATTATAAAATTATTTAATATAATTTTCCCCTCGCAACATCCCTAAAGCCCACGGGAATGATAGGCTAAGGGTCTTCAAAAATGGGGACATTACACTATTAAAGCTCAAAATCTTTGTCATGAGGGCTTATGAAACCTCTACCTTCAATCCCTTCTTTATGTACAAAGTGTCAAAACCCTTGAATGTGGGTTCCTTATGGAGCGCTGACCCCTTTCTAGTTGCTTGGGATTTTGTCATTGTGCCAATTCCAACTCTCTCTGTCTCCAACTCCACGAATTTTGCAAAAGGGAAGGCATCTCGGACCTTCTTCGGAAGAGTTCTATAGCGAAACATCAAATTTGGAGCCTTGGAAGACTTTGGAGTGGCTTCTTCTTTGATTTCCCTAGCTTCAACAAGTTTCTCCATAGTTAGGGCGAGGGTTTCTAATGACCTTGCTAATCTTCTTTGCATCTTCTCGAACCTTTCTAACTTGTCTTCCATGCTTCATAGACTGGGAGGATGATGCTTGATACCATTGTAATGTCCCTTTTTGGGGGGACTTAGGAAATGATCAAAACTCACAAATCAGATTATTGAGCTGCTTTTATAAACCTGTAAACTTGCAAATAAAACCCTGTTCTAGTGCGAACGACTGTTTTGGGGGTTTCACCTCACCTTGTGCCTTCAAAACCCTTCCAATCAACTCCACTTAAGTCTCCAAATTCCACTCCAAGGTAAGTCGCTCCACACTAAACAAATATAATATTGCACCAAAAACGCCACATATGCAAGAGAAAGATACTTTATTACTTTTAGATCAACTTGCACACACCAAAACTCTCATGAAGGGTTTTCGTCCTTCACAAGTTTTCCAACCAAGGGTTTTTGTCTTTGGATGAGGTCCTCAACCCAAGGGATTTCATCCTTAGAGAGAGTAAAAGGGCTACACTAGCCAACTTTCACCAAGATAAGAATAATCACCAAATCATGAATCATTAATGCCCAAACGACCTCCTTAAATAGCCACAAAGAGTGCTTATGAACATAAGAAATGATGGCCGACCCCTTAAAGTAAGTGCTTTTAAATATTTAAATGGTATTTGGAGCCTACATGCTCATAATACCTTTATTACCTAACTACTTAAGTTCCTCTATTGGAGTGCTAGGCTTCAATAAGATAAATGATAATAAATGAAAACTATCTAAACAACAATAAAAAACATAATTCAGATCTTCCCTTGCTTTTCTCCTTAGACCCATGGGGAGAGAATGGGTTAAGGTCTTTAGAAATCAGCCTCCAAAAAGGGACATGACTGATAGTTTTTAGGGAAAAGCTTTGTGAGAAGTTTGTCATTATAAGAGTTGTATTTATAGCAAGCAACATGAAAAGAGTGAAGGTATTGCTCGGGATCCCCTTCACCCCAAGTTGTTTTTTAAAACCGGTCTAAGTGGCTGATAACCGAACCGAATTTTTTAGTTCAATGTTTTTGGGGGCAAACCGGTAATAAAACCGGATTGGTGGACTGGTTTGGTATCAACCGGCTGGGTCCAAAATTTGGTTCCGCCTAACAAGCTTTGAGCTAGAAAAACACTATAATACGGCGCTAATTTTGCAAAAAAAAATTTTTTAATTAAAAGTACAACTTTTTAGCTGATCTAAACCCTAATTTATTGCCATTTTGCTATAAACACCTTTCTTACATGTTATATAGTATATACATGAGCAAACTTTGCATATTTTGTGTGTAATTGTTGGAATCATGGTTTCTAATCTTTCAAATATATTGTTTTCATTAAAAATGTAAATTTTTAATGTGTTTTTAACTTTTTTAGTAAACCGGTTCTTAAAGTTTGATCCCGAGTTCGATCCAACCCTCGACCGGTTCCGATTTTTAAAACATTGCTTTACCATCATAGTCATATAAAGCTTATGATATACAAACCGAGGGGTAAAGGACAAGATACTACTTTAGGTGCAAGTGGATTATGAAGTAATTGATTAGAAACCATGACAATAGTCTAAACACACCTCTCTCTAATTGTAACACTTTAGTCTCGCAAATCATGAATGAGATGCTTGAGGGAATGTGTAGTAGAGGAAGAGTGCAAGGCCCCATTGGTGTGCAAAAGAGATGTTGGAATAGTAGTAGAGGTTGGGATAGACATCGTAACATTTTTGAAGGGTGATGGTGGATGCCCCTAAAGATATAGGCACACTAGATGTGGCAATATGTAATGTCTCTTTTTCCCATTTGAGAGCTACTATAATTGGTCTTCTTTGTCATTCCTTCTCCACGACAAGGAAGTGAAGAAGACGGAGGAGAATCTTGAACTTATATTTGCATTATCTTCAAATATTTTATAATTTCTTTTAGAGTTTTCGAGACCCTCTTAATGAGGTCGATGGGTTTAATGCTTTTAATAAGGCTTAATGAAAGATTATAATGTTTCATTAAGAGGTCACCTTTTTAATTGAGCATTGGTGCCAAAAGGAGGATATAAAAGGGAATTAGAGGCACCATTTGGAAGCTAGCTTGGCTTATTTTCTCTATACTTGGCAAAGAGAGCTTGTTGCTCCTTAGTCATCCACTTGGGGACAAAAACCCTCATGTGAGGCCTTGTTGAAGGACGAAAATCCTTCATTTGGCTTGGGTGTAGGGCGCCTATATAGGCTCGATACGAAAGAGCAAAAACATTTTTAGCCTCGTTGAAAACCCTTCACTATTTGGCATTGAAGAAGGAAGCTGATTTGAAGATCTTTTTGGCATTTCCAGCAGTTATACTATTTTTCTAGGGTGGAGCGACCTACCTAGGGTAGGTTTTGAAGACATTGGCAAGGAATTTGATAAATCTGGTTTTGTAATCTTATTTGCCATATTTTTAAAGACCAAAATCTTGAGTTCAGCATGATTTTTAGAGACTTCTATATCTATATTTCATAATTGATTTGTGGCTGCAATTTCAAGTGTGTATTTCATTTCTAGGTAGTGTGTTTTAAGTGATTTTTGGTTATATTGGCTTCTAAAACTTTCAAATATCATATGTAAAATATATAGCAAGTGGTGTGGTGTTGTTTTATGGTGTTTTTGGTATCTTTTTGGGAAAGAATAAGTCGCTGGTTTTGTATCTGAAGCTATTGCAATTTTCAGTTTCAGATTTGCATATATAATATTTTGATAAAACCCCAAAAGGGTTATTACTTGAGTGGTATCGAGCACAACGATCTTCAAAATGCTTAGAGTTTCATGTTTGAAGAATTGATGGCACTAACAAACTTTCAAAGAGTTCAATCAGAGTTGTGGAGACTGGAGACATTCTTGGAGTCAAACCCTATGTGTGTGGAGGATGCCCTAGTAATCTATGTTCATTGAAACGGAAACGAGTATGAAACAAAGAAAACGACAATTTTCAAAAACCTCGATACTGGAAACGAGAGGCATCAGTGGAAATAACTAGATAGGGGACTCTGCTTTCGAGAGGATCATTGGTTCTATGTAGTAGGCACTTAGCCCCCTCCATACCATATATATGGGGTTGAGGGAAACCCCCAACATCCTTTCCCATAATAGAGTGAGCCGCTCACATCTCCCTCCGTATCTACTATATATATATATATATATATATATATATATATATATATATATAGTACTCCATGGACCATATAGGAGATAATTTATAAAGCACTCAAAATATTTTGTATTCATTGAAATTTGAAGTTCTAAAGATTCATCATTCAACATATAAAAACATAAATATATAAAAACCACATTAAAATAAAAACATTAAATTAAATTTATATAATAAAAACTATTGAATAAAAGTATAAGAAGTGAATTATATTCTATAAGTTATAAAATATTATAATAAAATAAACTATAATATTTTAACTTAAATCCCAAAAAAATTATTCAAATTATATTTTATAATATATAAAACATGTAATAAAAAAACATAAAAAATAAAATACAAACAAAAGAAAATCTTATTAAATAAATATAAAATATACTAAAAATTCTATTTTAAAACCATAAAGAAATAAGACTCACGAGAAGGAAAGGAAGAATTCGCACTTACAGAATAAAACTAAAACTCGGCAATTGCAAAGACGTCTTACAGAAATTCAAGTCGCAAATAACAATGGCGGATTTTCGAACTCAACTGCAAGTCGCAAATAAAAATGGCAGATTTTCGAACTCAATAAATTTGTAGATATAGTCACAGTTTTGATGGAAATACAGACACGAAATCAAAGAAACCCTAGTCGCAATTTTGACGGAAATACAAACATAAATACGAAGAAACCCTAGTCACGAGGGCAAAGGTATTTCCACCGATTTTTCAAAGACGTTTCTTGATTTATCACCTCGCGTTTCCGAACCAAACGATTTAAATTTGATCAACAAACGTGGACCCCTTAGGCGTTTTGTGCATTAAAAGCCTAGAATTCATCCCTTGTCATTTGGAAGGGATAACAAGGATCAAAGGTTTGGTACTAAATGTGATAGTGTTGGCTAGATTTTCTGCATAACACAAAACCTAGGCAGTCATGAGATAAATCTCCCTCATTTACCGGTGAGGCTCCCGTGTCAGATTTGTCAATTAAAGTATGCTAATATCTAAATGGGGTTTTACTTTAACTACTTAGTTCATGAACCATAACTGAACAGTTTTGCAGCAAGTAAGCAACTGTTTAAAGAAAGAAAATATTTATAGAAGGGAATTATATAAACATAGAGAAGAAATGGGGAAGATGTGCATCCCAATCAATAGATAGCAGAGTTGATTGCATGCACATAGAAGAAACCAATAGATATAAACATAGAATTCTAAGCAAAGGTAGCTCTAGATCTAGATCTGAAATAACACAAAGTCTATTAAAAGATCTAAGATAAAAAGCAAGAAACACAATACACCGTGACACAAAGTTCTCCGAAAATCTGCTCCTGTATATTCCTTTGCTTCAAGTGGCTCTTAAGGGTTTCCAAGACAAAGTCTGGAACACAAGGTTGCTTGCAAGCATAAATTCCGATCTTTTAACCCGAAGGTTCTTCCTCTACTTATAGAATGTAGAGGGGCAATTACAAGTCGGAAGCTTTTAGTCAACCGCACATGTGGAAGTTGGAAAGGAAACAACTGCAATCTCCTCCTGGAATTCCATTTCGCATGACATGTATGATTTGCAATCGAAAATAGAACCTTCTATTTTGCATGTCTCGCCACCTATCTCCAAGTAGTTGACTTCTTCAAGTAATGGCTTTTAAACCAATCACTTAAGTTGTATAATTTAATTGATCGCTCAATTACTTTGTTTGAGGAAAGAAGAAGAAGAGGAAAGTGCAGCCTTGTCCTTTTTCATGTTTCATCGCATGCAACCGATTCTTTTGCCTTTGATTCTCACAATCTGATCTGGAAGCAAGCTGGAATTTTGCCTTCACCTTGTCTTCTCTTTTATCCTCAAGCTTTTGCAGCTTCTTCTCCTGTACATGCATTAGTGCAATGTCTGCCGTAAATAACTCATCATTTTTATTTTTAATTGTATATGAGCAATTAAAAATTTCTGAAAGCACTCCGGTGAATGCAACTTCAATGAAGGCTTCAACTGGAAGATTGGGAAGCACATGCACAAGATCCTGGAAGAAATTTTCCACGCACTGACTTCTACACGGGCTGCATCAGAAACAAGAGGATGAAGCCTTTGTGCCGGAAGCTTTTGCAATTATGAGATCTGGATCTGGATCTGGGCCTATTGACTTCAACAAATCTAGAAGCTACGCATGATTCCGCTGAGCTTTCTCTTTCATCCCGCTTTGCCATGGCTGGAGCAATCTTTGTCTGAACAATTCTTTTTCTTCTTACTCGGCCGGAATTCTTCAAAACTGGTGCAGATCTGGATAATTCTTTAGATTCGGAGGATATATTCAATGTATTGGACATTGATTAAAGCTCCTTTTCTTTTGTAAAGCACCTATAATGAATTCCTGCAATTAATTCAGACAAAGATGGCAACCGAACATGAACAATGAATTTTAATCATAAAAATCTGCATAATTCAAGCCTGCTGCCCCAAAATTTGATGTATTATTTGCATGCAAAGCAAACATGAATTTTACCAACTTCACCTGAGCACCTGTATCACTTATGCAAACAATTATGCAAACACAAATCAACCTCCTTCAATGCATGCGCCAAAATTGGAAGCTTTTAGCATTAAATCCACCTTCTTCGAGCAAAAATCCTCTCCAAATGGGGCACACTTTTCCTCTGGGCTGCACTTCTTTACTTGTGAATTAATTAATTCATCCTTATGGCAGCCCATGCTTATATAACCCTCATAATTCTATAATTAATAATTGCCCTTCCTATTCTGGCAATTAATTAATTAAAAATCATGCTTTTCTCTTTAACTGGTGTGCTAAAATTGCATGTTTAAGGACAACCATCCAATAAATTAAATTTAATCAATTTAATCATCCACTCTTCACTCCACTTAAGCTTCACAGTGTGCTTTAACCTTAGCCACTGAAAATAGGAATTAATATAATCATTTAATACTTTAAAAAGTATTATTTCCTTCTCAAAGGGGCTGCATTAAATAAATTAAATTTATTTAATTTTGGAATTCTATTTTTAAATTCCTTTTGTCCACTTCCCTTTGTTGACTTTTCCACAAGCTTGGGTGCCAAAATTGGGTGAATAAATATTAACAAATATTTATTTAATGCATTATTATTCACCCAAGGTGGGCCGCACTTTTTGGAATAAGGAATTTCTATTTTTAAAAGTCACATGACAATGAGATTATTTACCTTATAAGGCAGCCCTAAAAATCCCATGATTCACTTAAGTTTTCTTTTATTCCACAATGGGAATTTTTACCCTGCAAGGCAGGTAAGAAATTCCCGCTTGCCTGTTGCCTCTAATTTTCCCATCATAATTTAAGTGACTTTGCCTTCATGGGAAAAAGTACCCTGCAAGGCAGGTACAAAAATCCCACCTGCCTGCTGCGACCAAAAATCCCATGATCCACTTAAGCTGTTTGACTTTCATAATGGGATTATTTACTCTGCAAGGCAGGTAATAAAATCCCATTAATACCTTAAGTGATTTTTCTTTTATTTCACAATGAGAATTTTTACCCTGCAAGGCAGGTAAGAAATTCCCGCATGCCTCGCTACCTCTAATTTTCCCATCATTGTGACTTAAGTGACGTTGCTTCCATGGGAAAAAGTACCTGCCAGCAGAATACAAAAATCCCACCCTACGCTCACGTTAACAAAAATCCCATGATCCACTTTAAACCCTCTTTTCCAAAAATGCCAGCCTAAAAGAGGCTTTTTGGTGCACGACTTAGTCTTTTCCAAGAGAACTAGATCTCCGATGGCGAATTCTTTCTGGCACAACGTGCGTATGTGATCTCCAGATACTCCAGGCCAAGAATCAGGCCAAACCGGCAAAAGAATTGATCTAGAGAAATTTCACAGAAAACGAAACGAGAAAACACAAAAACACAAAACGTTGCCAAAAGTCACAAATAAAACCCAGAACTTATTCCTGGTTAAAACCCTACTGGTATATGGGAATAACAATATGTACGATCACAACAGAGTTAAAACAGAGCGCTAATTGCTTCAAACGGGGCTCAAAATAATTAAATACAAATTTCCTGCAGACAAATCCCAACGACAAAATATAACAATTTTGGGCATCTGGGTATTTGGCGAAAATGGCTAATATGGCTCTTTGAGAATATCTTGACGCAATACAAGAACTTTCTGGCAATAAGAACACAAAACGACCCATTATTTTAAAAGTACGAATTTTTTTCGGATAGGATAGTCTTAGATTTCGTGGATGAAATCTAGGGACACCAGATAGAGAGCCAAGGAGAAGATGCGGTTTGCTTCTTGGATGAGTTTAGTGAAAAGATCATAGAAAGGTTCGATATGCAAGCTTTCAAGGATGAGTCCAAGGTAATAATTCATTGGTATTTAATGATATTCCTTTTGTTTCTAAAGATTGTATGCGACAAATGTGTTGAAGAAAATTTAGATTTGGATAAGGATGAAAATGACGAGGTTGTGGACTCAAGCACAAGCCATGAGGATGGTACATGCATATGTGTACAAAATACTAGATGATTGCATGGCAAAGGTAGCTCCAATTGTTGAAGATATGTGGCTTCAAGGGGGGCATATCATCAAAGAAAGCAACACATTGGATAGTGTAACATGGATGGATAGCCCATGGATTGGTATGTACACTTCCGGATTTTTGTTTCCACCTTTGCTTTCATTGGGACATGTCTTGAGTAGTGTTAAGAGGGTACTAAAGAAATTGCTAAGCTTGCAAGTTCCTAAGGGCACGCACATGAAGGAATGGGATCCGGGTGATCCTAAAGGAGAATTGGTGAAGAGCTTTCCCCCTCCCAAAGGCTATGGTATGTTTGAAAAGATAATTAATTCCTTCTTTCATTTGATTCATATGTCAGTTGTTATACATGTGCCTAGAAAGGAATTTTGGGATCATGATGATGAATGCATCAAAGACAACTCACCCAAATTGATATGGTCAAGGAGAGAGGAAGAATTTCTCCATGAAGGTCCGAGGATCACAAAAGATGGAGCTGCTGGTCTGTACATAACAACAGTGAAAGGAAGGTCATTTGAGGGAAATTTCAGCCCTATGAAAGCTCAAGGACATGGGAGTGTTGTCAAGCAAGCATCAAGCAAAGGAGGTAAAAGACTTTGGGTTGTTCTTGATATTCCTTTGTTTTTTAATGGTTGCATGTGGAAAATTACTAAAGAATCTTGGAGGCATAAGCAAAATGATGGACATCATGAACAAAGAGGAAGAAAGGACTATGTTCTCTTTCTTATATGGTTGCAATGTTCTCACCTCCACCATCTACAAGGCCAATTTGTTTTGCAAAGGAGCCTCAAGAGTGACAACCGGAAAGCAAAAATTCATGGAGGTAAAGTATTTTTCAAATATTTTCTAAGTGCTGGTTCTAACTCAGAAATTTTGAGTTTAAGGAAGGTTAAGGGCAGCTCATTGCTCAAGGGGGTTTCAAATTCATTGCTCCCCAACATGCCAAAACAGTTCACATTTTTAGAAAGGTATGTTGACTATATTTCATGGCTCTACTCTATGTTCTTGTTGGGCATTTATTCTAATAATCAACCTATGCCAAGAAGAAGGAAGATAGAAAGTAAAGGGTGTAGCCAAAGATGCAAGGTATGTGTTGATTTCTATGTGAAGGCTGATTTGGGTATGGTGCTTGGAGTTCAAGGGTGGCATTCATTGGGAGAACTCACTCTCAACTATCAAAGCATGAAGATAAGCCACATAGACAAAGGAAAATGAGTGATGAGAAGTACTAGGTAATAAGCAAGAGGGATATGATTTGTAACATAATGTTTTATCAAAAATATGGAGAACATTATTTTCAGATCTCATTTCATCATACTTGCTGATTGGCACAAGAAGGCAGCCATAATGAAGATTCATTTTCAGAATTTTAAGGCATTATGGGTCACCATTGAAGTACTTTCAGCTATGGTCACTTCAATTGGGAGTGATATGCATATTTTTCAGGTATAGATTGAGCAATTCAAGGAGGTTGGGTGCAACAGTTGATGGGCAGCCTGGAAATCAAGTTTGGGTGTTCCAAATACCCCACTTGAGGCAACTAAAAGATCTTCTACGACAAGGTAATCTTTCCGGTTCATTAATTTTGAGACACACTTGTTTGTTGCTTCCTCATTTGTGTGATTATTGTGGAAGAATGGAAAATAGTATGGTGTGCATTTCAGAGTATCATAGGACAGCCCATTTGCATGATATAGGAGTGCCTCAAATGCATATTGTTTGGTTGCTTGGGGTCATGATTTGGGTTCCAAAGACCCAACCAATCATTGGAGAAGTTTGGGAAAATATTCCACTTTGCATTGAGGGTGGAATAAGCATGTTTAGGGCAGCCATTAGAGATGGTAATTTTCAGATTTTCAAAACTCTTCTAATCACCCTTGATGGATGTCCATTTGTTGTCACTTCATTGGATGATAGGATGCACATTTTCAGTCATGTGTTGGACAAATTGTGGGAATTATGGACAGTGGTAAGCATGCAGCCCGGAATACTTATTTTGGTATTCCAAGTATTCATTTTTGGGGCAAGGAAGGAGTGCAAGAATGTTGTGTTCGCTGATTTCAATCATGAGCTTGTTGATCTTCATTTTCCAGCCCATGTAAGACAATTTTTAGTATTCACAAATTTGGTTTTTCCTATGAAATTTCAGTTTGGTAGTTGTTATGTTATGGCTATTGGGCTGAGTTTGCAAAAATCAGATTTGGGGCTGCCATTTCCAGTCATGAACAACAGTATGTTTTCATTTTTTGAGAGCATTCTATCATGGGAAAATGAGGAAGGAGGATTTCTGTTGGAAGAAGGAAAGAAATCAGGTTGTGGTGAGTTATTTTCAGATTTGAGAATTCTGATTTTTGAGTGGAAAATGCGTGACTTCAGCAGAGTTTGGGGCAGCATGTTGGTATTTTGGGACAGCCAATGCATGGTTGAGAGTTGTGCAAGCAAAGAAAGGGGATTGGCCATCATTTCCACAAGGCACAAGTGGATGAAGAGGGAGACACATTTTTTTCTAATATGTTTGCTTCATGTGCAGGAATGTCAAAGAAGAAGCAATTAAGAATCATTTGGGATCCAAGTTCTTGCAATTGCTTGAGGACAAACAATTTTGGGAAGGGAGGACTGTAATGTCCCTTTTTCCCATTTGAGAGCTACTAATTGGTCTTCTTGCCATTCCTTCTCCATGGCAAGGAAGTGAAGAAGACGGAGGAGAATCTTGAGCTTCTATTTGCATTATTCTTCTAATATTTTATAATTTCTTTTAGAGTTTTCCCCTCTTAATGAGGTCGGCTGGGTTTAATGCCTTTAATAAGGCTTAATGAAAGATTATAATGGTTCATTAAGAGGTCGGCCTTTCTAATTGAGCATTGGCGCCAAAAGGAGGATATAAAAGGAATGAGAGACACCATTTGGAGACTAGCTTGGTGTATTTTCTCTATACTTGGTCAAGAGAGCTTGTTGCTCCTTAGTCATCCACTTGGGGACGAAAACCCTTCATTTGGCTTGGGTGAAGGACGAAAACCCTTCATCACCATTTGACATTGAAGAAGGAAGCTGATTTGAAGATCTTTTTGGCATTTCCAGTAGTTATACTATTTTTCTAGGGTGGAGTGACCTACCTAGGGTAGGGTTTGAAGACATTGGCAAGGAATTTGATAAATCTGGTTTTGTAATCTTATTTGCCATATTTTTAAAGGCCGGAATCTTGAGTTGCATGATTTTTGGAGACTTCTATATCTATATTTCATAATTAATTCGTGGCTGCAATTTCTAGTGTGTATTTCATTTCCAGCAGTGTGTTTTTAGTGTTTGTTGGTTATATTGGCTTCTAAAAATTCCAAATATCATATATAAAATATTGGCAAGTTGTGTGGTGTTGTTTTGTGGTGTTTTTGGCATCTTTTTGGGCAAGAATAAGTCGCTGGTTTTGTATTCAGTCTGCTGCAATTTTCAGTTTCAGATTTGCATATATAATATTTTGATAAAACCCTCAAAAGGGTTATTACACAATAGTAGGTATGGCATGAAACACCGAAAAGAAGACTCTTCATTAGATTTTCATTTTTGAGATCGAGCGTTGTGTGGTAAACCTTAGAGGTGAGAAGCACATTAAGAATCTTATTAATATTATGTGAATGTTGGTGAAGGTCTTGACAGAAAGCGGATAAGAGATTAACCCGATCATGATCAACATCGTTAAGCTCATCAAAATTGATTTCTTTTGATCTTTATGGGAGGACCAAGGCCGGCTTGGTTTGAAGAGGATTTGGGTTAGAATTCAAAGCTTTCTCATCATTATGGACATTTTCAGAAATAGAAGGTGCATCTTGAATAGGAAGAGAAGAGGAATTCATGGTATGCCTACGCTTTCAAAGTGTGCGCGAGAGTTGGATATGCTCAACATGTGTATGATTGATTCGACATCTTTGCGTCGGAAGGGCATACAAAAGAATATGAACAAAGCTGAAATGAAACCCAAGGTTTTACAAAAGGGGTGATTTGGATTAGGGTGACCAAGGCCAAATAGGTTAGGGATTCAATCAATAAGCGGGTTCACCAATGATTCAACTCGGAAAAATAAATGTGGGGAAATAAGGAAATTCGTAAATTCTAGATTACGGTTAGAAACAAGATGTATATTCAAATTATTAATTAAACATTAACATTTAGATCAGAATATACCTATACAACAATTGCAAGATAGATCAATTAGAGCATGTGCTAAAAATAGTTTAGAATGAGAAAATGAGTGCACTTAGCTATTTGATTGATTTGGAAGTTGATCTTGGTGTGACAGATAGATGAAATGGTTGGAAATGTTTTGTTGAGGCTTCATCTCTTATTTTGGCTTTGCATGAGTCTGTTGGGATGAAAGCTGTTATTTACGGACCAAACAATTTGGTAGTTTTGTCTTTATTTGGCGATTCTGTTTGGGATGCTAATGGAGGTCTACAATTTTTTGTGCCTCTACGAGTGATTGGAATATGCTTTGTTGTAAGATGCTAGGCCTCACAAATGTGCGAAAACCCTTTGTAATCAATTGAAATGACCTAAAACCCTAATCGTGGGTGAAACCCTTGCAGAAACGTTAGTGTTTGGGTTTAAGTGCAATCCGTACACTACCTTTGTTGGCATTACTCCGAAGAGACCTCAAATTGCATGCAATTCTCCACCTAGAGATATGATATTGTATGGATGCAACTACATTTGAGAACCCGATCACTTGATAGTGCTTTGTAATGGCTTGCTTTGCTTGTGCTTGACTTGGCTTTTGAAGACCTTTGGTTTGGGAAGCTAGAGTCTTGACTTTGGTTTGGAGTGCTTTAGACTTATTTTGGGTTTGCTTCTAATGTTTACTTTTTGCTTTAGGAAGATTTTGGAGAGCTTTGTATGCCTTTTGATTGATATTTGCTTGAGAATGCTAGGTGAATACTAGGTGATTAAATGAGTGCATTTGACTTGCTTATATAGGGTTTCATAGGTATAATTTCAAATCAAGGCTGACCCATAGGTAAAGTACCGGCCCATAAAAGATATCAAATTGAAAATATGACTGTTGGGTGGCCTTGGGCAAAACTGTTATTTTCAGAGAAAATGGTTGGATGGTTTGGTCTAGGAGGGAGGTGTGGCACTGTAAAGTTCTGTGCATGAAAATTATGAATAATGGGCTGCTTTTGACTGATGCAAGCAATTATGTGAGCAGCTGAGTAATGCAATGAGGAGAGCAAGTCTTACAATCGGACTAGGTGATAGCAATTAGGCTTGGAATAGGTACACAAGTCATAATTTAGGGATTAAGTCAATACTGACATTATCAAGTGATAAATTACCAAATTTAGGTGTCTACAGTCCTATTTCAAAGTCATCTCTGCATTAGACAAATAATCTCTCTTATTTGCTGAGAACCATACTTTAATAATTGATATAATTAAAACTTCTAGATTCAAATACTCCAATCAAATTTACATTGGAAAAAATCCTTTTGTAGAATGTGTTATGATGCGTCATCGATGTTGCATAAATTTCAATTCAATCTGTTGTCAATTTCCTTTATCAGAACTGCTGGAGAGCTTACACTGAACATTTGCCTATTTCAGTTATATTGAATTTAGATGCATTGAACATTATCATATCTATGTATGTACCTGTATGATAAATGGATCATGTACGTGTGTGTGCACACGTAGACACTACATAGACACATGCACGTGCATACACACACGCACATGCACACACACACACACATGCTTACAGTCTATGTAGATTTTTGCGTTTTTTAGCAGTTCTTGTTCTGATGTTGTTGAAAATGTAAGTATTGATGTTGTTCTCTCTATCACACACACATGTCACAAGGAAAATCATGGAACTCTGCTTCCATTCTGGGCAAAATTTTGTGTTTAGCAGTTCTGGTTCTGGTGTTGTTGAAAACCAAGTATTTGAAGTTATTCTCTTGAGATTTTGTAATATCATTGTTAGAAACTTTATTACGCAGTTAATATATCATATTTTCATTTATCTAGCTAGCAATCTTTGTGATTTAAAGAAATGCATTTATGTAGATCTTTTATTATGAAGTTCTGATATTGTTGAGAATGTCTGTCTTAGGCCTTTCCTTCACTCGTGTATCTTCTTTTTTATTTCATTGTGATTTACATTCTTTCCATACTAAGTCATTCTATTTTTTGTTTAGATATTAAAGCTTAAAGATTCAAAGGAAGCTGTTTATGGAGCTCTAGATTCATGGGCTGCGCTGGAAGAAACATTTCCATCAAATGCTCTTAAAAGGGCTTTGTATATGTTGGAGAAGAAACAGCAGTGGCATAGAATTATCCAGGTTCCTTTTTTATTTTTTTTGGCATATATGCTAGGCTTGATAGGGCAGGCATATATGCATTGCCCTTGATTACACTTTTTGTGCCAACATATACAGAATGCAGTCGAGACATATTTCTTACAAAGAGAAGAAACAATTGCCCATCCTAAGATACATGTACAGACATTTATAACATTGCTCTTCATATGCCTCCCGGCTTTGAATAACGGTTTCCTTATTAAGGAGGAATTTCTCCAGCATTCATGGTAACTGTTTCAAACATTTGAGTGAATATAATGTGGTAACCTAAGTTGCCGCATGCGAAACTATAACATATAATTAAAGGGGTATGCTGGTGTGCAACCGCCCGAGTATTTGGAGAAGGGGTCAAGTCAAAACCTTTGTTGCTTGGAAAATTCTTTGTAGTGGATGATGTCGCTGCAAAGGATCTCTTCCAGAGGATTTGACAACCCTTCCTAATCGTTGGCTCTTGGATTTCTCTCCATATATCCGTCACGATCTTGTTCGTGGGCTTCTTTCATCCCGTTATGTCTGTGGTGGTGTCAATCAAGATGTTTGGCAGGGACTCAGTTATTGTGCTGCAGATGGGCCTCTGCCTAATTTTCCCATTCGATTTCTTATCCCATTGGCTTCTTTACATTATACTGTTCCACAACCAATAGCAGGCAACAAATAATCATTAATGCAAAGTCAAACTACCCAGTAGGCAACAAATATTACACAGGGCGAATTAAATTGCAAATTTTAACGATTTTTTTGGCTGCTTGCTGTTTGGTGAATTCTGTATTTTTCAGATTAAAATTGGCAAGTGCGGTGACTAAGGTGGTAACTGCATGCTTCATGCTGAACCAAATAGTGTGTGTTCATGTCCAAAGTTTCTTAAAACCAGATTTTTAATATATTTTAGATTTTTTTAAAACTAGCAAAAATAGTTTGTACAGTGATGTTATGAATTTGTCTTCCCCTTTATGAGACATCATATCAATTCACATTTTATGTATTAGTATGCAATGCAGCTATTAGGTTTTGCATGAGATAGTGATTATCGAATAGTCACTATACCCCCAAATAAATGTGGGAAAAAGATATTACCAACATCAAACCTCCCTCAGTGCAACAACCCATATGGTGCTGCCATTTGATGCTCGCAGCTCATAGCTGTTTCTGCCATTGGAAGTTGGGTACAGTACTTGATGGCTAGACATTGACTAGTGTTCCACGGGGATGCCTTGCCCCTCCCCTCCACCTCCTCCCGAAAGTGACGTCTTAGAGTGGGACGTCTTTAGAGACTTGGGGACAGTTGGGAAATGTCTCCCCACCACCACTAGCTAGGACGGGGACGTTTTTGAGATGTCCCCCATTTTGTGGACTTCATGGGGACGTACTCGGGACATCCTAGAGACTTCCGAAAGCTCTCCACCTGTCCCAAAGACTCCCAACCTTCCTGATGGCATAAGGCTGTCTAAAAGTTTAAAAAATTATTTTTTTAATAATTTTTGGCCCCTAACCCTAATACTCAATGGGCCCCACCCACCCCGTCACTCCAAATCATAATAAAAATTCAAAGCAAATGTGAAAGCATTAGCAAGCAAGAGTGAGAGGGTGAGACTGAGAGCACTAACAAGCAAGAGTGAGAGCAATAACATTAGTAAGCAAGAGTGAGAGCATTAGAACGAGTAACTTGAAGCAGATTAGACCAAGTGCCAAGTCTTCATTGCTCAACCGTTCAAGTTTCAAGTTTTCAACATGTTCATCAAGCCTTCAAGGTAAGCCATGACCCATGGCCCTTCATAGTTAGTTTTTAAATTTTTATTTCAATTTAGAATCATAAATTGTTCAATAAATTAATTAAAATGTTGATTTTAGGGTTGTTGAACTGTTGTTTTTGAAAACAGCAGTTACACAACCCTAAAAACAACATTTAAGTGTTTCCAACTTTTGTTTAACGCATTTATAAGCAACTATAAGTTTAAAGTTTTAAAATTTAAACTTTATATTCATTATTTTACTATTTTTAAATTATTTTGAAATATTTATTTGCAAATTTGCATATGGATTAAAAATTTAAATAGTTGATTATCGATTAATAATTTAATAGTTTAATACTAGTCAAATTAGGATTTCATCTTTTGTGTATCCTCTACTTTTGTGCTTCGTGTGACTTTAAGTTAAAAAACAAAAGTGAAATTTTTTGTCTTGAGCCATTGCAAAATTATTATTATTAAAATAATAAATTTAATTTTTAAACAATAAATTTTATTTCTTGCAGTGTCACCATGAGTTCTACTTCTCATAGCATGAGTGATGAAGAGGGAGAGCAAGAGCCTATGGGGGTTGAGTATGAGACTCCGAGTACAAATGTGAGGGGGGTTGAGGCAAGTAGTTCTATTGGGAGTGCAACTGGACACTGCAGTTTCCCTTCCAAGTTATTGAAACCATGGGTCCCTTTGATAAGAAGTCGACATTAAGTCGATTTGCAACGAAACTACAAGCAAAATGTAATGTCCCTTTCTAGGGCTGAAACTGAAAATAAGGGTTTTGGCTCAAACCCAAATGACAACTTCTGATTTTTATTGCAGCCACCGGTCAATCACTTTAACCTTAAAGGAACAAACTGAAATTGCCATTAGCCACAAAGAGAAATCTGAACAAAGGAAATTTATATGGCAACCAACAATATCACCAATTAACCCTAGCGTTGAAACTGATTTTCTATTTCCTAGGGCAGCGAACTGTATGGGTTTTTCAAGACAATGTTCTCATGCAATATAGACTGAAAAATCAATATAGAAATATCCCAAACACTTCATAAGTCTAGCAAGATGAAATTTGGATCAAATTTATATTTTCTAAATTTTATTCAAGTGCAAACACAACTGAAACTTCAAAATTCATAACTCCAATACTTGGAATTTCAACACAAATAAATGATCAAAATGATCTTGGAGAGACCAGCTATC
The DNA here is from genome assembly GCA_018340775.1 of Taxus wallichiana var. yunnanensis. Classification (NCBI taxonomy): domain Eukaryota; kingdom Viridiplantae; phylum Streptophyta; class Pinopsida; order Cupressales; family Taxaceae; genus Taxus; species Taxus wallichiana. The sequence goes on from CM031237.1 coordinate 692,525,966, forward strand.
AAATAAAAGTGAAATCACAATTTTCCGACCACTGAAATCCCTCCAAAAGTGATCCCAAACTTTCCCTGGTGGGTAGATCAAGTGGAGGAAGGGTGCCAACACCCTTGAAAGTGGCCTAATTGGAGTAGAAGTGCCCTATGCACAGATAACCACCTCGCTGTTCCAGAAATCTGCCAATGAAGTCCACTTGTGACTCCCGAATGAATCCACTAACGCACACAAGAGGGTATTTGTCCCCAATTGTGATCCTATTGAAGGTTTTGTTCTCAATAGGTAACCAAGGAAGGGGTTTCGTCCTTCAATGGCAAGAAAAGAAGCTTCACTAGTTTCAAATCCATGTAAATGTCAAATGATGAATGATAATGATCCTCCTCCATTCGAACCTCCTTAAGTACCCTTCTTTCAAGGCGCTAATGATGAATTATAAGATCAATCTTCCCGACCGACCTCATAATGAAGGGGGAAGTGCACTTTTAATCTTTCACTTAAGAAGACCAACCTCATAAAAGGGAAAGATTATTTCTTTATCTCCATTTTAGCTTTCAAGAAGACCGGCCTTAATGAAAGAGAAGATAGAAGTTCCTTTTTGCTTTGTCATTCACCTATCACCTAGTCGAATCACTCCAAGCCATAATTAGTAATCAAATAAATAAGGAAAATACAATTATGACATGTTCACCTCCTCCCTTGCTTTCCTTCCTCGAAGCCCATGGAAGGTGGAATAGGTCCAAGACCTTCATAAACGACTAGCTTGGAAAAGGGGACATTACACAAAACCTAGGGCAATAGGGGAACTAGGACGTGGAAGTGTTATTTTTGTCAACTCGAATTTCAAGGTAGCATTACAAGAGTTAGTGCATACCTCTTTCACATTTAAGGCAAAGGTGTGGGGTATGTGAGAAGTTATCACTAAATGAAAGGGTTGAAATGCGATCATTCCCTCGCACCACTAGAAGTCTGTAATGAAGTCCATAGAAATACTCTCCCACTTCGCTCCGGATTGGCAATGGTCAGTAAAGCAAACCTGCTGGGAAAGTATGCTCGACTTATTCTCGCCGACAAGTCATACACTAAGGACATGGCGCAGACATCATCCTTGAGACCCTTCCAGGAGAATCTCTCTCTAATGCCGTATGTTTTAAAATACCCTGGATGTCCCGCCTAGGTGGTGCATCATGGAAAGCATGCATAATCTTCTCTTTAAGTTCGATTCAGGAACTAGGTAAATTCTGCCCTTATACAAAATCAAATCAGTCATTACCTTATACCGATCATCTTGAATTTTTCCATCCATAATGTCACATGCCCAAGTGTTTTTGGAATATTCAACTCGCGATTGAGATTTCCAATCTGCTGAAATCTCGCTCAACGAACATAGGACAGCGAGATGGGGTTTCTGGAAAGTGCATCAGCCACTACATTCTTCGTCCCCTCGACATACTCAATGTCAAAGTCATATGCCCGGATCCTACCGACCCATTTTTGTTGTCTCTCATTGAGTTCTTTTTGTTCTAGGAAATATTTCAAAGCTGTTGTGGTCGGTTCTCACCACAAATTTTCCACCCACCAAATATTGTCTAAACTTTGCCAAGGCATGCATAATGGCAAGCATCTCCTTATCATAAGTGGAATACAGTCTCTCATTATCTCTCAGCTTCCGGCTCTCAAAGGCAATAGGATGGCGATCCTGCATAAGAACCGCACCAATCCCCAATCCCGAAGCATCACACTCTAAAATGAAGGGCCGTGAGAAATCTGGAAGAGCCAAAACCGGGACAGTACTCATAATTACCTTGAGCCTCTCAAATACCACCTGTGCCTCATCTGACCAACTGAATGCACCCTTCCGTGTAAGATCTGTCAATGGAGCTACCAACTGGGAATAACCCTTCACGAACCTCCTGTAATAACCACATAACCATAAGAATCATCGCGAGTCAGAGATATTCTTGGGTGGTGGCCAATCCTGCATCTCTGTATCTTCTCCTGATGGACCTTGACCCCATTGGCCCCAATGACATGCCCAAGATACAATATCTCCGTAAGCCCAAATTCACACTTGGACATCTTAGCAAACAAAGACTGAGTCTCCATTATGCTAAGTACCTCATCAAGATGCCTCAAATGATCATCCCATGTCCTGCTATAAATCAGAATATCATCGAAAAACACCAACACAAACTGCCTCAACTGCTGTTGAAGAGATGGTTCATACATGACTGAAATGTAGCAGGTGCATTAGTGAGTCCGAATGGCATCACCAAGAACTCGTAGTGCCCATAGTGACATCTCGAAGAATGTTGTCTTTGTGGATATCCTCATCTCGAACTCTAATCTGGTGGTAACCTGATCGAAGATCAATCTTCGAGAAATAGATAGATCCATGCAGTTCATCTAACAACTCATCAATGCGGGGAATGGGATACCTATTTTTGATGGTTTTCTTATTCAGTGCACGATAGTCAATGCACATCCTCATGGTTCCATCCTTCTTCTTTACCAACACAACTGAAGAAGCAAAGGGACTAGAGCTAGGACGGATGTGTCCCATCTCCAAGAGCTCTCTAATGGCCTTCTCTATCTCATCCTTGTATGTCTTAGGATGGCGATAAGGCGTAGTCATCATGGGCTTAGCACCCTCCTCAAGCTCTATAACATGCTCAAACCCTCTATCTGGTGGTCTACCTGGAGGAATGTCACCAAACACTGAACCGTGCTTATCCAGTATGGATTGGATGTCAATATGATAAGGCTGCTCATTGTCTGAAGAAGATTTGGATGAAATGAAACATTGGGCTGCCCATGCAACCTCTCCATGTCTCACTATAGACTCCATCCTGTGTGCTGAAACCACTCTAGGCCCACCGTCAGAAAGAGCCCGAAGCACAATCTTCTTCTTATCCACCATAAACTCCAACTCCATCCTGCGGAAATCCTGCACATATCTGCCAAGGGACTGTAACCACTGAATACCCAATACTGTATCAATCTCACCAAGTCCAATAACATAGAAGTCATCGGTCAATGTATAGTCCCCATCTGAATACTAAGTCGTGGAATCCTCTTAGAAGGCAACCGATTGATAGAAATCCATTTCGCTACCGTACACTAAACCCTCAAATTCCTCAACTGTAATCCTCGCCCGCCGACCAACCCTCATCAATGAAGTTGTGCGTAGCTCCACTTTATCGACCAGACAAACAATCCGCGCCCTTAAGCACTCCCTTGGACGAAAGGGATGGTACCTGGAACGCCCGAAAGTGTGGCAATAGTAACATCGGATGAATCCAAGCATGCCTCGCCTGCTAAGCTCTATTTGGGGCTGCTCCCCTGTGCATCATGGTCACCGCCCTCATCCTCTACATCTGTACCTAGCGAGTGATCATCCTCTCCATCTGAAATCACCTCAATGAGATGCACCTTGCCTTTACCAAGGCAACGATGTCCAGGCTCCCAATGGTCTTTGCAATGAAAGCAAAGCTTCCTCCTCCTTAACTCGTTACGAGTCTCCTGATCCACCTTAGGAGGTGGTGCACTCTTCTGTGGGGCGGTAGAGCTGAAATGGCCTGGAGCTCGTGGGAAACTTCTTATTGGGCTGATAAGAAGTGGGCTGATAGGAAGTGGGAGATGTGTCCAAGTCCAATGCCGTCTGAATGGCATCATGCAATGTCCTAGGCTTAAGAGCCTTGACCAATCCTCTCATCTATCATGGAGACCTCTCATAAATAACATAACCACCCTCTTCTCGGGCATCTCGGAACCATAACGGCTTATCGCTGAAATTCGTTGATGTAAGAATCAACATGTCCACTCTGTCTCGATTTGTGCAAGTCCTGTAATATAGCTCCACATCCTTGCGATCAAACCTCGCAATCAACATCTCACTTTGAAATCCTGTATGAATGTAGAAGCTCATGACCTGCGTAACTAACCCATGGTGCCACCAATCACAAGCCACCCCCTCGAGGTGCGATGTATAAAGAACCATGTCATGGCCTCCTGCTCCTCATGGGTTTTGAGGGTAAGGTAGGTGTCGAGCTTGTGAATCAAGCCACGGCATGGATCTTTCCACTACCATCAAAAGTGGAAAGGGTTACCTTATTGGTAACTTTGTGCAAATCTGTTCTGCGTGCTCTAGGCCTCCTATCTATCCAACCCTCATCTTTCTCTCTCTCGAGCACAACACCGTGGGAGGGAAATGCATCCCTCACATGCTTGTGGCAAACTCCTCCACTCATCACTCATTGCCATGATAGTATCGGAAAAGCTGCTTCTTCCGACCGTCCCTCAATCTCGGGGGTCACCTCATGCAAGAAGTTGGGCTGCATGGGCCTATCTGCCGTCCGTGTAGGTCTCTCTCTCGCCTGTATGGGTATGCCTCCGCTCACGGCGTGGCGATCTCCTAACACTCCCAAGCTCGAAGGTGATTTGCATTATGACCCTGTAGCCTTACTAAAGGCGACTAATACGGATCTATCCCTCCTGCCATGCCTGTCCCGCGGCCTATCCAGTGCCAACCTGTCCAAAGTAGTACCCATGCGCTCCATGGTCTGTAATAACTGCCTCTGTGTAGCTGCCATATCCCGAATAAAATTCCTATCTGGATCTGCATGCTCCTCTCGAGGACTCTCAGGCCTCTCGCCCAAATGTTCCATTCTGTCACCACCTGCAATACCAACTTCAAGTCGTGCTCGAAATGCTGGGTGTAGTATCTATGTGTACCGTCCTCTCTGTGATGCATTCAAGGCTGATTTTGTTTTATACACCTCTGTTCCTTCCTTTTGGCCGGGAGGATACACTTTGCTCGATACCACTTTGAAAGATCCCAAACCCGTTTTTTCGATATATATATATTTAAATAATGTTCAGCTCAAGATCGATAATATTAAAGGAATTCATAAAACATCACACTGAAACTGCATAGATAAATAAATACTGAAAGCCCGCAATCCGGGTGAATATAAATTAGGCGCCTAGGGCAAATCTGGCAGATTTCTTTGTAAATATTTCAGCTGAATATTTAATATTGATTTCTGAAGCTAAATATTACAGCCAGACAAATATAAATCTGTAGAAAGATTTAATAACAATGATAATCCAAAAATCCACAGAAAATGAATCAAAACCCTAGCTGATTTGTCTTATTTGCTGCTGGGAATTACAATAGATATCTAACATGAAAAATACCTCTGACACAGTAATGAATAACTGTAGGAGAAGCCGCCCCCACTCAGATAGATGTGCAAAGCCCACAGCTGCAATTTATTTCTTTCCCTGACACTGCTGAAATGCTGAATAACTGATGTAAACAATGAAGATTCCTGGATGGAAACTTCTCTCTGCTCCTGGGGTTTCGTCAAGAGGAATAATCCAGAGGGTTTCCGTCCTTGGATTCTGTCTGCAAAAGCTCTGTGCTAAATGCTCTGTGAAAATAATAATAATGATCTGAATGATTTCCCCAAGCCGCACTTTTCCTCATATAGCCAAAAACCCTCCAAAAGCCAAGTCGCACTTTTTGGCTAATACCAAATAATTAATATTTAATTAATTATTTTTACTTCATTAATCAAGTCGCACTTTTGGGTGTATTTGGCCATTACCCAAACAAGTCGCATTTTTGGCTAGGAAGGCAATTTAAATAATTTATTAATTTATTTAAATGCACTTTCCTAAGTCAAAATCACTCAAACAGTCTATTAATCCATTATATGTGCTTTAATGATATTTTACTTTAATTCGAGCATCATATAATAAAATAATAAACCGAAGTCACCCTTGAAAACACCCCTTTGGCCGTCGGGTAGACAAAACAGGCCAAAAGGTCTTCGACTGAACTAATCGCGAAAGAGGGACATTCAATATGTGACAGGAGACAAAATTAAGGACAACAATCTTGGATAAGAACTATTCCGAAATTAATATTCTAATGGAGAAAATGAAGGCTACTTGGGTCACTATTGGATGCAGCATAATCATGGATGGATGGACAAACATTAGGCATCATTCACTCATCAACATCATGGTCACATGTATAGAGGGCCCTTACTTCCTCAAGGCTATTGATTTTTTAGGGCACAATGTAATGTCCCTTTCTAGGGCTGAACCAAAAAGCAATGAAATAGCACAAACCCAACTGAAAATATTCGATTTTTATAACACTCTTGAAAATATATGAAACCCTAGCAGCAAATTGAATCTACACTTTTAGGGCATTAAACACCCTCCAAACAAGCTGAAAATAGGTGCACAAATCCTCCTAAATATTATATTCAATTAATGGAATAAACACCAAGCCAAAATATTCCAAACCATGTACAAATTATAAAATTATACCCATTTGTAATTAAATAAATGACAACAGAAGTACGACTCACATTAAGGGCTCGAAATGATGATTCCGAACCCTTAAAAAAATACGGAAATGTAGATTCCGACCTTATAAAATATGAGGAACAAAAATATCAACTTAAAATATTGAAATGTGCCCTAGAAAGCATTGAATTCCTCTACCCAAGTCGACACCCTATGAGAGGGTGCAAAATGAATGTAGAAACCTTCTTAGCTCTTTCTCCTTCAAGCCCTAGCTGCTAACCAACAAGATCACCTTCTTTGAAGCTCTTGAGAACCACCAATTGGAGAGTTTTCGTTCTTGATTTGAACAAGGAAGGGTTTCATTCTCCTTGTGTGCCACACAAAGGATTTTTGCCCCTCTAGTGGATGGAATAGAGCAATCGACTCCAAAACCAAGTAGTGTAAAATTCTAATAAAGATGCATGCCCAAAATGAGCTTAAGTGACCCGTTTTATATCCTTTAGGTGGTGCATAAACTCCACGAGGAGTTTCCCCTATGATGACCTCATAAAGAAGCTTGCTTTATCTTTTAATTTGCCTTATAATTCCTTTAACCCAGCCGCCCTGCCTCATAAAGGAAAACACTAAAAGAAAATGTAAATGCTCACAGAAAATGATTAAAAACATTAACAAATGCTTCCCTTGTTCACCTTCTTCTAACCCAAGGAAGTGGAATGAGCTAGAAGTCTTCTAAATGGATTAATTCGAAAAAGGGGACATTATAGTTCTCCCTTCCATAAATTTCTTTCCCTCAAGCAATTGCAAACTTATATGCCCAAGTATCATCATATCAAGGTGGAGGAACATGTTGTAGTGCTCGATAATCTGGATACCGTGCCTGTTAAATGAAGGAGCTTCAACCCAAACAAAATCATACCTCTACTCCCTCTCTCTTCATTGAAGTCCTCTTCATCCTCCACTTCAAAAAAACAAAAGAACTTCTTCCTTCGCACACTCAAGAAGTTGTATGAAAACCTTCCTACTGCTGTAACCTCAATCATAAAGCAAAAAATTGGTGAATAACTTGTAGCTTGTTAAGCTAATCCATGTCCCAATGTGGCAACCTCATTATCTGTTCCATCCTTGTCAACTAAGGTGGAAGAACACTCCATATTCCCGAATACAAATGCAACTGAGATTTGGTGGGGCTGTTAGAAATGATGATGCAACAACATCAATGATGGTAGTTTGGCTCATGGCTGCCATAAAAACAATTCCCTTCTCACCGGGGGTAGATACACACCTCATTCCCCAACTCTCGAGTACTTTCTTCACTTAATGGAAAACTTGGAAGGGCAAACTGATCCAAAAACCTAGAGTTACCTTGTTGGAGTGGTCTTTGAGGCTGCCCAAAAGATGGTCTAGGCTGCCCTCTTCTGTTGTCCTAGGTTGGGTTGTACCGTCCTCGAAGCCTTTATGTTTCACTCCTAATCCAAGTATTGGAAGGACTCTATTTCTATGCGAATTGAGACTTTTGCATTCACAAACTTGCCATCCTCCATTATGACATCTCCATCTTCGATGTGTAGTCCTATATTCTTCATCACATACTCGGATGGATAACAAATTCAGCTGCTCTTTCTTCTTTATTCCTGTGCCTACACAAAGAACAAACATATTAAAAGAAAGAGACCTCTCAATATCATTTCTTCACGTCTCGTAGGTAATGGAAGCTAGCTCCCTTTCATGGATTGCTAAATTACTAGGATATGCCCCGACTCCCCATGTTTCTGTTTGATACTTGTATCAATACGGATACGGATATTGCGATACGCCAAGGATACGTATGGCAGCCACATGATCAATAAAAATGCAAAGTCTTAAGTATATTGAATGTTTTGAACATTGATTCAAATTTGTATTACTATTTCAGTTATTTATGTACTAAAAAATGAGTAAAATGAGATGTACATATATATATATATATATATATATATACATACATACATACATATATATATATATATATATATATATATATATATATAATTTTAATATATATGTACGGACGTATCCAAGACGTATCGTACCCAAGGGTTTTTTTAAAATTGACGTATCCGCGTATCGTATCCGTGCCCATACCGATACTTGTACCCGTATCCTGACAACATAGATGGCTTGCAATCATCTCATTTTCTCCACTCAAATGATGAATATTCAAAAGTTCACCTTGGCTGTCCCAAACACAGTTGCAACCATGTGTTTTCTCCCCCAAAATCAGAAGGATAGTGGCTGAGATCCTTCTTATGACAGCTGAAAACACATCAACAATGATAGTAGATTGGAAACCCTTCATCCTCATGTCTGGATACTTATCTCCGGCTGTCAATAAAATGGATAGGGAGCTGAAACTGTTGAGGACAGCGAATAGAAAAAAGTGCAACTGTCAAATTGAAAGCCCTTCATGAATTTCCTCAAAAAAAAGGTAGTGGGGCCTGGGAATGAGTCATTATTGACTGAAAATGCTCTGAAGGATTGGAAACTATCCCTTCTCATGACTGCCCTCCTTTGTATGGCACCAAACAAAATATTGGACAAGCTAGAAATGTCTATAACAACAGTATAAAAACACATGAAAACATGTTTGAAGTCCCACAAATCAAGAGTCCTACTTCCAATCATACCTCCAAATCCCAGCTGAGTTATAATGCTTGGAATAACAAGATAACAACCATCCTACTCAATTTCAAACACAAAATTCATGAACTTAACTTCTACTTTTATTGGAGCACCCTGTAATGTCCCCTAAGGACATAAAGTGCATACAATGGATTTTTGCAAAAACCACCCTCAAATATACTATAAAACTTTTTCAAAAATGCAGATCTGGAATAAATATCAGAAAATGCGACTTGCACCAAGTATATAAAATCCACCACAATGTGCAAAACAACACTTTTTCCTTATTCAAATGAGAGCAATAAATTTTAGAAGATGAAAGCAGGAAAAGTGTACCAATTTAGGCCTCCAAAATGACTGAATTTATTTATAAAAATCTGCAAACCCTTGCCTGCAGATACAACTGGAAAAGAAGGGTTTTGGACCCAAGAAATACTCCACAAATAGGTAAAATAGATAACCAAAAATCAGGATTTGCAGCAGCACTCAGATCTGATTTTTATACCCTTCTTTCATGCCAAAACAGTCCTCCAAATGGGTCGCTCCAGCTGGAGAAATAAAAATACTTCAGCAAACTAATTCTTCCTTGAATGTTCAATACACTGCTAGATGAATCCCAAGAGAAGAGTTTTCGTTCTTCCCTTCAATCTCATGAGGGTTTTCATCCTTAGAGAATTCAGCTGCAAGCACTAGGCTAACAAGCAATTTTCAGAATTTTTGTAAAAATAGAATGATATGCCCCAAAGCAAGTCGACTTGCCCTTTATGAGAAGAAAGGACCCAAATGGCCAAATGCAACACCAATCAACATTTTCCTAATTTTTTAATGTTTCCCTCACAAGTTTTCTTCCCCAAGGGTGGTCGCATTTTTCCCCTAGAGTGAATAAATATGCTAAGTCCCTTTTTGACCTTTCTATTTTTACTTTGTCATTAAGTCATAATAATTAATATAAGTGCTTTATAATTTCCTTTTCTTTTTTGGCACTTTATAATAATTTGTTATGACTTAAGTCACCCTTATGTTCACCCCTTAGCCGTCGGGTAGACAAAATAGGCCAAGGGTCTTCAACATTGTTATTTTAGAAAGAGGGACATTTCAGTCCTCCTTCCTCAAATTGCTTGCACACAAGCAATTTCAGATTTAGATGTTCTAAAATTTCTGCACCTTCCCATGTTGCGTCCTCAAGGGGTAGACCCTTCCATTGTATCAAATACTCCCTAATAACTCTATTCCTCAACCTTCTTTCACGTACCTCCATAATAGCTTCCGGTTCTAATATTAATTTGCCCTCATCATCAAGAGGGGGCAGCTCCATGGAAGGAGAAATATGCTGTCCCAATGCCCTTTTAAGGCACGAAACGTGGAACACATTATGGATTTTGCTTTGAGCCGGAAGTTCAAGCTCATAAGCAACTTTCCCAACCTTCCTTATGACCTTGTAAGGGCCATAGAACCTTGGCTTCAATTTCTCAGATCCTTTCCCTTTGAGGGAAGATTGTCTATAAGGTTGTAGTCTCAAAAAAACCATGTCCCCTACCTCAAATGACCTCTCAATCCTTCGCTGGTCCGCATATAATTTCTGTTGATTTTGTGCATGTGAGAGGTTATCCTTGAGTGCTTTCAAAATATCTTGGCTCTGCTGCACCAAATCTCTAGCTTCGGCACTCTACTATCCGGAATAACATCCACAAAGGAAAAAGCATCATAACCATATAAAGCCTTAAAGGGAGACATACCAATAGACATATGGTAAGATGTGTTGTAGCAAAACTCCCCCAAATATAACCATTTTATCCATGCAGTCTGCTGCCCTGTAACATAGCTCCTTAGGTACCCCTCTATCCATTTATTGACAATCTTAGTTTGCCCATCCGTTTGTGGATGGTAACTTGTGCTAAGGGTCAACTTTGCACCTGCAAGATAGAAGAGTTCTTGCCAAAAGGAACTAAGAAATCTCTTTGTGGCAAGAACTTAGAAATCTGTTGTCCCTATCACTCACAATGTTTTTAGGTAGTCCATGAAGTCAAAAAATTTCTTTAAAAAATATTCCGACCTCGATGGTCCATCATACTTAGTTGGAAGCTAAGTTGCCGCATTCGGCGAACTACAAGGAAAAAAATCGAAATTCACCGGATTTTAACATGCCCATTAAATCGTTGAAATTCGCGATTTATTTCGCATTTCTTTCCTTTTTGGATTTTTGGTGAAGAAAACACTAGTAAAAAAATTTGCCATTTTTGAAAGGGTCCGGGAAGATGTAGTAGCAAAAACTTGCATGTGCCATAACTTTCATTCTGTGGCTCCGTTTCAGGTGTTGTTTTCTCTAAAAGTGCATATTTTCTCGAGCTCTATGCATTGATGGCAATATTTTTCTTATTTTCATAAAATCCATTTTTGCACCTTTTTGGACCAAGCAACTTCTTGCGATCTTTTGAAAGAATCATGAGCTTTGATCGCTTTGTAGGCAGTTAGTAATTAAAAATCTTGGATAGCTTTCCAAAACTCGGCGAGTATTCTCCGTGCTCGGACTAATCGTCCACCCAGAAAACCCCACTGCCAGCTTGGTCATGCAACCTCGTGAGCACATGTTTTTGAAGTTTTTGCTTTCAATCACATTATTGTAATAACTACTTATGAAATCAATGAAATGTGATATTATCTTTCTTTTGAAATGTGAATTTATCTTTTGTTTTTATATATTTAATAAAAATGTATATTTCTCATAGTTGAATTTAATCACTAATTTTTTTACCAGCGTAATTTTTCACGAATTTAATCATTGGCAAATTCAATGCTTCAACTTAGGTTGGAAGTGGGAAAAAATGTGCATACTTGGTTAATCTATCCACTACAACATAAATGACACTCTTACCTTGCACCGAGGAAGTCCAGTGATGAAATCCATGGAAATACTCTCCCATTTTTGATTTGGGATAGGTAGAGGCTGCAAAAGACCTGCTGGAAACTCATGCTCTGCCTTACATTGTTGACATGTGAGACACTCCCTTATGTGTTGGAGTACCTCCCCTTTGAGTCCTTTCCATACAAACTTCTTCTCTAATTTGTTTGTATGTTTTAAAGTAACTGGATGACCAACCAAAGGTGAATCATGCATAGCTTCTAGAATCTTACGTTTCACCTTGGATTCGGTAAAAAAAGACCTTGCTTTTGTAGAGTATAAGGCCATCCACCCAACACTAGTAAACTGATTTTTGCATACTCGGCTGTTATAACAGCCCTCCAATCTGCTGCAATTTCAGACATAGAGCAGCAATATTAGTTCCTCGACAATGCATGATTTTTCTGACAACATTATTTTTCCCTTTTACAAACTCAATTTCAAAGTCAAAGGAGTGAATTTTACTCACCCATTTTTGCTGTCTATCATTGAAATCAGATTGGGTGAGAAAGTACCTCAAAATTGTTGTGATCAATTGTGTCGTCTTATTCCCCAATCTTTCTTGCCCTAGGGAAAACCTCTCAACCATAACATCATCAAAATGTATGTTCGCCATTTATCTACTCCCTGAATGAAACCCTCTGTAGAGGAAGATCGAAGCTCGATACCATTGTAATATCCCTTTCTAGGGATGAAGAAAAACAATGAAATAGCACAAACCCATCTAAAAATATTTTGATTTTTATAACAGTCCTGAAAATATATGAAACCCTTAAAACAAACTGAATCTACACTTTTAGGGCATTAAACACCCTCCAAACAAACTGAAACTAGGTGCATAAATCCTCCTAAATATTATATTCAATTAATGGAATAAATACCAAGCCAAAACATTCCAAAACATGTGCAAATTATGAAATTATACCTAGCTGTAATTAAATAAATGACAACAGAAGTACAACTCACATTAAGGGCTAGAAATGATGATTCCAAACCCCCAAAAATACCAAAATGTAGATTCCGCCTTATAAAATATGAGGAACAAGAATATCAACTCAAAATACTGAAATGTGCCCTAGAAAGCATTGAATTCCTCCTCCACCCAAGTCGCCACCCTAGGAGAGGGTGCAAAATGAATGTAGAAACCTTCTTAGCTCTTTCTCCTTCAAGCCCTAGCTGCAAACCAACAAGATCACCTTCTTTGAAGCTCTTAGGAACCACCAATTGGAGAGTTTTCGTTCTCCAACTTGAACAAGGAAGGGTTTCAGTCCTCCTTGTGTGCCACACCAAAGGATTTCCACCCTCTAGTGGAATGGAATAGAGAATTAGCCCTAAAACCAAGTAGTGTAAAATTATAATAAAGATGCATGCCCAAAATGAGCCTAAATGTCCCCTTTTATATACTTTAGGTAGCACCAAACCCCATGAGGGAGTTTTCCCCATGATCAACCCCATAAAGAAGCTTGCTTTATCTTTTAATTCCTCCAACCCGACCAATTTGCTTCATAAAGGAAAACATTAAAAGAAAATGCTCATGGAAAAGGACTAAAAACATTAACAAATGCTTATCTTGTTCACATTCTTCTAACCCATGGGAAGTGGAATGAGTTAGAAGTCTTCCAAATGGATTGATTCAAAAAAGGGGACATTACACACAAGGATGCTGATTTTTAGTTCCAAATCCTTAAAGATGCTATTGAGGAGGTTGGACTGGAGAATGTGGTGTAAGTTGTGTGAGATCGTCCCGTGTATGCAACCTTTGTAGGAAGTTGATTGAGGTGGCCTATAAACATATTTGGTGGACTCCTTGTTGTGTGCATGCCATGAATAATGCACTCAAGGACATGAGAAAGATTAGAGGATCAAAGAGGTTGTTGATGATGCTAGAGATGTGTAGATGTTTGTGCAACCACACTTCACATGCACTCTTTAGGACCTTCTCTAAGGAGTTTTTGAAATCTATAGAGATCATGTATTTTATTGATATGAGAGGATGCTTGAGTTGCGAGGAGGTATTGTAACTAATGGTCATGACAATAGAGTCGAATCGTGGCTCGATTTTAAGTTTAAGCAAGGGAAGAGGGTGAAGGAGGTGGTGAAGAGTGACACATTTTGGGCTGATGCGAAATACATTGTCTCTTTCATTACTCCAGTCTTCAAAGTCATTAGATATGGGGACTCTAATGCACCTATCCCTTGAGAGGTGTACAAGTGCATTGACAATATGCTCGGCCAAATGAAGGCCATTGTAGTTCATATACTTCTTAGAGGAATTAGTCAGTTATGGCTTCATCCACTATACGAAGAAGAACATGCTTACCTCTGGGAGGAGGAGAAGTTTGTAGCTGTACATAGCGCCTTGCGTCTCATAGACCGCAACGCACTTACGTACAAGCCGAGTCCAATAGCTCAATGAGATGTAGAGCTAGAGGAGCCATCTCAGATTGAAGATGATGTGGCACAAACATGGTTGGTTGGAATTGGTTTAGAGGAGCTTGACCTTGAGGAGTCTAGCAGTTCGAGTGATGAGGAGTTTGGTGCAACGATAAACTTAGGGGATGATTAGACTCATAAAAGGCATTGAGCCACTGGCCAACTCTATTTGAATTTTGAATGTAATAATCATTTTGAATATAAATATTAATATATTGATATTTGACATTTTCATTGTTCAATGCAATGTGTTTAGTATTTCAAAGTTTCATTTGTTGTTCCTTATACATTTTTTATAACTATTTTTTCAATTACTATATATATTTGCATCGTCGTCCCCAAACCTAGGCCCTTGGTCTCCGACTCCGAGGCTCGTCCCCCCGCCCCGTTCCGTGGAACAACGATATCGACATATCCTTCACTGAAAAACATCTACACAATAATTTGAAGAATTAAATATGGAGGTAATAACCCATGTGTGGCGGTGATAAATATGAGGGAATAACCTTGAGCAACAACCCAATTAGTAATATTAGGTGACCCTAAAAACAATCATAAAACATATATATCAGCAACAACCCCAAAACTTGGAGAATATAATGTCTCCAATGATCACTCTCAACCATTCCTAGGACTTGATGATAATGGCATATATTACGTGTTTAGTCAATTCCTTTATTTGTAACATAATTTAGTAAATATGAAGAAATAAAATGAAATTCCATTAAATTAGTCAATAGCATTCATAAAGAATATCTAGACAAATATACCATGAAAAATAGTCTTAAAAATGATCTAATGATCCTAAAAATTATCCATAATTTTCCAATATAGGTCAATTCCGGTTCCAAATGTAAAAATATACTTAAAACAAGGATTAATTACGCTTGATAATAAAAGCACTTGAGCAAATTATGACAAAATCTGATATGGCGTGAATCGGACAACTGTTTGTTTCAACAACACAATTAGATGGTTGTCTCGTTTACATGAATGCATGGTGGCCATCCACATGCATAGAATCTCGGGCGCCACCACTTTGTGATCAACATGTGGTTGATATTGCACAACTTGTAGATTGAGTAGTTTTGTGCAAAGAAATTCCTTGCTTGCGAGAGTGTGGAATGTTAGGGGCAGCGACTTGAGGTTTGTCCCCTTTGGTGTCAACGATCGAAGAAAAATGGTTGGGGCACTAGATGTGCTCTATTCGTGATGATGTACAAAGTGTTGTAATTGGAGAGTCTGTAATGTCCCCATTTTTGAAGACCCTTAGCCTATCATTCCCCGTGGGCTTTAGGGATGTTGCAAGGGGAAAATTATATTAAATAATTAGATAATATTGCTTGAGAGTGATTTTAATCATTTGACATTATAAAACAATATTTATTTAATTATTTAATATTTATGGAGCAAGTAATGTATTTAATTATTTAATTAAATTCCCAAAATGCAAATTAAAAAGGGGAATTAATTAAATAATATTTAGGTGGCTTTTAAATATTAAAATCACCCTTTGAAAAGGGGACGCCACACCTAGGGAAAATAAACTACTTTTATTTAATAATTTCCCTCTCCTAGGGATTTCGAATTTTGTGCCTCCTTGCTTATAAAAGGAGTGCTAGGATCATTGTTAGACTTATGTTATGATGAGATTTATTTGATACTCCATGCTTGGAGTTGGGATGCATGCCCATTAATGTTTCTCTCTCTCTCTCTCTTGCGTGGGAAGTTAGTGAGCTGGTTTTGATCAATTGAAGTATTCTCTCTTGTTCCATTTGTTGAGTTCTCTTGTGTTGAAGTATGTTCTATGCATGATTCATACTTGCTAACATTGGCGACTTGCTTTGGGATGTGGCACATTGTTTGATGAGGATATTTGAATGATTAGTGGTGATTTTTGATGTCTTTATGGTCTGACTTTAATGCTGTAATTATTCCAACCATGGCGACTTGATATGGGTCTTATTTTGGCATGTTTTAAGGGTAAATCATCTATATTCAAGATCTGATCTGTGTTGGCTTATTTTTGCTAAGTTTGGGCAGCTATTTTGAGTGTATTGAAGGGTTATTAAGTGCCAGAAATTATTTATGCAATTTATTCTAACCCTAGCGACTGGTTTGGGGATTTTGGGGGCTGTTTTGGAGGGGTTTCAGTTGTCATAAAATTCAGATCTTTAGTTCTTTGGAAAGATCTTAATTTATAGAATTATCTGCATTTTATTTGAAGGGAAAATATGGAATATTGAAGGAGTTATGAATTTTAGAAGATTTCAGCTGTCTGCCAGCTATTTGGTTGCTAACAATTAAATATTAATTTCAGATCTGCAGTTTGGGATCAATTTAATATTGAATGTGATTGTAGCAATTAGGAGAAATAAGGAGAAGGTGATTCTATAATTTTTGGAGTAGATTTGGTGCCCTAAATGTGTTGGGTGACCTACTTTTTAGGGAAAAATTAGGGTTTCGTGTTGGTTGTGCGAAATCTGATTTTTGCATATTATTCTTCATATTTTTGTGGTCCAATATCCAAAATTTCAGCTCATTTGGACTTCTCTAGCCAAAGATATGAATTTTTGAAAATTGCAGCAGTTGGGGTTTGAAAATTAATTATTTTCCAGCAAAGTGTGTGATTAGATATATATTATTTTCTTACTTGTCCTAGGCAGGGACATTACGAGTGAACCATCTAGTTGTGTGAAATAGGCTTAGTCGTTGCCATGCGTTTGCCAGGGAAGGCACTTGGCCTCTCCATGTTCACCTTTGGGAGGCCAAGGTGTTGTGTTATTTCCATTGGCTGCCTCATTCACAACATCCAACCAATCTAAGGTCCTTAAACTATTTCGTGAGATGGCATCTCTCATGTTATCTATCACCACAAGTTATTCCCTCTCATAAGAAATGTACACTTCCCCAAGATTCGAACCGAGACCTTTCGAAACTCATCACACATAACAAAAATTTACTGATGAAAGAATGATACTCCATGCCCTTCATCTACACACTGATAAGAGCTTTCTAGATTCTATATATGGAGATGCAGTGAGTATCTATATTATGTTGGGCGAGGATCACGAGATCGATTCTCCATACATAAAAAGGGGCAAAAATTTACTTTCCTGTGAAAGAGACAATTTACTTACCTGTAGCACAACATAATCCATACGCTGCAACAAAGAAGAGGAAACACATAAAATTACATTTTAGAGAAAGAAATATATTTGAAAAATTAGAAACCAAGCAAGCCATTATGTTGTCTTGTCATATAGAGATCCTTTTCTAAGTAGTTTTTCCTTAATATTTGAGCTATAATTTAAAAATACTGGGGAAACGAAAAGAGGTCAAAGTGCTCTTAAATAGGATTGCACCACCCACCATTGTTAGGAAGTGCATTGTTAGATGCGAGAAGATAACTAGGTTTAAAGATGGCATCCACATCTGTGTAGATAAAGCGAAGTTTTTGGTATGGTGGTGTATTTCGTGGAAACATGCGTCAATATTTTTAAGTACTCGAAGGATGCATAAGAATGACGGTTATCTTTGTATCATGGTAAAGAAATGATCGCAGCCCATAATAAATGGTTTTTTTGCCACTATAAAACAACTGTACTTGTGTTTTTCACCAAAAATGAAGGTTAGACTGGGTTTAAATGTGGCGCAGAACTGATGGGGAATGCACAATGAACGTGTCATTAACTATTGCTTTAATGTATCAACATATTCAAGCTAGCTACATATAAATAAATAACCTCACTTTTTTTTAATTTGTTTGCTTTTCATCATAACATACAATTTAATTGTTTAGTATTTCTATAGCAAAAAGCGAAAAAGATAAATATATCGAGGTTTAGAAATCCTAAATAATTATAAATCCATTAAAAAGGTAGGGTTTCTAGGTTTCGGGAATCAAGACAAATTTAATACTTAACAAACATTGCATTAAATAGAACAATCATTTGTATTAATTATTAATATCTAAGTTTGGTGACGTAGTTACTGAATTAATTTTACTTTAAATATTGGTGTCCTCATAGGCCAAGTATGGCGAACTGAAATGGTAATGCTAAAAGGGAAACAAAGACGAGGTTTTTGAGTCTATTACAATCTAGACAGAAATGAACCAAAATGGAAATGTTAACGGGAAATAAAAATCTTAGATTAAATAAAATCAAATTTGTTTAGCTTCCAAATTTTAAAGATTGCATTTTAATTGTTAGGTGTACATATGTCTAGATGACCTCATAACTTATGTTTATATGTTTACACGTTAATGTATTTTATTGAGGATTACATGTTTACGCGGGCTTGAGAGGAGGGATTTGAGCCATTTGTTGGGCACTTTCAATTGGTGACCATCTCCCCCGCACCTTTGTTTTGAATCCACTTGTTTTTTTCTTGCCTCATGCCATGCATGAGAGGCTCCATTGGAAATATAATCGCAAACACAAAGATGGCTCCCATATCCTATTGTGATCTCACATGCACCTATATTTTATTCATAATATTTAAAGTTATCAAATTTGCTTTGACCCTTACAATATGTGTCGAAATTTATTCTTGATATACCATATTTTTCTTGTCTTGAAGTATTTTCTATTTTCATTGCATTTATATTTTTATTGGATGTATGAGTTCAACGCTAATGTTATTAAAACACATAATTGTGTAATTGAAGTAATCCCATAAAGTTCTAAAGCCATTAAAAAGCAAGCTTTTAGGTACATATATTTTATTAGCAATATTTAAAATTATCGAATTTGTTGCGACCCTTACAATATGTGTCAAAATTAATTCTTAAAATACCTTGTTTCTGTTATAAAGTATTTTCTATTTTCATTGTGTTTACATTTTTTTTTGCATTAATTCAATGTTTGTTATCAAACCATATAATAATGTAATTGCAGTAATCCCAAAAGTTACTAAACCATTGCAACTTTTAAGGTTGGATGAATTTAATACTCAACAATCGTTTATATCAATTATTAATATCTAAGTTTCAATGTTTCGTTATGAAACCATATAATAATGTCATTGCATTAATCCTAAAAAGTTAATGAAAGCCATTGAAACAAGACTTTTTAGGTTGTGACAATTATTAAGACATTTAATACTCAATAATTGTGTGTATTAATTATTAATATCTAAGATTGTAATGATGCGACAACAATTTGTTTTAATCTAAATATTAGTGTGCATAGTGACCAAGAATGTCCAATTGGAACATAACTCAACTATAATGGAAATGTTAAAAGGGAAATCAATAAGCGAGGTTTTGAGTTTGATATGGTATAGGAATTAGATGAGGATTAGATGGAGGGATTTGAGTAGGTGGGAGCTTTTAATTGGGTAGACCATCTTCCACGGCTTTGGACGCAAGAACTTCCTTTGAATTCAATCGTGTTTTGCTCGCCTTTTGTTGCGCGTGAGAGGCTTTGATGGGAATATAATCGAAGGCCCAAAGATTTATGCTTGAGCACGTTGTGTACTTGTGCACCCTTTGAAACCAGCCAAACATTCTTGTTATCAATTTTTGGGTAGACAATGCTTGCTTGAAAAAGCCCACCGTTGATTAGAGGTCCCACATGGAATGACAACTCCGAGTGACATTTCAATGCCTTTTTGAAAATCCCTCTCAAACGATTTTAGGTCCGGTGTTTGAATGACAATTGGTATCATTGAAACCGACCAAACATTCTTGTTATCAAAGTTTTTTGGGTAGACAATGCTTTTGTAAAAAAGCCCCCAGTAGAATTAGAGGTCCCACACTAGAATGACAACTTTGCTCTAATTAGAGGTCCCTCCAAATGATTTTAGGTCGGTGTTTGAATGACTTTTGGCATCATGGATAGCCCAATTAGTGATGAAATCATTTTTTCATTTATTGTTGAAAGGAAGAATGATGGTATATAGGATATGGACTTTGATCTCAACACCAATTTTTTTGCCATGTCTTTCATGTAGTTTGGCCCCCTTCCTCCTTCAAGCAATTTACACAAACAACATGTAGACCATATGTGACTTACGAGAAGAAAGAAAAGATTATAGATGGTAGCTTTTGGGATTCGAGCTATTGGGGTCTTTATTTGGGATGACCATCTCCCTCCCTTGGCTTTGCTAGTTGTAACCCCTTTGAATCGATTCGCATTGTCCTTGTCGGTCGTTTTATATTGCTGCGTGGTAAGATTTGTTTAAAATATAGTCCAAGGACCAAAATTCTAAAGCCTTTCACCATTGAATTTCCCCTTCTATTGTGGAATGCCTTGAAAAGTTGTTGTCACCCAAAAGTGCACCCTGATAGAGAATGGTGTGTGTACTCTCTCTTTTGTTGACAAAATTGGAACACCTCAAGGTTGTGGGTAACCTATAACTGAGGTGAACCTCCAGAGAGGGCTGGTTCCCTTGTGAATCACCTAAAACTAACAAATTTGACAAGGAAAAGGGAGAAGGAATGCGGGAAATATAAAATTGAGGTGATACACCAATGATTTGACACACACATGTACTACTGCATACAAGAAATACAAAGATCCACACACTTGCACAACTCTAAGCTAATCTACAAAATTAATTCAAAGGTTTGGGTGAAGGGACAGCAATAGAGGGAATATTTTCCACACCAAAGCAATACAATACCCTCCTAAACTCTATGAAAACTCATAAAACCAGCAATATGAGAGGGCAATATGGAGTTTTTTTATTCGAGAGATGCAAGTGCAAGCTAGGATTACAATAGCAAAACAGCCTGAAGTAGTGTGTATCCTTGATTTCTTCACAAAAATCTGACTATAAAGATTGCTACGTCCTATTTTCAGCCCATCTGTGCATGCAAAGTAAAATATTTTATTTAATTCATCTTCTTTGGCGACTAGGAAGCATGAGAGTAAAAATAATAAAATATTGCCTATTTTTGGCTGTTGCGCCAAAACTGGGTCTGCTGCTGCAATTTAATATATTTTAATACTCCAAACTCTTCACCTTTTGGCGCTAAACCCCTGCTGGAGCATGCAAGCTCTTAATAAATAATTTTATCTCCCAACACGGCGTCCACAACTGAAGTATAACAGCTGCATGCTATAATTAATAAATCATCTATCCTATTTTTAGCAAATTGTTAACAATAGGCTCAGCATGCTTCTCCTTGGGCGCCCAAACTCTATATGTAACAAGCTTTTTCGCATTCTATTTTGACGCCATGTCCTAAACTCAATCGCTACTTTTAATGATTAAAAATAACACCAACTGTTGCTTCTATTTTAAACATCTTTTCTCCTTGTTTGGGTGCCACACTTCTACTATTTTTGGAGCTTGCTTTTATGCCAAGTCTATTATATTTAGCTGTTGCTTTTTTGTATTCTGTTTTTGACACCATGTCCTAAACTCAACTGCTGCTTTTAATGATTAAAAATAACACCAACTTTTGCTTCTATTTTTAGCATCTTTTCTCCTTGTTTGGGTGCCACACTTTGCTAATTTTAGCACCACACAACAACATGCTTTTCTTTCCAATCTTGGCATCCATTTCTACTACTGCTTTCTGTCGATCAATTGGCTCTTCTTCATCATCAGATCCTTCTAAGTCTGATAAAACCTCATCCTCTGCAAGCTGATATGATATTGATATAGGCTCAAGATTGCTGATCTGATCCTTAGAAACACTCACATGCTCCTTCAAAACATTATCTTTTTGTTGTAGCTCAAAAGATCTGAGAAAATTTTGTCTAACTTTTGCATGCTGGTCATATTTCTCCTGCTGCTCTGTAACTTCAACCACTTTCATGCACTCCTCTATTGTAGGTTTAACCAACTGTGGAATTTGTATGTCCTCAAACTGTAAGCTCCATTTTGTTAGATTTGGTTCATTCCATAATGGACTTGGGAATATAAGGAAGGGGTGGGTTGGGTTGCTAATTGATTTTGCAATGGTTGAGATGATTGGAGAGGGGTAAGATCTCGTGGCTGTGGAGGAGCAACTTTAAGAAAACTAGGAATGTGGAAATTGGGCTCGGTTGAAGTGGTTGGAAAGTAGAAATAAGAGGGTTGCATGATGGTAGTGAAGAATAAGCTTCCAATTCTTCATCCCACTTTGATATTTGTGGTATCAACTCTCTTGGGGAATGGCATAGGACCAACCCAAGGGTAGAAAGTACGCCTTTGAATCAAACTTTGTTGCTTTGATAGTGCTTGTTGCTCTCATCTGTACCATCTTGACTCCAAGTGTAGTACCTGCATCGACAAATCATCATTAGGTATGGAATTGCTTCCATAATCTGCATATACTTCCTCTGAAAAACACCATGATTAGGATAATCATACAAATTGTTGGATCATGGGCATATTCATTGTGATAGGGCTTATAAGATGACACTGGATAAATATTTTGAGGAAAAGGAGGTGGAGGGGGTAATAATTCTCTTGGCGGGAATTCAATAAGGAATTAAAATCACGATTGCCACAACCTCATAAAAATATGGAAAGAATGAAGGAAATGGTTTGCTGATTGAGAAAAAGGGATCTTTGGGTCAATGGAGTCGTCAGATGTGGAAAATTTGTGTACGAAACAACGATATTTGCTAAGAACAACATCAACTTCTTTAGCAAATTTAAATCATCCCTCCGGGCATGCCAAAAGCTGTTGTCACCCAGTGCATGCCCGATAGAGAATGGTGTGTGTACTCTCTTACGTTGACAAAATTGGAACACCTCAAAGTCGTGGGTAACCTATAACGAGGTGAACCTCAGAGAGGGTTGACTCCCTTGTGAATCACCTAAAACTAACAAATTTGACAAGGAAAAGGGAGAAGGAATGCGGGAAATATAAAATTGATGTGATACACCAATGATTTACACACA
This sequence comes from Taxus wallichiana var. yunnanensis, assembly GCA_018340775.1. NCBI lineage: Eukaryota > Viridiplantae > Streptophyta > Pinopsida > Cupressales > Taxaceae > Taxus > Taxus wallichiana. Next base: position 692,549,115 of record CM031237.1, read on the forward strand.
CATGTACTACGCATATAAGAAATACAAAGATCCACATACCGCACAACTCTAAGCTAATCTGCAAAATTAATTCAAAGGTTTGGGTGAAGGGACAACAATAGAGAGGGAATATTTTCCACACCAAAGCAATACAATACCCTGCTAAACACGATGAAAAATCAGAAAACCAGCAATATGAGAAGGCAAAATGGAGTTTTTTTATTTAGAGATGCAAGTACAAGCTAGGATTACAATAGCAAAACAACTAGAATAGTGTGTATCCTTGATTTCTTCACAAAAATCAGACTATAAGGATTGCTACGTCCTATTTTCAGCCCATTTGTGCATGCAAAATAAAATATTTTATTTAATTCATCTTCTTTGGCGCCTAGGAAGCATGCATGAGAGTAAAAATAATAAAATATTGTCCATTTTTGGCTGTTGCGCCAAAACTGGGTTTGCTGCTGCAATTTAATATATTTTAATACTCCAAACTCTTCACCTTTTGGCGCCAAACCCCTGCTGGAGCATGCAAGCTCTTAATAAATAATTTTATCTCCCAACACGGCGTCCCCAACTGAAGTATAACAGCTGCATGCTATAATTAATAAATCATCTATCCTATTTTTAGCAAATTGCTAACAATAGGCTGAGCATGCTTCTCCTTGGGCGCCCAAACTCTCTATATTTAGCAAGCTTTTTTGCATTCTATTTTTGACGCCATGTCCTAAACTCAACTGCTGCTTTTAATGATTAAAAATAGCACCAATTGCTGCTTCTATTTTTAGCATCTATTCTCCTTGTTTGGGCACCACACTTCTACTATTTTTGGAGCTTGCTTTTGTGCCAAGTCTCTTATATTTAGTTGCTGCTTTTTTGTATTCTATTTTTGACGCCTATGTCCTAAACTAAACTGCTGCTTTTAATGATTAAAAATAACACCAACTGCTGCTTTTTTTTTTAGCATCTTTTCTCCTTGTTTGGGCGCCACACTCTGCTAATTTTAGCACCAAACAGTAGCATGCTTTTCTTTCCAATCTTGGCGTCCATTTCTACTACTGCTTTTGGCCTGATCATGCATGATTAAGGCATCCACTTTCACCTGCTAATCTTAGCATTTCAACATGCATATTCTAGCGCCAAAGCTCTGACTGTGATTACTGTTGTTGGCTGCGATTTAAACTGTTTCTTTTTGCATACTTAATCATGATTGCCAAACTGTGACTTACCCCCTAACTCTCCTTCACACATGCATGAATTCGTAGTAACAATTGCACTTCTTGTTTCAACAGATCCACATAATCGTGAGAAAAATATCAAGGTGAAATCGAAGAATCATGTAAATCTTTCTTCTAAATCCTCTTTTTCTTCCATTTCACACGACAAGCAATTTGTCAGTGGCATTTTAAGTTCTCAGGAAAAATATTTGTGTTTGAAACACTGATATTTGCTAAGAACAACATCAACTTCTTTATCAAAGAAGAGTATCACCTACTTTCCTCCAACACTTTTCCTTCAAAATTTCACCTTGCTTCCTCCTTTCTCCTTTGCTCCTCCCTATCAGCATATCCATTGCACTACTCACATGTGATTACCAATATGATAACTTAAAGTGACAATTCACTGTGATGATGAGTAGAGGGATAAAATTTTATAAAACAATATTGTGCTTGAAATGAGAAAAAAATACAAGAGTAGTATCTGTGTGTGTATGCTCGCACACGTGTATGTGTCAGTTTGTAATTGCAATTTTGTGTTGTAGATACCTAATTTTGGTATAGGACCAGTTTAATTCTTTGGTGCCAATGTATTTATGTGTTTATTGATTATTGATTCAAGCTAGGTTCTTATTGGCACGCATTGCCTTGTGTTGTCATTTCTTTGTGTGTCGTTGACCCCTTTGTTGGCTCTCCTGTTTACTTTCCCTTCATGTCAAGTTTGTTGATCTGTGCTTTTGTTGTTTCTATCTCACGTGATGCTGGTTTTGCCCCATTCCCTTGGTTTTCTCTCTTAGTTTCTAGATGTCTTTGCTGTCTTTTTCCATTTTTTGGTAGGTAGTGACGTTTTGCTCACCACACAACAATGGTTGCCCTTGGTGGAAATGGTCCGTTTACTTTTTTTTTTTTGTTGTTTCACACCTAGATCCTATTTTACCATGTTTTATGCCTCTTTTGGTCGGCCTTCCCACCCGTTGTGTGTCAGCTTGGACACTAATAGGGCCCTTATTTGAGTTCAAGTTGTCTATAAATACAAAGGTGCACTAGTACATTTAGGAGATCCATATACTCACTGAATTCTGATTTACAAGAGTGATAATGAAGTTATAGGAGCAAAACCTATTCTATTTCTGAAACATCTCCATATCATAAACCTATGTCAAGCATTTAAGGACTCATTCTAGACCATACTAGGTGTTGCATGCATTGAAAGATAAGGGTTGGGACACAAGACTGTTTACTAACTTTGCACAAGTGCTGATTGTAATTTTGTTCACAAACTAGGGGCCTGATAATAATTTAGAGGGATAATACAGCCCCCCCTTAACATCCTCTGTTTTTCATGGGTTTTGCAGTGAGATGAGCATGGATTAGCGTTTTTAAAATTGAGACTGATTTCCCATTGATTGACAAGTGATCCAAACATTCTGAGATACATTTTTGCACATTAGGCACATCAAACACAATCGTCAAATCATTGTTTTGGCATGCACAAAGCCTTTTACGATAGAAGACGACCCTTTGCACACAGTTTGTAACCGGTCAAATTGGTAAAAATGGTCACAGTGGTAACATAGTATGATTTTTTCTAGGGATGTTCGTGTTGACATCTGGAGCTGTTTCCTTAGTTTGCTTCTGACAGTCACTCACAAAATTGCACGAAATTGGATATTATCCTACAAACCTTGAATTCCCCTAGCACTCACGTTATTTAATTGTTTTACATTATTCTAGGTGTCTCTGATACTTATATTCTAGATTTTCCATCTATCACTAAGTTATTGTTTTGTTTTGAGTTTGGATACAACGAGTTGGGTTTGTCAATACAACAATATTTTCTTACCCCAAGTATGGCTTGGTATAGAAGTACAAAAAATGAAAATATTCTAGCCTAATAAACAAGATCTAACCGCATAGTATGCATACAATAAACATCACAAAAACAATACTGATAAATTCATAATGCCGACTGAATGAAAAACATCATGATAAATATTAAATAATTAATTATCAAATAAAAATGAGTTGTCATCGTCATATTGCTTTTCATCGAAAGCATCAATGCCAACATGATTATAAAAAATTACAAAAAAGAATTTAAAAAGGGCAAAACCTATGGGTTCATCCGGGTTCACCTCCAGTACACCTGGGTTCACCTCCAGTACACCGGGTTTTCTGCAGAAGACCCCAACGTACAACGTATGTGGGTTGTCTTGAGTATGAACCCAGCGGCATACTAGACCGGATACATACCGGGTATGGACTGGTCTGATACCGGGTCACATGCAATTAAGTCTGATTTATTTGTTTATTTCTGGATTACATATTGCATGGTCTAGGTGTGGTTAGTTTAGTGTAATTGGTAGCTATAACCACTTTCCACAACTATTGTTGGCATAGAGGTCGTCAATCATGCATTGACATGTTGCTTTCCTTATGTGAGTGCCTACATTCTTGGGTTCTAGTTGGCCTGCATCAGCAACAAGGATGACTGATTTTATGGAGTAGGGATGAACTTTAATCTTCATTGATGAACCTTCAGTTTGAGTTCTTTCTTTAATGATAGAGGTTCTATATTTATTTTTGAATGGCTTATCAATCATGCATAAATATTCTTTATTTTTGGTGGGTGTAGGCTTTCTTTTATTGGTTTGAAATTTGAATTAATAATTCATTTGTGGTTTAGTTGAGATTTTTGTTGTTTAGCTACCAGAACAATGACCGTGCTACATCTGCGCCTGAGGATGCTTAATCAAGTCCATGACTCGAAATAGTTTTTCATTTGATGTTTCTTTTGACTGTTGCATCGGGCCTTACTAGTTATCAAAATTTCCTGACATGTTTATCCTAGAATGGAGAAATGACTTGTATATAATGTCAAGGAGGCATCTTTAGATCTCATCTTCTAAGTTTAATCTGCCACTGTTGCACATAATTTCAAGTTCTCCTTGTCTATATTGAAATGATTGTCATTAACTTTAGTGACTTAAATTGTAGGATAGTACACCTTTTAGAATTCCACGCGTGTTTAGATTGAACAAAAAATTGGTCATGCATTTCTCTCATATCCTCCAGTTGCATTAGATGCCCGTGGCTCTCTCACTGGCCATTTGCCCCCAACACTTATTTTGACCTACAAACCATTAATCAAATTGTAAAAGGCTGCTATAGAAGTCTGAATGACCTGGGTTTTCTAAAACAATTGTTTTATTAAAGATTCAATGTTTTATTACTTTTCTCATTTATGAGTTTCATGTACGAGTCAAGATCATGTGTCAAAATAGGTATATGAAAAGTATTTGCTTCAAAATTGATGCTTTTGTATATTTTTGTAAGTTCTCAATGTATTTTTTCATTTGTGGATTCCCAATCGTTACATTTATTAGAATATTAGGCTTACCTTTTATTATTAAGTCACTATTAGTCTCTGTTACCAGGAAACACCTAGCCCCCCCCGCCTCCCCCTGTTTCACCCCAAAACTTTCTGATAATGTATTATTTCAATGAATACAAAATATTTTGAGTGTTTTATCAGTTATACTTATCTCTTATGGTCTATGGAGTACAATTTTAAAATGAGTACTACACATATATTATATATATTGTACAGACGTTTCCCGTAACGTTTCGTACCCAAGGTTTTTTAAAAATTGGCGTTTCGTATCCGTACCCATTTCCGTTTCCTGGCAACATAGCTATTAGTTATGTACTAACTAATATTCAGCTATAACCACCTCAACCATTTTGTAACTATCTTTTGCATAATGAAATGATGGACACACTTGAAGGGGCCTGCAAATCAAGGAAAAAGAGTAGGAGGACATGAGGCTGTTAGGGCATGGGATTGTGTAAAAATATAGTATTTTTTTCCATGTAAGTCTGAAAAATCCGCAAAATTCAGTTTGCTGAGGGCATGGGATTCCTAAAATACAGTCCAGCTTCGCAAGTTGAAAAGCCATTGAAAGCATGAACTGTTATGGTTGTGTTAATCTATGAAAAACAAATTTGAGGGCTATAAAAGGTTAAAACCTTCAAACATGACCAAAACAGAGGACTTTTTATAGTCACGCTGCTTGTAAGGCACATGAAAACGTGATAAATCGTGAAATTGTGAACAGAGTCAAAATAAATTTGTTATTATTGCCGCCATTACATTCATGAAGACATAGAGATGAAAATATAGCCATTAGGGCATACTCAAGGACACAATCGCTTGAAACCTGGAATCTACACATTCGCTGATGTCTAAAAGTTGTTGCATAAGCCGTTTCTTCCACAGCTGTGGAAATCACGACGGTTTGCATTAGTGCAGGAAAGGATTTCTTTAGTTAGAGATTTATCAATCACAGTGTATGATAATCATGAGAATTTTTGATTAGTTGTGGCCAGTGAAGGGTCCTCTGAAGCCACGGCTAGGGAATGGATGCAAAAATGAAGTTCATGGGTTTTGCAGAGTTCGCTGCATTGAAACCCTAGTGTTGCTCATTCAAGTTGCAGCTTAGGGTGTTTATCTACGTTTTTATTTGCATTTATTTAAAATAAAAAAAGTTGTGCAATTTGCTGCATTGATTTACAGATCTATAATCAAATTGTGTGTAAAATGGATGACAAAGTCATTATGTCTAGTCACATAAATTATCTGAGGTCTCTTATCAAACAGCTATTAGAAGTCAATACTATGGTAGATGACGAAGATAAGAAAGCTATTTTGTTAAATAGTTTGCCTTCTAAATACAACAAGGGAAAGCTCAAAGACAAACCAAATGGGTGAAAAATTCATTGATGGAGAATACATATTTTAAAGAAGCCCACACTTTGAAGATGGGAAGGGATCTAGTGTAGATGAAGCTCAATATGGATGACTGTCCAATTAAGTTAGGAGTTTGTGGATCTTGGGAATTATACCCTTATGAGGTTCATGTGACAATTTGATGGAGCACTATGGATTTTGCTTAATATGGATAATTGTCCAATAATTTGGGAGTTGTTGAAGGTGGATTCTGGAAAGTCAAGAATTCAACTCGGAAACTACACGTTACGAGGGTTACAAGACAACTTGATGGAGTTCTACCTAGTCAAAGAATTGTTTTCAAAGAGAGCTTATGAAGAATGCATGACTTTGTTTAGTTTTATTATTTTAATCTTCTGTCAATATGTTTGTTTTTGCTTTTTGTACAATAATCCTTAAGAGGGAGTATTAGAATATAAGGCTTACTTTTTATAATTAAGTCGCTACTAGTTATGTATCAACTAATGTTCAGTTGTAACCACCTCAACCATTTTGTAACTATCTCTTGCATAATAAAATGACGGACACACAATCTACAATGTGTGCATTCCGATTTCTCTTCATTCCTTCTTTGTTCACATCTTATAACAACAATTTGGTATGTGAATCCTTATAGTATGCAATTTACTTTCCAGCACAGCCGTAGGCTTTAGATGGACTTGAACTTTAGTAGAAGAAAATAATTTATATGAATGTCTATGAATGACTGGTCTTAGGTCAATGGAACTCAAAAAGTACCACAAGTTACAATAGGAAACCAGAAGGGCAAAAAGCACTCCAACCAAAGATAAATATATAGAACTACACCTAGATATAGATAAACCCTGGCTAAGTCAATATATACAAAATCTTGTCTTACAAAACACTCCTATGAAAGGAAGGTTATATGTAAAAGAGAACCACTGATGGAGCCAAGAGAAGGGAGTTGATGGAGAGTATGGTTCTAGTCTACATAACAGTTGGGAGCAGAAGGGGACCAACATCCTTGCAGATCATCAAGGAAGGGCCATTACAGAGTTTGATGATGTCCTCAGGAGAAGGGCTTGCTCTAAGAGGGCCTCTCAAAATAGACATCATAGGTGTGAATGCTGCCTGATCAGATGAATGTAGGGTTCATTTGTTTTCTTGCATATCTAGTCTTAAAATACTTCATTGTTTCAGAAAAAGTATTATCTGCCTCCTAATCACTATGCCCTTGAGGAAAGAATACGGATAAAACTTTGGGCTCAACTCAACACTACTTCATTTTGCCTATTTACAACAGTAAGAATCTGGTTGACATTAAAGGTTTTCTTGTTCAGACTAAAAATTGTTTATAAACTATCTAATGATGATAAAATGAGAAGTTTGTCTGATCTTTGTTTCTGGGAATGTAAATGAAAAGTCTTAATTCTCCATTTGAATTTTCTCTATGTTAGTGCCTATTTATGTTGTGAGAAAATGGACTTCATCTACTTTTTTTCCCATCCAGGGATGTTTTCAAAATTGTCTATGTACTTGAACAATAGAAAGTGCTGTGAAGTTTGTTTGATTTACCCATGTTTACCGACACATTTTAGAAATGCTTCTTAATGATTTGTGGCCTGGAAACTTGTGCAATTAACTAGCATTTGCAATCTGTGAGTCTCACTTATGATTATAAAACATTTGATCAGAAAAAACCTTTGGAACTCAAGGAAAACACTTCAATGACAAGGTAAAACTGCTAGATAACCATAGAACCTTAGATAAAGACAACTACTTGTATGATTCTAAAAGTCTTAAAAAAATAAATTCAAAGTGATTGGGATTTTGTTGTCTTCCTTTTGATAGGATAGGTAGAAGAATATCCATAATTTAAATCTGAATGAACTAAAAAAGTAAAATAAAATTATTCTCTATGGAAAGGGAAGAAAATAAGAAATTTTCTTTTACAATGGAGCTCATATGTTTTATTTACAGAAACTTTCTGGTTCAGACTCAGCCCATTCTTTTAGTACTTTTGTAGCACTCTGGAAGGTTCTTAAGTGTTAGAAGGCATGCACTGTTTTTGTGACTGATATTTGCTTTTTCTTGAACTAAACAGGTGATAAAATGGATGTTAAGTAAGGGACAATGCACGACAATGAATACATATGAACAGCTATTACATGCATTAGAAAAAGACCGCAGAGCTGAGGAAGCACATGCTTTTTGGGAAATGAGAATAGGAAGTAATTTACAATCTGTCCCTTGGCAATTATGTACTTCCATGATGTGCCTGTACCAACGGAATAACATGCCTGAAAGGCTAATAGAGGTAACCTTCTACTACCACTAGGTTTTGAACTGATTCTCTCAATGTGCATGCTTTTTTGTAAGAAATTATTGTAATTTGTATCATGTCTTGTTACCTTCACATATTTATGTAGACTTGTGCACATTCCATAGGCTTAGGGTTGATTTTGAGGAAAAAACCAAAGTAAGCCATATTGATTGCCGGGGCTTAGATCATGTGGACTGCCACATTTTCTGATATGGTGAATTGAGTTTCTTATCTTGTGTGGAGAAATGATTCATACCCCATTTGTTTTTTTCTATGTATGGAATTTCATTAAAAAAACAAGAAAGATTATATTGTTGTAAATCATTCAAGCCTTTGAATAAGAATGAGCTTATGTTAGTGTCTGTGAGTGAACAAAGCAAGTCACTGGGACTCAAAACTTGAAAGTACATATAGTTACAAAAAGAAAAGTACTAGGGTAAAGGGAATCTTTGGACCTGAAACAGTGATTAGGACAATCTAAATAACTAAAGCAATGAAAGAGGTAAACTCAAAGGGTAAACCCTAGCCATAAAATACAATACAAATAAAATGAGCCAAGCAAGGAAGGACCACTCAAGGTCAACAAGAAGCAGATGAAGACCAAAGCATAAAACTGAGGTAGGCAAGCCAATGCGGTCATATGTTAGTATCAATGTTTAGAGTAAAAGGAGAACTGCAAGCAACATTATCACCACCTCATAAGCCAATATAAGATTGATAATATCTATAGGAAAATGTTTTTGGCCATTGGGGTCTGGTTGGACAATCCTAGGTCGAAGCAAGATGCTTCCCCTAGAACCTCTCCTAACATCAAGGTGGTTGACTTTCTAGAGGCGGAGAGAAAGCTGGTGAGGTGTTCCAGTGCCCATACCTCAGGCTGCACACAAGGGATCTAGAAAGCACACGATGCCTAGTAGATGAGGATCCACGATAGCAAGACACAAAGCTATACTTCATCACTTGTTTTGGATACAAATCAAAGGGATGTTTAACATACCCAGTGTCTGTGATAGGTGATCAGCATGTGAGCCCCATAGATTCCCTTCTAACATATTGGAATGCAATAGAATAATTCCAAAAGCCATTATGAGGCTGCATGAAGACAACAAAACAAACAAGGACAAAAGCACAATCTAAGGAAGATTAGGACTAGGGTGTGGATGATGATGTATTTGGGTTACTTCACTAGCTTTTGAGTCTTCCATCTTCCTATCCACTTTCAGTATTGCTCATATAGAATCAGTGGTATCTTTTGTTTTGCCTCTAAATTAAAATATGATTATATTTTTTTCAGCTTTTCAGTTTACCCTGCCAATTTAATGCTATTATCAATTTGAGCCTCCTTAGTTGTCACCACCCATTTATGAGGAGATAGACCATCCATGACCTTGACAATTTCTTTTCTTCCATCAAGTCGTTTGCAATATGTACCACTTCGATTTGTTGAACAACACTATCCTTAAATAGAAAAATTCAGGGTTAAAGACAACATCAGTTCCAAGTTGGTCCCATGGTGTAACTACTCCCAAAATTTCTCTACAGGTAAAAAGTATGTGTTTTAGTGTACCAAACCACAAGTACAAGGGTGAGCCCTAAATGTGGCATGGTAGGATAGCACCAAAACCTGAAATGACCCTTTTGAGGGTTTATAAGAAAATTATTGCAGCAGAATTAAAATAAATTGCAGCGACTTCAATTCCTTCGAAAAATGTACCAAAAGTCTTCAACAATCATCAATCAATAATTATTTATTGATTTTATAATTTATTATGCCCAAATCTATTTGAGAAGAGCAAAAAATACACTGCTGAAATAATTATCTTAACCTGGAAATTTGCAGCAGTATGAAGAAGATCGATTTCATCAATAAAGTGCATGGAAATTCGTGAATATGCAGATTTAGCCCTTACTAAATAAGGCGACTTGGATTATCAAGTCGAATTGATGAAATTCTTAACCAAACAATCAGATTTTGCACATATGCCAGTCGCACTAGTAAAATAAATTGATATAAATCTGAAAATGCACAATATAAATCAGATTTGCATGAGATACACACACACACACACACACACACACACACACACACACACACACATATTGATATCAATGAAGTTCGAATGTTTTAAGTCACAAGCAAGAGGTTTTCGTCCCTTGCAAGAGACCTCTAAAGGGGTTTTCGTCCCAATAGGCTGGCTGTGAGAGTACTCTCTCGAAAATCAAATGATTACAAACAAGTCCATGACCAAATGAGTGCCCCACACCCCTATTTATTCTTCCCAAGGGTGGCGTCTCTTCCCAAACATGATCACCCCTTTTAGAGCTTGTTTTATTTATGCTTGGCCGACCCATGTGTTATTTATTTATTTATTAAAAACATACAAAACTATTATAGTAAAGGCAGCGTAATTCTTCTCCTTGCAATCCTCTTTCAAGCCACGAAGAAGGAATGGCTGAAAGTCTTTGTTTTGGCTGTCACGTGGGAAAAAGGGATATTACAAAACCCCAATTTTTTATTGTAATCCGTCAAACCCCTAGTTGGGGTTTTCACCCATAAGGCTGTATGTAAATTTCAAAGAAGAGGAAGCATGATCATAATCCCTGCATATAGGGGAAGGGACCTAAATTTAAGCATTCCAGATATCATAAACTTTGCAAAGTCGAGACTTTTTATCCAACGAGTATGGATTGAAAGGACTGACTTGTAGTCTAAATAGGTTTGAGACACTTGCACTACATCCTATAAGTGGGATACGAAGGTCTATAGATTAACCTTTTTCTCTTCTCAACAATATAGATTATGATACAAAAAGAAGACCATTCTAGGGCCTACACACAAGCAAAGATATAACCAAAGGGATGCAAGAGCCTTGGATCTAGAAGACGAGAATCCACACTCTATCAAAGGCGCATCATTTCAAAACCGAAGTCCATTATAGGAAATGGAATCTTAGTAGTATCTTGATTGTAAGAAGATCAAAATGATATAATGTGCATACAAAGAGATCTAAACTAGGGTTGTACGATAAACAAAGGGATTGTAAGAAATAGATTAGGGTTGTAAGCCAAGGGGCAGATGTAATGCAAGGGCTGATATAAAATAAGCAATAAACAAAGAATATGTTATTCTATCCTAGTCTTATGTACATGATACATTAATATATCAAATCAAATCAAAATAATAATATAAGGGGAAATGAAGGTTAGAGATACTTATCTTTGTTCATGCACCATTGGTACATTAACCCCTAGGGTTAGTACCATCTTATGAGAGAGTGGATGGGGGACCACAAGATGGATAGAGAGAAGACCCAAGTAAACCACGGTTGGGGACTACAAAGACATGGTAAATCTTGCTGGTGCAAATCCTACTCTTGAGTGTCTGGACCCAATGCTTCAAAGATAGTTTTCCAATTGTAAGCAAAACTAACTCCTAAACCTTTAAGACCTTAAGAGTAGCTTGGTGAGCATGAGTAGAACAATAGATGATAATGTGATGATTCGGAAATGCTCTTAAAGGACTCCAATAAATAGGGTTCATGATTAGTCATTACAGTTTCCTATAGCTCACTTCATCAAACATGGTTGATGCCATCGACCATTGAGAAATACCATTGGTATTGACCATGGTCGATGTCATTCACTCTAGGTCATGAAAATCATGATTTCCTAGGGAAAGGATCGGGAGTAAAGGAAAGAATTAGGAGTTGATGAAAAGGTGATTTGATGGAGGTATGAAGGTGCTGTAAGTGGATATGCAGGTGATAACAAAAAGATATTAAGGAGATGTCGAAAAAGGTAGCAAAAGGATGAAAAATGAGGTGTGAAAGGTAGGATTTCTAAGTTATGAAGGACTGCACATGAATGCTCTTCACAAATACAATTAACCTGCCCAACCATTTCTAGTATTCCTTGCTCTCACAAGTAATGCCTTGTGAGACATCACTCGGGGGTTAATGAGCTAATGATACCTAGAGAGAAGAGTCAATAAAAGTGAAGAATAAGGTGAATACATATTACCCCGACTAAAGATCATTGCGTGTCACAAGAGTGTAACATGTGATGGTGTTCAAGAAAAGAACATGCAACACTGAAACCAAAATGATTAAAATGATGTAGCAATATAAGTGTTAAAAATATGAACTTAGCCAAATGAAATATACTTACCTCACACATACCTTCCTTTGAGTGTGGTGCATTATGAATCTTGTCAAAGTCATGGGAATGGATATAGAGCTGCTTAGGAAAACAACTAAAACAAGATTGAAAAGAAACACTAGAAGATAAATTAGTAAACAAGTAAATCTTGTACTAAGCGGAGCTCATGGGATAGTGATAGAGGCTGGGTTGAGTGAGAAGGCTAGGACGGGTCTAGTAGCCTATAGGAGATAATAAAGTAGGTCATAAAGGAAGAGTAGGAAGTGTAAAGGAGATATAAGGTGTGTTGATGGGAAAGAACCAATCTAGCAGCCTTGTAAGTAGCAAAAATAAGGAATAGTGATGATAGAAGGTGTGAAGAAGAACAAAGAAAGTTTCATGGGCCAAGAAAAAGAGACAATTTTTGATTTTTTGAAAAATGCATGTAATATACCACTAAATTCCTTACAACTCCCAAATCATAATGTTTCTTTCAGAATGTTGATATGAGCTATGGTTGCAAAGCTATTGTGATGTCATAAAATCAAGGATAAATAAGCGAAAGTTTCGAATTTGGTTTGAAACCTATAAATAACAGTGTTACGCAGGGACTCGTCCCTTAGATTTTGGAGACGTCCGGATGTCTCAAAGCGTTCGGGACTTGGAGACTTGGAGGATGTCCCTATTTTTTAAATATATTTTAAAAAACTTATGATGTTTTTACTTTTAAAAAGCTGTTATTTTTACGAAGAGCATTAAATTATAATCTTAAAGTACTGAATAGAGTTTAAATCCCTAAATTTCATTGAATAAAGTTAAAATATTCATATATTATTTTAATAGCTGTCCCCTTGCTGTCCCCAAAATTTGGTAATTTTTCCCTTCCCGGAAACCCCGTCCACCTGTCTCCCCATCCCCCCGTCCCTGAGACTTAGGTAACTATGATAAATAGAAGGTGAAACCTCTTATTTGCCACTTTGCTAATAGAAATTCTGTGATTTTGAGATACGAAACGACCTTTTGACGAAATCAAAGTCCTTGGTGAGAATGCGAGGAGGTGGTCTAGATGGATAAGGTGGAGGCCAAGGAGGGTGGGCTAAGGCAAATCCACCAATAGGTTTTGCTTTTAGATTGAGAAAGGTAGATAGGGTAAAAATGCATAAATAAGTTTGAGGAAAATCTAGGTAGTGGAATTTTCCCGAGAGTTGTCAAGCATAGGTGTAGACAAACTATGTGGGTTTTGGGAGCAATTTGAATTAGGAGGTCATTATAAGGGGATGTTATTTGGCGGGATGGCTGATGTAGGAGTGCAAGATGAAAAATCCCTACAGAGTTGATGTCGTTTGATAGGATGGTAGATGTAGTAGGGCATGATGAAAATTTCCTATAGGGCCCATGCCATTTGGTAGGATGGATGATGCGATAGAAAAAGGGGGATTTTTGTAGATGGCGATACTGATAAAAAAGAGGATATTTGTTAGATGGATGATGTAGTTAGTTTTCATGGCCAATCTTTGTAGAAAATGATGTCTTTATTTAGTTTTTAATCCTATAAATTATTTTAGTAGATTTTTCTCCAATTGAGATAAATAGATGACTATTGATGTCCCTATAGAGTCCGAGACGATTTAGATTGCGGTAGACAATTGATGCCGCATGGTTACCGGATTTATTGAGAGCTTTGTTAGATAAGGATGGGGCAATTACGAGGCCCTTGGTTTTGGAGGAGGGATCATGTAGATGGTAAAGATTTTGTTGAATGCAGATTTGATCCGGATGTGCATCGATGCATGACAGATTTAGTCGACACATTCGGATCGAGCATTGGGGAGACATCAAGAGACTTACCTTCACCCTAGAGGATGTTCATGCTATCTTGGGACTTCCGATAGGTAGGGCACACATGTTTTGTGATGTACCGGTGGGCCACCAGGGAAGATTGGTACTCGCCACGATCACTCATTGTGAGATTGAGTGTAGTATATACTTTGGCCATTTTGAATATTTAGAAGACTATTATTGGGATTGTTGTGACACATATTTGGTACAAATCAGATGTAGGTGTCAAGTTATTTGGGTGTGCATGATTGCTTTGGGGTAGGGCATCATGTATAGTTGGGGTATAGGGATATGGGTGTAGTTTGCACATAACTCTGTACAAGATTTAGGTTAGCAATAGTTGGTTGTGGGGCCGGTTATATTACTTTCTGCGCATGGATCTATGAGATGTTTCCCACGTATCGTCCTATAAGGACACCATTAGAAATTGTAACAAATGCACCTAGGGTGCTATAGTGAGAGGGAACCCAAAGACCTTGGATAGGATATTTGTGATCATATATCGAGGTGGGGACATAATGTGTGGAGAGCTTATGTTGGGGCAGTCAGTGGCCATTGTGGACAACTAATGTGATGACATAAGGTATTATAGAGATTATTAGGCATTATTTATGGTGGATAGAGCCCTATTTGGTATATAGAGTACAAAGATAGTTTGGGCTTCCCGTCCTATAGTAGCATTGCCACCACCACCCTATAGGCCCACACATGTGAGGGAGCGATAGGTAGGGGAGGGAAGGGATCCGAGCTTGTTGTCTCTTCTTTGAGACCATGTAGGCAACGGTGTCAACCCAGAGATAAAGTGGCGATAGTGGATGAAGGTAGAGAGGGAGGCAAAGGCCTAACCACGGGGGCACACCATAGAGGACAACCACGAGCATGATTCCCGAACATGGGAGGATGCCCCGAGAGGCGGCATGGCTAGAGAGATGAAGATGCCAACATTGGCATGGGATTGGACATTAAGGAGGTCAAGCGGTGGCTATTTATTTTCTAAAGGGGTCTAGATTTGAGATTTTGTAGCTAAGAATGTAGAGAGAGCAACATGATATGCACGGAAAAGGCCTCCGACGGTGGGATGTTGTTTACACACGATTAACATGAAACCTAATTGATTTTAGTGAATTAAGTGCACCTTTGAAGGATGTAAGGGTTAGCAACATGTGAATATTTTGATTAATTAACTTCCAACATTAATTGCTATAATTAGAATAACGCTTTTATACTAGTAATTGATATGCTAAACAAGATATGAACTTGAAAACACAAAGGAATGAGTGCACTTAGTTGATTAAACCGGTCAAACCGAACCGAACCGGAACCGGCCGGTTTGACCGGTTTAACAATTAAAAGCATGAACCGTTTTAATTGTTTTCTTTTATTTTTTTGTCTCTAAACCCTAATTTGGTGTTATAAATACACCCCCTCTATTCACTTCACACCTCTCTCATTGAGCATTTGTGAGCATTTGTGAGCAAAAGCATTTGTGAGCATAAGATTGAAGAGTTTATTTTTTGTAGTGAGCTTGGAAGTTGGAGGCTTGGAGCTTTTTCGCATTGCTTGTGGGCTCTTTGTGGTGATATTGGCATCCATTTGTGAGCACCTCACCTCTATTTGTGAGCACCTCTCTTATTTGCAAGGATTTGGAGGATTGGGGCAGCCTTGAATAGTGTTCATTTGGAGTTGTTTGGCATCAAGTGTGGGCTCTTTGTGGTGGCATTTACATCTACATTTGGAGTGTGGGCTCTTTGTGGTGCCATATACAAGCTTGGAGCATTTCTTCACCTCATTTGTGTGCACATTGAAAGGTATGTTACATTTTAAACTTGCCCCTTATTTGTAAATTTTATTAAAAAGAAATAGGAAATTTATTTTGTTTTTATTTGCATTTTCAGATTTGTTTGCATTTGCAATGGCCCCCAAATCAAAAGACCCTACATGGGCCCATGCAGACATAATTGATGATCAAGTTTTTTGTAAATATTGTAAGAAACACATCAAGGGGGATTCATAGGTTGAAACAACACTTGGCTGGTCAAAGAGGCCAAGTTACCCCATGTGAGGCACCTGATATTGATGACATTAGGTTGGAAATGAAAACCATGCTTGAAAAACATAGAGAAGAGAAGGCTAGGCAAAAAGAGATGGAAGCTGAAATAGGGAGGAGGGAACATGCCTGAGTGTCAAGGATCTTGCTCGACCTTCTTCGTGATCGTTGTTAGAGACCCCTTTCGGTATATGCCTCCCCCATCCACTCATAGTCAAGAAAACCGGCCTCAAAAAAGAAAGACCATTCAAAGCTTTTTTCCATCTTCCACACTTGCTAGTGCCTCCATGCCAACACAAAATCAGCCTACCTTGGATAACCATTGGAAGAAGCAATACAAAGAAGCAACTTTTGAGTACATTGCTAGATGGTGGTATGATGCAGATATCCCTTTCAATGCTGCCCGCTCACCTTATTACCAGCCGATGTTTGATTCCATTGTTGTTGCTGGTAAGGGCTTCAAAGGCCCTAGTATGCATGACTTGAGAGGATCACTTTTAAGAAAGAAGTCAGCATCCATAGATGAATATTTGAAAGGTTGCAAAGCTTCATGGGCCAAAACAGATGCACTATCATGTCAGATGGGTGGAGTGATGGCAAGAACCGCACAATAATAAATTTTCTTGCCTCTTGTCCACAAGGTACAATGTTTTTGAAATCAGTAGATGCATCTGATAGGGTGAAAGATGCAAATTTATTGTTTGAGCTTTTGGATGAGATTGTTTTAGAGGTGGGGGTGGAAAATGTTGTACAAATCATAACAGATAATGCATCTAACTATGTTCTTGTTGGTAAGATGTTAGAGGCTAAACACAAAACAATATTTTGGACTCCATGTGCTGCACATTGCATAGACCTCATGCTCGAGGATATAGGGAAAAAGATGGATCAAGAACACTGTAGAGCATGGCAAGAGCATCACCAAATACATCTATAATCACTCATGGGTATTGAACCTAATGAGGAAGAACACTGAGGGCAAAGAACTTGTTAGGCCAGCCATCACGAGATTTGCAACAAACTTCCTCACGTTGCAATCTCTTATTTCCCAACAAATAGAACTTGAAAAAGATGTTTTCAAGTGATGAATGGAATGCATCAAAGTGGAGCCGAAACAAGATGGGAAAGACACAAAGAAGAAACTTTTGATAATTTATTTTGGAAAAAAAAGAGAGATGTGAAAGTTGTTTGAGCCTCTTGTTAAGGTGTTGTGGTTGGTGGATGGGGAAAAATTAGCCATGGGCTATATTTATGAGGCTATGGATCAGGCAAAGGAGCAGATAAGGGCAGCATACAAAGACAGGGTAACTAAGTATGGGCCTATATGGGAGATCATAGATAATAGATGGAACAATCAACTCCATCGGCCTATACATGCAACTGGGTATTTCTTGAACCCGAAATATCATTACAGAGCTCAGCTGAGAAGATCAAACAGGAGAAGTAAAAGATGGTTTGTACGAGTGCCTAGAGCGCATGGTCCCTGATGAGATGCAACAACTTGAGGTTCACCGACAGATCAACTTCTTCAACAGAGCCACAGGTACCTTTGGGAAAACCTTGCAAAGATTGCAAGGGATGTGGACCAACCAGGTAAGAAATTCTAAGTTTTTGAAGTTCATTTGATTAAAATTTTTAATGAATAATCATGAATTTTTAGCATAAGACAATCTTTATCTAATTTGTTGAATTACGCTTTAACCTTTAAGTTATAAGTTTATGTTTTACTTTTAATTTTTAATTGTGTTTTTAACTTTTTATCGTCATTGTTTACTAATTAAACATTTACACTTTTTATCGCAGCACATTGGTGGGATTCGTTTGGTAGTCAAGTGTCCTCAATTGCAAAAGTTTGCAATTAGGATCCTGAGCCAAACTTGCAGTGCTTCTGGGTGCGAGCGCAACTGGTCCGTCTTTGAGCGGATTCACACGAAGAAGAGAAACCGTTTGGAACAACAACGGTTGAATGATCTTGTCTTTGTGCAGTACAACCTTCGGTTAAGGCGCAACCAGTTGTTGAACCGAAGACCTGATATTGATCCCATTGTCTTGGATGATATAGATCCAACCTCAGAATGGGTAGAGGAGAGTGAGCCAACAGAGTTTGATCCCGATGACTTGGGGTGGATGGGTTTGGATCAAGAATCTGATGAGCCATTAACAACACCGCCGCCATCGTCACGAGACACAACAGGCACTAGTCGCACTCGTGCTACTCCCCGACCCCGTGCCAATACAATTGTTGCAGATGTACCTGAGGATTTGGATGAGTCCGAGTCAGAGCCAGAGGTCGGTGATGATATTGATGAGGATGACCTTGAGGATCCCATTTCCAAGCAAATGGTGCAGAGTTTGATGATTGATCATTGATGTCATCTAGTTTATTCTAGAGTTTTGTAACTTGTAGTATTTGTAATGTATCAATGATCATATCATGTTGCTTTTTTGGAGTCTTGAACTATGGAGGCCATTTAGAGCCTCATTGTTTATGTATTTTGTTTCGAATCTCATCTATGATATATGTATTGTGTATCGACTTGGAGTTCGTGCCATTTTGCTATAAACACCTTTCTTGCATATATAAGAGAAAACTTTGCATATTTTGTGTGTAATTGTTGGAATTATGGTTTTTAACCTTTCAAATATATTATTTTCATTAAAAATATAAAATTTTATGTATTTTTTAGTAAACCGGTTCATTAAGTTTGAATTGGTCCGGCCTTCGGGCCCGGTTCCGGTTCGGTCGGACCTCGGCCGTTCCGAGTCCGGTTCCGATTTTTAAAACATTGACCAATCAAGACACGACCTTGACTTGTGAAGGAAAACATGCAACCTAAAGTTTGGAAGTTGTTTCTTGATGTTTGTCTATGGATTTTATGCATTGTGTTCTTAGAATTTGATGACATGTTAGTGTGCAAGGATAAACAAGCTAAACATGAGACCTCAGAATGTACTAAGTGGGAATGGGAAAGTTGTATTTATCTTAGCAAGAGTGCATTGTCAAAACTAGTAGTGTCAAAGATTGAATTACCGAATTAGAATGTCTATAGCTGCGAGGAAGTAGGTGGCAACATGTAACTACTAAAGAGCCGATTGATGAGGACGTTGTGTTAGGCATAAGAGTGGATGTTCGGTTGTCGAGGACAAGCCAAGACATCCAGGTATGAAAGGTGTTATGATTTTGGTTATCTCCTTTCCTAGAGTAGATATACTTGCCAGGAAGTAGGTGATTTTAAGTTGGATTTACATATGATTTGGTGTGTGATATTGTGATTTTGAAGAGAGGCCTTATATAGAGAGGCACACACTTATTTAGAGTGCACATCAAGAGATCCTGGATGGAGTCCTTTGTCAAAGGGACACAATCTTGATACTTGATCAATGGTGCCCTTGGTTGGTGAGCATGTAAGTGCATTTAGAATCGAGAGGCGACCCGAGAGATGCAACGATAGAGGATAGCCATTGCAGAACGACAATGTGGGAAGATGTGGGGGCCCTAATGTAGATGTTGGGTCGGATGCAGAGGTCCTTAACAACAAAGTAGGTGGAGAGGCTAGCCGATACACAAGCCGTGACAAATGCTAGACAAGATGGATACGACAAGGATTGCCGCTTTATAGGTACGAGGAAGCTAATGCACATGAAGAGGCTTGGGGATCACATTCTAGTGCGTCATCCATAACTCGATCCCTGCAAGTTGGTAGCTAGACTATGCCTTCTCGAGCATTGCACCTCCTACAAGGGCGAAGGGGGTTTGAGAGATATTGATGTGTATGATGTACTTTTTGAGACACTATATATATGGATGTGAATGTATTTTTGACTCAACTTGTACATGGCTTGTGATATATATTGGATGATTGTATTTGTATTGCATTTAATCTATGTTTACACAAATGTGATGACACTTACAACTAAAAACGAAAAGGCAATTGCCAAAGTAGAAGGTAAAATAAACATCAAATGAAATAGATAGAAAAATCTATAAATCAAAAGATATGTTAGGAATAAGTAGGCAAAATGATATCTAATAAAATGTAAAAGGAATTAAAGATATGACAAAGATAAATAAGATAGTTAATGAAGTATAAGAAAATATCAAAGAAATTTAAAAGATGTGGCAATAAGGATGTAAAAAGATACCGAATAAAATACATAAGAGAGATCAAAAAAATTACAAGATGTGGAATAGAGAGTAAAGTGTGGTCAAAGAACATCTAATGCAAAAAGACGTGGGATCACGTTAATAAAGAATGTGGCCAAGATGGTAATAAATATCTAATGCAATTGAAAAAGGATAAAAGAAAACAAAAGATGTAATAAAAATGAAGCATTAAAATGAGTAGGATCACAATCAATGCTTGCCTAAGATTTTCTTAAGAGGCAAAACACCACCATATAATGTCACGACTAGGGTGAATGGAGATGATATGCATGCGGAGGGTTATTCGAAAGGAAGGTATGAAGGTCTTAGATTCACACTCAAGTCTTCGGCTGGTGTCGGAAGGTAGGATAGTTAAACATACGTAGTAGGATGTAAAAGGCACAAGAGATGTGGTCAACTACCAACAATATCCATCGAGGGAAATAAAGGGGGCGAACACGGAAAAAAAAGAGTAAGGCACCATGATGGTGATACAAGATTTTTAGCGGAGATGAGACAATCAAATCAATATGACATGACTAAACATTTTCATCATCAAGTATGAAGGAACCCAAGTATGTGGGTTCAACTTCGTTAAACTAGCGAAGTATAAAGATATATCCCATGTCAATTATTAGATGCAACGATGATAGTAAAGGTGTTCCTTCTTGTCCTACGATGTTTTTCCCATTCCTTAAGACCTCACTTAAGGAGCTATAGGCCTACTATGAGGATTAGGTATTGACATGATAAGGTAGGGGAACTTAATGATAAATATGTGTTTTCCTACCCAAATTAGAAAACCTATCACACCCTAAAAGAACTTGAGCTCTATAACAAGGCTGTTTGTGGAGTTTGAGCTTTCAACTAGGATAGGGGGTGTGCCAAATGATATCACGTCACTTTTTGTTTGTGATTGAATTTTTGATGGCTTTTTGTTCCTCCTCGGTACAAATGTAGAAGGTTGATCAAGTGGGTATGAAAGATGATTAACAATCGAGAGCTTACATTTGATCGCTATGGAGAACTTAAAAACCAAGATGATTAGGTACCTTTAGACCTACCCTTAGGAAAGAGTGCGATCTCATCTTTAACCTAAGTGTGCCTCAAGTGAGAAGAGTAGGAAAAGTGAAATTCCAAGGATAAAAGTGTAATATAATAAGGTATAAAGCTAGTAGTTGACTAGAAGGAGAGGGATTGCTTCAAATGGAATGAAAGCTAAAAAGAAGAACTAAGCAAAGTGTAGGAAGCGTAGATCACTAGTAATGTCATGAGATAGGAATGGGAATATGCAATAGGTCCAACCAAGCATAAATAGTGATAATACCCAAGTGGGAAGGTGTGTCATATATAGTGATAAAAATGTCCTAAAAGATTTAGGGAGGAAGCAGACTATGAAATAAATTGAAGAGGAAAAGATGTTGCAAGGCTGTAAAAATAAAATGTGTAAAATAAAGTAGCAAAGTAGCTCAAAGAGAGGACAATGACCATATAAACCCAAGGGAGATAGGATTTTGCAAGGAGGTTTTAAAAAGTAAGTCAAATAGGACTAGGATGTAAGTGTGTTATTTGTGAATTTAAGTATACGAGCATCCAAACTAATAGGTATGTAAAAATAAGGTAAAGTAGGATGTAAGGTGTTAGGTGAGAAGTCAAGTGTCTAAATGTGTTATTTGAGAAGTCAAGTGTCTAAACTAATAGGCCTATAAAAATTAGGTAAAGATGTAAGGTGTTAGTTGGGAATTCAAACATCCAAACTAACATGCCGTAAAAATAAGGTAAAGTAAGATGTACGGTGTTAGATGGGAATCCAAAATAACAAGGTTGTAAAAATGAGGGTAAAACAAAATCCGAACTAACAGGCGTGTAAAAATAAAGGTGGATAAAATAGGATATGAGGTTAGTAAAGTAGGGTAAAATGGAGGAGTAAAAAATGACATCATACAAGGCATGCAATAAAGTTACAAACATCTTTAATGTCATGAACTTGTTGAATGTCATATTGTGTGTGTGTCATAATGTCCTCAATGTCTTTGAGGACCTTTGAGATTTTTTGGCATATCTCATAATGTGCTACTGACCATGGTCTCTTCCACCTTGAATGAGATTCATGCTAGGACCACCTAGCACATGCTTACCATAGAGGGAGGGAGGGATGAGATAAAGAGAGGAGGTACCTCCACTCGAGAGGGATATAAGCGAGGAAGTGGTATCTCATTTGGTTGAAAGGTTAATGTGTAGAGATGGATGGTCCATGGGATTGGGGACCAACAAAGAAGGTAAAGATGTAACCAACTTCTTAGCTCAAGGTGGAGAAGAAGCTTGCATCAAAGTATTCGACAGGTGTCATTAGAATGAGAGCAAATCCCATGATACAAGTAAAATAGTTGAGGAGCATATGGGGGATGTGATGGTCATTGGTTCAAATCTTTGCATACTTGCTTTAAGTTTCTTCATGCACTTCTAATAAGATTATAAATTCTTAACATTGTACTCGGTGCCTCATGCCATGTGCAAAACAATATAGTATTGTCTAGGGAGTTTGTAGTCACCATGGTAAGAGGTATACGAGTAATGTTTTTAGGGAACATGAGGGAGAGGTGATGGTGACATAACTAACCGGAGGAGCTAACATGGGTTTTGGCTCGAGCATTGGGTTGTGGGAATGGTTAGTAATAGGAGAATGAATTTGAGTCTACTCTTCCGATTCTTCATCCTCCTTTGTCATTAAGTCATCCTCCTTGGGGTCAAAGTTGCAATGCTCAAGCTTGCCGTCACGGAGTTGAGGCTTAGAAGGGGAGGTGATATAGACAATGTTGATGCTTGCGATTAGAAGTAGCTCACAAGGATTGTGGGGAAGACTCACCAATGAAGGGTCTCCACTTCTCATAATCGCTAGAGTTGATAGAAGAGTGTAATGGTTCCTAGTGTTGCAAGACCTTTGTGTTTTTAGCTCGCGCGTAGCCAAACAAAATAGGTCATCAAGCGAATAGCCATTTTCGTACTTAGGTGTAGAAATGTCGCTATTGAGGGATTCAATTGTGGTTTCATTAGGAGGTGAAAAGAGAAGCTCCTTAAGGTGGAGGTGAGGTAGAAGAGATAGTAATAGGGATTAGAGCAGCTGCGTTCTTGCAAGAATGGGGTCACAAAGAAGGGAGTGACTAAGCAATGATAGAATTAGGGAGATCAAATGTTTTGATCTTGAAAATGATTTCATTGTGTTATGTATCCGAGCAAGACAAGATGATAACTATTTCCTCGAAGGGAATCAACGGGGGTAGTTAAAATGTAATATCCCCTTCTCGGTGAAGACCTTTAGCCTTATTCCGTTTCCGAAGGCCAAAGGGTTGATAGAAAGGAAACTTATCATAATAAATTAATTATAAAAGTGCAATATAAAATAATATTATAAGCACTTTATATTAATTTATTAATGATAAAGTCAAATAAAAAATAGAAAAGAAAAATATAAAGTGATAAAGTAAAATTAAGAAAAAAGTAAAGTCACTTTATATTTATTATTCTCCCCTAAGAGAAAATGTGACCCCTTTGGAGGATGAAAAAGGGTGGAAAAAGCATTAAATGAGAGAGGTGAAATCTGATTGGAAGATGAGGGTGGCTATTTGGCCAAGTTCATCTATAAAAGCAAGTCTACTTGCTTGTAGAAATAATCTCTCGGCGAGGAAAACCCTTTAAGGGATCTAGTAGAAGGATGAAAACCCTTCTCCTAGTTGAGAGGATTCTCCACCCTGGGGTTTCCATTGCAGATCACGGAGTTAATAGTATTTTTCAAGTGTTTTCCAGTAGTTTTCCAAGCATTTTGAGGGTTGTACTTGCATAAAGGAGATAGTTGATTTTCAGCATATCAGATCTGAATATATCTATATGTTTCTGCTGTAATTTCCAGCCCAAAACCCTAAGGGCGAATTGGTGTTTTGGCTGTTTAGGGAACTTATGGTGGTCATTTGTATGAATGGGTAACATCATTGCATTCTCCCTATTTTTGTGAGTTCGTGCATAGTTTATTTGTGTGGATCGGAGCATTTTTGAGTGAGTTATGAATTTTTGAAGTTGCCATAATTTGTAGACTGGGGTTTCAAAATAAATTCATTTCAGCTGTTTATGGGCCCATAGAAATTCAGATCTTTGCATGAATATATTAGGGCTGAAATATTATAAGTTTAAACTAGTTTATGGTGGAAACTATCATGATTTATTTCTGATTTTTATAAGTTCCATATCGAACCCTAGTCGCATTTTCCAAATATAAATCATATTTGCATCATAAACACTTCATATATCTTGTATAATTTGCATTTGGTGAGTGGCAATTGCCTCAAATGCATTTAGGGGAAAAATTTGTCCATTTGGGACATTACATAAAACACTAATACTCTTGAAAGGGAACACAAGGTATTTCCTCGAGAGTGGGTATTTTGAAGACATCCTGTTGCATAAATTATTCAAAGTTCCACAAATTGGTGTCACCTTGAATCTTATGCACGAAGTCTAGGTAAAGGAATTTGATGCAATAACAATAGTATGAAGTGATTGCACGCATCCGATGTGTCCCTGGTTGGCTTGGAAAAATGTTATAAGAAAAGAGGAAAGTTGTTGATCGTAACTTTCAATCTAGTGGTGTGAGGAGGCATGGTATGGGTAGCCAAAGATATTCCATAGGGGTAATTTGGCATTGGTCGGACCCTTGACATGTGGTACTGAGTTGATTTGAGGTTATTGGTTGAATATTCTAAGGATTTGATGAGTTCCAAAGAAATGATACGCGTGTTGAAACTCTCGTCGATGAGAGCTCGCTTAGCTTTCACATTGCTGATCTTAACAAAGATGAAGAGAAAAGGATCATCGAGTGTGAAAGAGAAGTTCATATGGTATCTTATAGTTAATAAGAAAGTGGACGAGGATAAAGTTTGATCCATGGTTAGATTGATTTGTATAGAAAGCTCTTCACATTGTTGAACTATGATCTCATCAAACCATGCAAGAGGGATTTTCACCCCAAAGCGGGTGATGAGGTGTAATGTCTCCTTTTCCAAGCTAGTTCGCTATGGAAGACCTTATGCCCATTCCTCTTCCCGTGGGCATGAAGGAGCAAGGAAGAGGAACTCACCATGGTTGTAAGTGTTGTACTTACATAATAAATTATTTTATTTACTAATTATGGCTTGGAGTGATTCGACTAGGTGATGGTTGAATGACAAAGCAAAGAGGAACAATTATCTCTCCTTCATGAGGTCGGTCTTGAGAGCCTACATAGAGATGGAAAATTACTTTCTTTTATTAAGGTCGGTCTTCTTGGAGCCTACATTGAAGATAAAGGTGGGAGAACAATCCCAAGGAGGTTGGTCCTCCTTTTGTTCTTCTAATTTATCCTTGGTGCCAAAAAGGAGGATATAAAGGTGGATTGAGTGGCCTAAGAAAGATTATGCTATTTTGGATATTGATTTCTCTTGGAGGTGGAGCAAGTAGCTTCTCTTCTTGCCATTGAAGGACGGAAACCCTTCCTTGGTCACCTATTGAGGATGAATCCCTTCAATAGGATTACACCATGGGAAAAAACCCTCGTGTGTAAGGGTGATCTCACACATAGGTCACATTGGAACTTCAAAGTGATTTTATGCAGTTGTTCTTCACTTCTAACCCTAGACAACTTGTTTGGGCGAAGGGTTTGATATCATCTAGGGCACTTTTGGACATTTTGAGCTGATATTCTTGTTCTTCATATTTTATAAGGTTGGAATCTACATTTTGGTGATTTTTGGAGTGGTTTATGAGCTATTTCCAGCCCTTGGTTTTGGCTGTACTACTGCTGTCATAAAATTAATTACAACTGGGTGTAATCACTCATTTTCTCTATTATTTTGATATAATTTGGATTGATAAATATTGTCGTGGTTGAATTAATTATTTGGAAGCATTTTCAGCTCTATTTGTATGGTTATATGTTGATGTGAAGTCCCATACAGTTCGCTGCCCTAGAGGACTGATCATTGATTGTTCGAATAGGGTTAAAGTATATTTTCAGTCATTTTCAGATTGATGTTTGTGTGTTTGAAGGTGCAATTTCAGATCTGATCCATTAGGGTTGTGGAGAAACCCTTTTTCCCATTGGTTCCCTAGAAGGGACATTACATGAGAGGAATATTCATGTCAAAGAGGGCTTTCATGAAGTGATTACAATGTTTGGGAGAAGTATGAATGAGTTCTAGAAAGAGGATTTTTCTTGAAAGACTAGAAATTTTGTGATTGGATCCCATTCGTCCAAGTTGGACTATGAAAGGCTGGACTGAATTAGAGGAGTTTGAGTTAGAATTAGGTCTAAAGAGGTTAAGACTTTGATTGGTTTGAGTTTTTTTATTTTTGCTTAGATTATATGAAATTGGCCATAGAATGGTGGATGCAACCCAAACAATGGTATGAGCTCTATAGGAACAAATGCTAATGTAGTTAGGGTTGATAGCTTTTGAAACTAACAACATTAATCCTGTAGCTTTAGAATGGTGATGGCGTTGATTTGGACGTGGTTTTAGAATTTGATGTTTTGGAGATTGGTCTAGGAAAGTCGGACTTGTAGGGTAGACTTGAACAGTCTTGTAGGTTTGGCGTTGACAACTAGAATATGTGGAATTGAAGCAAGCAATCACTCATTTCATGCCTTTTACATGTTAACTACATTTACGTTTGATCGATAATTGGGTTATAAGTGGTTTTCAATGTTGTTAGTTGAAGAGGTTGAATTTGCTTCTCATTGTTGGGCCAAGGAACTAGAGCGAAAACACAAGATTTTGTTTATTCAAATAAGAAGTGATATACATGCAAATATAATATCCTAAATAATTGTTGAGTCAAACTTCATCCAAAGCCGCATAGATCTCTCAACCTTAGTCACCACATTCGAATTTGTGTTCAAATTCGCCAAGTATATAAAACCTAAAATTCGTGATTAAATTCGGCCAATAGAAATACAATTATAATTTCACATTTCATATAAGTAAACATGTCAAAATAGCTTTCCAATAACTAGTTGTCATATATTGATTGAAAAACATTTTGAACAACAATATTAAAAATGCTTTCAAAAAGTGATAGTTCTACTTCAAATTCATGGATTTTCCTACAAGCTAAGGCTTATCAACTTGTTACATCGAAAATCTCTAGATCATCAAGAGCACTTGGCTCAATGTCATCATCACTAACATCAACAATATCATTACCAACATCATTAGTGTCATCCTCAAGCTCATCACAGACAAAATTAGGATCATCTTCATCAGAAGAGTCTTCTAGAAAATGTTGAAGCTTCTTCTTCTTCAAAACACATGCATCTTTTGCCACTTTTCTCATGGTCAATCGCAAATTGCGACGCACATAAACAAGATCCCCCAACTTTCCTGACAACAATCTATTCCTTTTCTTTGATTGAACATGGTTAAAGCTGCTCCAATTCCTCTCACAAGCTGATGCACTTACTCCTTGACTCAAAAATCAAATTGCAAAATGTTGTAGTTCAGGAGTGTTTGCTCCATAGAATTGCCACCATTCATTTCCATCAATGTCCTCTCTGTCATCTATAGTTGATTGGGTTCCAAATAACCCATCTCCTCGCCTGTATGCTCTAAGTTGCTCTCTTGTTTTCTTTGCAATTTCTCTATCAGAAACAACTTTTCAATCGCTGCATAAACACCACTCATGACTTCATGATCACTTTCTCTTTCTATATGAAATAAAGTTGGCTCCAAATAACATGTTGTTGCATGCAAATGGGTATGCATCATCCTCCATCTTCAATCACAAACATCCCATATTTCATTGTATTTCGCTTCCACATTATTGAAAACCTTTTGGATGGATTCTTTACAACGGTCCATGCCCTCATAAACCATGCCAATACAAGGGATGTTGGCATCGACCATACTAAGCATCTGGACTATGGGTGCACATACTTTTAGAACCTTCATAGCATTTTCTCAAAAGGTAGAGCTTAGAATGATTTGCTCCACATGCTTACCTTTAGTACCTTTTGCAAGCACAAATTCTTCCCACTCTTTGCTACAAATCATAGATCGGAGAGCTCCTTTCTCTTCACAATTCTTTTCAAAGTGATGTAGAAAGAGGCAAATCTTGTGTCACACGGCTTCAACAACTCCTTGGCTGCATGTTTTCTATATATACTCAATGTGAGGCGATGTTTTTTTATGAAATTGGCAATTGCTCTTCCTCTATGCACTGCCTCATGTACCCAAGGAAATTTGGCTAAGTCATGGAGTAGTAAATCAATGCAATGTGCAACACAAGGGCTCCAATAAATATGTGGGTACTTTTCTTCTACCAACTTTCCAGCCCCCACACAATTGCTAGCACTATCAGTAACAACTTGGACCACATTTTGTACACCAACTTCGAGAATGGCTTCATCCAGAATGTTGAAGATATATTCAGAAGTTTTTGTATGTTCCATGGTGTCAATCACCTTCAAGAATACAACACCTTTGGGGCAAGAGACCAACACATTGATTAATGGCCTTTGGTGCATATCGGACCAACCATCACTCAAGATGGTGCAACTGTTGCCCTCCAAGAGTCTTTAATGTCTGCCAATTTTTAGTGACCTTGTCTTTTGATCTCCTCAAAAGTGTTGTCCTTAAAGCTTTTGAACCTGGTGTTGTGTACCCTTTTCCAAATGAAATTGATTGTTGAACAACATTTATAAAATAAGGACTCTGACAACATTAAATGGAATGGCAGATTCATAAAAGAAATCAGCCCATGCATCATCAACCTGTTGTTTTTGTACAGGTTTCTAGAAACTATTTAGTGTTGTTATCCCACTCTTTTTGTGGCATTACTGAGCTTGTAGACATGTTAAAGGAGGAAGATGTGTGGGGTATCTTGGACCTACAAAGCTCATCTTAGACTTGTTGTTTCTTTTGTGCCCTTTGTTGATTTAGTACTAATGAATTCTTGTAGTCTTTCTCCAATGCTTCTTTTATTACAGGGGTGACATTCAGACATGCTTCAACACCACCTCCTTGACCACCTGATATGCCAAGAAGGTGGTCCATTACCCTGTTAATGTCCCTGTAAAGTGGTGTTGACATAAAGTGCATGTGACGTTATTGGTTTGTCCCTCGCGGCTCACATATTTCCATCCTTTTGCATTTGATTTTGGAGGTGCCATAGAAATGTCGTTGATGTCCCTACATTTTTGACAAATCAAAATAAAATAAATTAAAAATTAAAATAAAGTTAAACTATTTGATATTAAAATAAACAAGAATATTGTTTTGATATTAAAAAAACGAACATTATATAAATAAAATTAAAAATAAACGGTATTTTGATATTAAAATAAAAAAATTACATAGTAATTAATTTTAAAAATAAAATAATAAAATGAAAAATTCAAATTATGATATTGATAATAAATTATTATCATATGTTTAAAAATAATAAAAATAAAATAAAACTAAATTAAATTATTATCATAGATTAAAATTTAAAATAAATTATTAATTTACTATCGTGGTATAAATTTATAAATAATTTAAAAAAACTAAATATTTATGAAAAAAATATAAAAGTTGAAACTAAATTTAATTTTTTAATAAATTACAAATTTACTATCATATATTAAATGCTATCTTCCACCAAGTTTATGGGACAAAGACCATAGGGGACATATTTCCAATATGGATTTTTTTTGGAGGTCATTTTTGGGGATGACTATTAAAAAATAAGGGAACATTTAAAAATATTAGGAACTTTCAAATATTCATATGATAACTTTGATAAGGCATTCATCATATGCATTATAGTCTCTTAAAAGTTAAACTTAATATATTTGGTGTTTTGCTGACAATGATAAGGCTTTAATATATTTGGTATATTTGAGCGCTTCAGTTTTAGTTGATTGATATTTCATAACTTTTGTACAATCCCTGTTTACATTTTCTATCATGTTCATAGGGCATCTTGCAGTATTATACCTTGTGCAAGATGTATACTGACAAGATGATTGTTTTATCTTACAAAGTTCTCATTTTTTTGTGAGTAATCACCCATGAGATGGGAAGAAATCAATCTTGAAAGAAATTTGTCTGTGCAGTTTAGTATATGTACTTATTGAACCCTTCAGGTCACTAAGGGTCTTGAGTAAAAATTATTAACAAGTTTGGTAAATTTGAGCCCTTTCTTTGCAATAAATATTTTCCTTATGTCTTCTCTACTTCTTGTTTACATTGACTTCTATTATTTTTGTAGTGCATATTGTGGTGTTATACCTTCTGCAAAACGTATGTTGACAAGCTAATTGTTTACACTTTCAACATTCTCAATGTGTTTGGGAGTAGTCACACACGAGATGGGAAGAAATCAATCAACAAAGAAACTTGTCTACAAAGTTCAGTATATGGACTTTTGGACCCTTTTGGCCAAATAAGCTTCTTGAGTAGAAATTCATAACCTTATGCAAAAAATAGACAATGTTCATCAAGAAAAAAATGATTGATGAGGATATAATGAAAGCCCAATGGATGATAACTAACAAAGAAAATGAAAGGGGTTTGATGATATGGTTTAAATGCACACTTGAGTTTAAACATAGCTAGAACTTTCATATACCTGATTACTTATATAACAGGTTTAGACTTATGTATATGCTGCATATGATATAATAGCCCTTCTTATTTAAGGTAGATAGGTAGTAGACTGGATTGAAGATTTTCTAAAACTAAACCCCTTCACATTTATGTCTTCATCATTTTTGTTTGACAAAGCATAGGGATGTTGGCGACTAAGTGTAAGAGGTATATGAAATAAATGCCATTGCTAACAATGCAAAGGTTCTAGAAAGTACTCCCCTTTTAAAGTTTTTAGATTTTTTTTAAAAGTGTTTTTTTTATGGGTGGGACGACTATCCATTTGTGGTATGACTTGCGAACTTCTAGATGTCCCCTTCTGTAAAGGATAGCTAGCCATCCCATGCCCAAAAATTGTCGTCTTAGAAATGTTTCCAATTTTTTTTTGGGGATGTCTAGGGAATGTTTTCGATCCATTTGTGTGTCCCCTAAAGGGGATGCCCTAAAAACATAGGGGATATGATCTTGGGGTACATTGCTTTGATGTGAAGAGTAGGGTTGGTTAACTCATCACAAGAGATGGATGGAGAAATACCTCCAATATCAAAAGCTGCACATTAGGGGCTTACGGTTCCTTTCGAATGAATTAAAAACCTTGTTAGTTAGAGGTGGTTATTGATGAGGACCAAGAAGAGTGGGTGAAGGGGACATTGATTTGGTACTCTGTAATGTCCCTCTTTTCAAATAGTTTGTATTGAAGACCTTTGGCCCATTTTTGTCTACCCGATGGCCAAAGGATGAGTCAAGGGTGCCTAAGTTTTATCAATTTTATTATATTGTGCAAATATTAAAATATAATATTATAAGATGCAAATATAATAAATTAATAAGGCTTGATATTAAAATTAGAACCTAAAAAAGCGTTTTAAAAATAAAGCACTTATTAAATTTGTATTTTCTAGAGGAAAATGCGACTTGGACATGAGGCATAAAAATAGAAAAGAAAATAAAAAGCCTCTTTAAAAAAAAGAAGAAGCGATGGGCTAGGGAAAAGAAAAGAATGTTATTGGCTGTTTTAGAGGTCGATTTGGGGCCATTTCTCCTTTATAAGGTGAAGCTGACTTGTGTAGAAGACACCCAGATTTTTATATGATATTTTCTCTTGCATAGAGCCCTTAGCTTTTGCAGAAAATTCCAAGGACGAAACCCTTGTGAATTCTATCTCTTGTGATGAAAACCCCAAGAGTTTGAGAGGGTTTTTCACTCGGAAATTCCCATTGATTGTAATCAGATTTTCAGTCATTTCCAGTAGTGTTTTTGAAGGCATTTTGGTGAATAAATTGTAGTAGTATTTCTTCTATTGGATCGACCCAGTTTGGGACAGATTTGACATGTTTTATGAGGTATTTAAATCTGATTTATATTGTCAAATCATCTACAGATTTTTGTGAAGTGAAGCAAAACAATTTCATAATTTTTAGAGGGTTTTCACAGTGGTTTTCAGGCAGTTTTATATTCAGATTTCAGATCTGATTTCTGTGTGATTCTAACATCTATAAAATCTGATATTTATGTATTTGGGTTTATAAAAATAGTGGCAATCATTTGTGATCAAAAAAATATTTTTGGAAGTCATTTGCATGGTTTTCCCTTCCAAACCCTAGTCGACCTGCCCTAAATTAATTCAAATCTGCCCTAAGTAATGGCCATATCCTTGCTAAAGTTTGTTTTTTTGTTTAATAATGAGTTGGGGCTGTTTGGGTGTGATTACATGCCAAAACCCTAGTCGCATTTGGCAGAAATTAATCCAGTTTGCCCTAGTTTATTTGCCATAGCTGCCAAAAGTATATTTGATTATTTTGTAAAGTGGCGGAAATTCATATTTGGACAAAAAATCTATTGAGGATCTTTCAGTGGTATCAGAGCAATGTTCCTTCCACCTGGAGGGTTTTGATTTGATGCAACCAAGAGAAGTTGGACCACACAGGTATTATACAAGGAGACATGCACGTATTATAGCTCATTTGGATACAGGTAATAGAGCGGAAATTATGGATGATAGAAGAGAAGGATCACGTAGCCCTCCCTGAGATGAGCAGGTAGATCCGGATCGTGAACTTTTTAGGACTATGGTCGCCACTCAGCAACAGTTGATTCGGTCCATGGAACAGATGGGAATTACACTGGAAAGGTTGGCCTTGAATAGGCCAAGAGACAGACATGACAAGAGGGATAGGTCTATATCGGAGTTGCGGTAGTCACAGGAGACACAATAGAGCACCTACATAGATTGGTAGCAGGAGGGACTCCCTAACCGTGAGAGGAGATCTACTAGGATTGCGAATAGACCTACGCAGGCCCTAGCTTTTGCCTAGAGACAAACCACCGAATGAGGTTGAGGATCCACTTGATGGTACAACTTTTCAGACAATGTGATGGCAACCAATGATGAGTGGAGGGCTTTACCACAACAGTACATGATGCCTTTCCCCTTCATCATTGAGCATTGCTTAGAGGAGAGAGAGATAGTTTGAGGGCCGAGATAGGATCGGAGACCTAGAGCACATCAAAACAGAGGAGCTATAACAGGACACCAACAAGGTGACCCTATCCACCTTTGATGGTAGTGGGAAGATTAGTGCCAGAGCATGGACTCATAAGCTCGACACGTACCTCACCCTTAAGCCTATGCAAGAGCAGGAAGCTATCCAGTTTGCCACGTTGCACCTTGAGAGAGTAAGCGTATGATTGGTGGCATCATGGGCTTGTTACACAGAATCATGATCTTCTCGCGGTCTTACGGGGAGTTGGTGAGAGGTTGATTACGAGATTTGATCGCAAGGATGTAGAGCTTTACTACTAGGGACTTGGCACAACTCCGTAGAGTGGACACGTTGATGCATACATCAACGAATTTCAGCATATAGCAATGATGGTGCCAGAGATGCTTGAGAAGAGGGTAGTGATGCTTTTCATAGAGGGCTTCATGATAGATTGAGAGGTTTTGTCAAGGCTCTTAAGCCTAGGACTTTGCATGAAGCTATTCAGACAACCATGGACTTGGATACTACCCCTCCATTTCAGAAAGAAGAATGTCAAGAATGAGAAATCAGAGCAGCATGGAAGTGAGCAGCCCACTTCTTCAAAGGTTGAAACTACACCGAAGATGGATCAGGAGAATCGTAATGAGTTCAGGAGGAAGAAGTTGTTCTTTTATTGTAAGAATCATTGGGAGCCTATACATAATTGTTTTGGTAAAGGCAAGATACATCTCATAGAGGTTATTTCAGATGTGGATGATGATACTGATTCAGAAAAGGAAAAGGAACAACCAACACCAAACATTGAAAATGAAGGTAAAATCACTTATCTTTCAAGAAGCACCAAGGTATAATCCATTCATATTTGAAGGTACAATGTTTGAGTGTAAAATCATGGCACTTCTTGATAGTGGATCCACACATAACTTCATGGATGAAGGATTGGTGAATAGAAGAGGTTTGCATTTGTTATCAACCAATTTTGACTTCGCAAAATTAAAAAAAAAAAATAAAAATGGAAATTTTGAAATTTTTAAAAGTGTTACTTTGCGTGGTTTATCACTCTCATCACGACCGTCTCATTTTTGTGATCGTTCGGTCTTCGTTTCGTCCATTTTCAGGTGAGAACTCCTCCCCAAGTCTCAAGTCGTTAAATATTAATTAATTAATATTTAATTAATTAATTACTCTTTGTTTGATAAAATTAATTTTTAATAACTTTGGAGTATTTAATTAAATAAATATTAATTAAAATTCATTCGACAAGTTTTATTTTGCCGGGGAAAAATAAGCTTCCGCTTCCCATTGCCGGGGATGCCAAATTGGCTTCCGGGCCCGGATTTCCCCTTTCCTGGAAAAATTGTTTTAAATCCCCGCTCGTGGGATTTCTTCCCCAATTGCCAAATTAATGAATTGGCAAATGGGCAAAAAATCTCCCGATTTCCCACATGGGGAAATAAAATGGGATTGCCAGCCCACCTTGCCATTTCCGTTGGCAATTGGCCGTTGCTTTCCCCATTTCCCCTTGGCAATTAATTCCACTACCCGGGAAGAAGGGAAGTTGGGTTAACCCTCATAAATTCCTCCGTCGAACTCGTTGGAAAGAGTCGTGCGAAGCTTTCTAAATTGCTTCTTATTTCTTCTAAGAAACATAATAATATTTTTATCACATCCCTCAAACAATACTAGTCTGTGAATGCCATTGTGAAGGAGAAATACAAGCAAGAGGACAGTCCAAGCAAAGGCCATTGCAAAGGATAAAACGCATTCCAAAAACAGCCACATTGGAGCAAGAGGAGGAGTCCAAACCAAATCATTTTTCCCACGTGAAAAGGTAATAAAAAGTAAGAAGGTTTTTGAATTACAAAGAAACCCACACTCAAGGAAGTTTAGCTAGCTGTTGAAGGAGGAAAGATCCACCACACACAAGCTCACGCAGGATAAAGAAAACATACATGCACCAAGAAATAGCTATATGCGCAGCCAAGGAGACAGCAAAAACAAGTTTCCACCCGAGTCATTCAAAGAGACATCCACGCATAGGAAGAAGAGTCAACATTGTTGGCCAAGAAGAGAAGTTTATCATGCAGCAGTTGTCAAAATCCATGCATTGCCAAACAGGGAAGAATAAGAAAAGAGGATTTCAACGCATAGATGTCAGCAAAATCTCCACGCATTCACAAAATCAGGCCAATTTTCAATGAAGAAAGAAATCAGAAATTAAATCCAATGCAAAGGAAGTTGGGCGCTAAAGAGGCAAGAAGTTAGAAAAAGACAAAGAATGCCTTTCTAGTGTAGAGGAAGAAGACAAGGAAAATAGAAGGAAGAATTTTCATGCAGTTTTTGACGCATTGCCAAAACAGTCCATGCAATTTTGTTTTTTGTTTGTTTTCTTTTGCAGCCAACAGGCCACATGGGAGAGGAGGAAGTTAAGCCAAGTTGTTTGAGTAAAACAACATATTTCCACTTATTCACAGGAGCCAAACATCAATTTCCAAGCAGCTAAAGGATCTTTCACACCATAAAATACAAAAGAAAAAATTCACACACAGCTGCAAAAAAAAAGATCCAAGATCCACACGCCCAAGGAGGAAATATACTTGAGTAAAGCCTGTTTTTTTATTCACTTTGTCAAAGCATTTCAAAGAAGGTCTACACATCAATATTGGAAGAGGCCCAGGAGAGGAACAAAGCACAAGAAAAAGCCCACGCATTGGGCAGAAAAATCATCCAAATAAGCCAAAGAAATAAAATCATTTCCACACATTTCCAAAATCAAGAGTCTTCCAAGTCATTCAAAATACCAGTAGTTCATGCATTGCAAAAGGAAGCAAAGGAAGAATTATTTTACGACTTTCCACCATCAAATCAAATCAAAGATAAAGCAATCACAGAGAGAAGCAAGTGATATAAAAAAATAAAAAATCGATTCATCATGGAATATTAAAATCAAGAGATTTTAATTATAATCGGGAAAATATAAATAAAATATATATATCGTTGTTGCTAGATTTGAAATTCGAGCTTAGTCTCGATATTTTTGTTTGTATTCACATTTTAAAAATTTGTAATTTGGGATCAATTATTATTATTATTATTTTTAATAATAATAATAATAATAATAATATTAAAGCAAGTCATATTTTTCTTGCATTGACGGGGGTTTCAGAGACTGAGACCCGACCCCGCTTGCGTTGTTTTGTGTGCCCGAGTCATTCTTCTGTGAAATTCATAATGGCCGAGAAATCTAACAAATCCGCAGGAAGATCGAGGAAGCCAGTGGAGAAATCGAATAAGTCCGCACTCAAGTATGAATTCCAAGGAATCATCCCTCCCAGTTCCATTAAGTCAGCATACGACAATATCACTGATACAAATCTGGGTCACATCAATGTGCAACAATTCTGTGAACGGGTGAAAACTGAAGGCAAAACCATATTCTCGGATAGGCTTTACCATAGTGGTCTACCTCAAGCAACAACATTTCCTATCTCGGTGCAGTGTCCAGAATCTGGTTATCACTTGTGTGGAGCATTATGATCCTGAGAGGCGAGGAATTTTTAAAGATAATCGCATGAGCCTTTCCTCTTAATCACACCAGAGCACATTGAGGAATTGCTCGGCATACCTGACTTTCCTGAGAATGCGGATATCACTCGCCAAGTCAACACAAGAATTTTGGGATGAAGAACCCCGAGATGGAGCAAGATGGTTAATAACAACTGGTTAGTGACCAAGAGGCCTCGAATTGACCGGCTTCCCAAAGAACTGTACCGCGTTGAGTTCGTGGAAGAAATCGGGACATGATTACTCTCCTAAGTCGAAGTTTTTGGTTTACCCTCTGCTAGGATTTTCCACCCATGGATGTA
Source organism: Taxus wallichiana var. yunnanensis (assembly GCA_018340775.1). NCBI lineage: Eukaryota > Viridiplantae > Streptophyta > Pinopsida > Cupressales > Taxaceae > Taxus > Taxus wallichiana. Next base: position 692,586,555 of record CM031237.1, read on the forward strand.
TCAGTTTATCTGTATCATCCTTGCAAGAAAGAGTTTGTGGATTGGGCCACCATCATCAGTAATACCCTTCACAAACAATTGATAGAAGTTAAGATGACTGGATGCTTCTACATGACATCGTATCTGACTTATGCAGTAGCAAGAAGAAAGCTATTTTCTGGACTCGAAACAAGAGGAGTCATGGGGCCATCAAATAGTGTCTTCCATTACTATCCGCAACTAAGTTTCAAAAATAGCTCTCACCATTTTAGAAGAGTCAACGATGCATTCACCTTCCGCGTGATTCGGAACCTGAATCGGAATACAGAGGAAAGATTTTCTAAAGAAGCCATGAGTGTCATTTCCCAATGGGGAACCTGGTTTATTCAATTTTCATCCTTTTCCTACATTCGCGTGAGTGGCTTTACTGGGTACTCCATGGAAGCTTCCTAAGTACGTCAATGACAGATGGGCATTAATGGAGCTTGCATGACAACTATTCCAAGTTCATTACCTTCTCAATGACAAGCACCGTTCAGAATTCATTTCCCAATCCAAATCGGGAATACCAATGTCCAAATCTTTTCAGTGCACAACTCATGGAAAAAGAGTTTGCCCTCATCACAATTCATCCATATGTGAAGAGAGCCCAGTTTGATATCAATGGATATATGCAGAAGATTCTTGGAGCAAAGTATCAACATAACCCTACCATGGAAGATTTTGGGCTGCCTGTTCAGACGAACATGAAGTAAGAAGACGAGAGTTTTCTCGCCTAACACTTGCTCAGATCAAGGCCTTTCGCATCAAGAACCCTCCCGATTCATTCGTAAATGATGATGAAGATGTTATTGATCCCTCATATGATGCAATTGCTTTTACCCCGTTGCCTCGAATTGACTGGACCAAAAGAGATGAATTTTCTCTTGATAGCAAGAATCAACCGATTCTTGAAAGAAGCATATCTTGGTACGACAGAGAACTTGCCAAGTTACAATCAATTCAAGATCATACTTCAGGATCACAAAAATTGCCAACACGAGGAGGTCTTCATTCAACCAAAGCCCCTTCTCGATCAACCTCCGTACCATCCAATCATACACAACAAGCAAGAAAGGAGTGGTTGCCAAAATCCACTTCACCAAGTAATGTGCCATGAGGAGAAAAATCTAAAGACCCTAGCCCCGGCGAAGGAAGAGAGCGTGTATCAGGATTTTCTACTTCAAGTAGAGATTCTTCTACCCACATTGTTAATAGTGCTCAGAAGCTCGTGACAAACGATCCTCAGCCATGCTTTGCACAAGTGTCCACTCAGGTGTAGGTAGTCCAAATATCAAACACTTCGAGAGCATGCAGTTAATGAAGAGATTTCCCAAAATCTCCCGAATGATCAGGAGGTGGATATTGAGGTTATTTCTCCTCAAATCGAGGTCGTGGATAGGATTCTTGCAGGATCTCATGATGTCGAGAACAATGAGAATATTGATTCGAGCTCTAGGATTTTATATGGAAATAGTGCATGATACTCCTTCCTGGGTTGATTCCGAGGTTAAGAAAAGGAAGAGGGTTGTCAAGGCAATTGACATTGATTTTGATGCCCTTTTCAAACTTTCGAATGATGTCATTCCCAAGAAGCCTAAGGTGCTTTCTCGAATAATGGTGGATAATGACGGAAACAGATTTGCAGATCTCGCCATCCCACAAGTTGATAAGGAGCGTGATGCCATGACACCTGTTGATTATGAAGTTTCCAGACTTGGACTTGGGAGGTCCACATTAGAAAGTGACATGGCGATGGCTCGAGATTCAATTGATATCGTGCTAAAGAGACTTGAGAAATATAAGTCTCAGAACTCTCAGCTCAAGGCCGAAAAGAATCAATTGGTGGAATATGTTCAACATTTGATAAATCCCATATCATCCACTTTCCCAATACCTGATGCAGTGGCTGCCCCTGATGAAGAAACTCTCAATTTGTCAAAAGAAATAAACACATTGGGCCATGTCACTAAAACTTGGCTTTTAGAGATTCTCGTTTTAGGCCAAGGATGATCAAAACAGCGGTTAAGCTCCATGAAGATGTCAAGTGCGTATCTTGATCCAATTCTTTCTTTCAAGGAAACTTTTGTTTCTAATATATCAAATTTGGATGAGATATTGCCCAGTATGTAGGAGATGACGAGTATGGAATCTCATTTTAGCCATCAAGGAATTCTCGAATTTGAACATCGAGGGACACGTTTTCTTTGGTGTCTGCATCTCAAATCAAGGAAGACGCTTCTCGAGGATTCTATGATCCATTATGAGAGCATATGCAATGAAGCCTTCACTTCACTCGCCTTGATTCAAGAATTCATAGCTGAGATCCTTGCAACCTCGTAAATGAGCATAATCAAAGGTGTTCATCGAAACAGTGGAAGAGCAATTTTCACAATTGTTTAAGGACATGTACACTCCCGCCAATAATTTCTCATCAGTTTCAATGGAGCGGTGCATCAAATTAAAGAACTTATTTGAGAACGCTCAATCAAAGATTATTAATTTAAATGATATGCCAAGTAGGATTCTTGAATTGCAGGTATTTTGTGAGGCTATTCTTCGACCAAATGAACCTCCAGAAGAAGAAAAGATGTTTGAAACTTTGGGAAGGTTTAGATCCTTTCAACTGGCAAAAAAGCAGATCCTAATTTCACCGGTGGTTCAGGGAGATAATTTTCTTGGTATCTAACGAAGTGGGAGAGTCCATTTCTCATACGCTTGAGATAGGCGGACCCCATTTCAATGGATAAGGCATTGGTTATTATTGTATATTTTTAAAAGTGGATTTTTAAGAAAAGGATGTTGTTATTTGCTTTTGGGAAACTGTGGATAACTTAAGTGATTTCTATTTTTAGTTGTTTTTAATAAAGTTGGTTAGAAAAAGTCAAAGGTCACTTAAGTGCCTTATTTAATGATCATGTAAAACCCTAACTACTTTGTAACCAACTTTTGGGTTATAAAAGGAAGTGAGGGGCTCATTTGTAAAGGGTGACTTTGAGAGAGGAGAAGAAAATACTTTTGTGTGCAAGCTTTGTTTCAAGAAGAAACTTTGTGTTCTTTTGTGAAAACATTTTAGAGTTAATGAAATATGAACTTTGTGTCTCATTCATTGTCTCTTGTAACATTTGATGTTCTTATGTTCATTAGATGTTAGATGTTTGAATCTTGCATGCAAATATTGTCTTTGATCTTATTGTCAACGTTATTAATCTGTTGTTCTAGTTCACAGTGATCAAGCTCTGATTATCTACTTGCTCACGTGTGTTCCCTTTTACACATTCTTGTTTAGCTAACTCAAACTCCGTTTTATTTGTGTTAGTTATTCATCTTTCCTCTTCGTGCAATATTAGGCTCTGTTTTTACCTAACTCTTGCATGTTCTTTCAATTCATTCCATTCCACTCTTTCCTTCATTCCATTCCATCTCCCTCATTCACTTTTCTTTCCATTGATGTTCCAAAACACCCCCACATACAATTTTGAATGTACAGATGTAAATATAGTTTTGGTTTTCAATAAAGGCAGCCTCACCTTCATTGAGGAGGGACTTTGTTCCCACACTGTTGCATGTCATTTGCAAGAAGAAAGTGAACAAAGTCAACATTCTATTTGGTGAGTACACACTTTGTGATGACTTCTATGTTATTGATTTGAAAGATAACAATGTTGTGCTTGGTATGCAATGGCTTCATTCATTAGGAAGAGTCACCCAAGATTTGCAAGCTATGGAGTTAAGTTTCCAACATGAAGGGAAACAAGTTACTATGAAAGCACTCAAATACACGCTGCCCCATCAAATGACAACCATGTCTATGATAGTTGTGGACAAGGAATCACCTAATGAAAACCAATATGAAGATTTTTCTCTACATTTCAACATGGGACAACAAGTACATGATGAAGAGTACAGCAAATTTGGAGCATACATGAGGAGGATTGTGGCACTTTTGACAAGTAAGTTGCATAAGTTCTTTTTGTAGCCTTTGAGCAGTTTTGTATAGTGCATGTGAAGCCATTCAAAAAGCTTAGGCTGATTTGGGATCCAGGAATTGATGAGGATGCAAATTTGCTACTTGTGATTGCTTGGGGGCAAGCAATCCCGGGAAGGGAGGACTGTAATGTCCCTCTTTTTGGATAGTTCGTATCGAAGACCTTTGGCCCACTTTTGTCTACCCGATGACCAAAGGATGAGTCAATGGTGACTAAGTTTTATTAATTTTATTATATTGTGCAAATATTAAAACATAATATTATAAGATGCACATATAATAAATTAATAAGGCTTAATATTAAAATTAGAACCTAGAAAAGCACTTTAAAAATAAAGCACTTATTAATTTGTATTTTCTAGGGGAAAAGTGCAACTTGCACATGAGGCATAAAAATAGTAAAGAAAATTAAAAAGCCTCTTTAAAAAAGAAAAAGAAAAGCGATTGGCCTAGGGAAAAGCAAAGAATGTTATTAGCTGCTTTAGAGGTCGATTTGGGGCCTTTGAAGAAGTCGACTTGTGTAGAAGACACCCAAATGTTTATATGATATTTTTCTCTTGCATAGAGCTCTCAGCTTTTGCAGAAAATTCCAAGGACGAAACCTCTTGTGGATTCTACCTCTTGTGGATGAAAATCCCAAGAGTTTGAGAGGGTTTTTCACTCAGAAATTCCCATTGATTGTAATCAGATTTTTTGTCATTTCCAGCAGTGTTTTTGAAGGCATTTTGGTGAATAAAATTGCAGCAGTATTTTTCTATTTAATCGATCCAGTTTGGGACAGATTTGGCATGTTTTATGAGGTATTTAAATCTGATTTCTATTGTCAAATCATCTACAGATTTTTGTGAAGTGAAGCAAGGCAATTTCATAATTTTTAGAGGGTTTTCACAGTGGTTTTCAGGCAGTTTTATATTCAGATTTCAGATCTGATTTCTGTGTGATTCTGACATTTATAAAATCTGATTTTTATGTATTTGGGTTTATAAAAATAGTGGCAATCATTTGTGATCAAAGAAATATTTTTTGAAGTCATTTGCATGGTTTTCTCTTCCAAACCCTAGTCGACCTGCGCTAAATTAATTCAAGTCTGCCCTAGGGTAATCGCCATATCCTTTCTAAGGTCTGTTTTATTGTTTAATAATGAGTTGGGGCTGTTTGGGTGTGATTGCATGCTAAAACCCTAGTCGCATTTGGCAGAAATTAATCCATTTTGCCCTAGTTTATTTGCCATAGCTGCCAAAAGTATATTTTATTATTTTGTAAAGTGGCAGAAAGAAACACATATTTGGGCAAAAGAGCTATTGGGGATCTTTCAACTCCCCATTGGATATGTTGAGGTTGATTGTTTATTTGAACAACATTTGTTTGCATTAAAAGAATTGATTGTTACTAGCGGTTTGTTGTTGATTCATATAATTGATGATGTGTAAAATGAGTTATGTTGCATCCACAAGAGGATTTGTCGAGTGGTATTGTTAGGTTGACTAATGTTGGTAAATTGATTAGGATGATTTCGTGGGTCGAATTGATTGGTTAGATTGAAGAGGTGCACTAGAGTTGGCACCTATTGTGGTTGAAGAAGAGGGATGAGGGTGAGGTGAAAATACGGGGCAAGACATGCTGCGGCTTGCTCGCTAGTTAAAGAGGGGTTCCTTAGAGGATGCGTGGTTTGATTATGGTATATTCATCCATCGTTGTTGGATGAATTCAAGAGTTTCTTTGGAAAATTATGGGAAGCTTTAGATGAGTTCTTGCATGGTGGGTGTGTAGTCGGCATAGATGGTATCTCTTCGCACACGCGGCTGTTTTGGTTATTCCTCTTGGATGGGTTGGTTTAAGTGATCTAGTGGACTTTATGTATACACCATATTTTCGACACTTTGCTAACCATTTATTTTATGCATGGGTTGTTGATGCATTTTCCTCCCGAGCGGAGTGCTTAAGGGCTCATCGGGATTGGGGTATGATCGGACTTGGTCATGTGGGCTAGACCACAACATTTAAGATGTCACTATTAGCCTTAGTCACCCTATATATGCCTCGTTTCTTCCCTTTGTTCACACATTGTACTCATTATGTATACTTACCACCATTATGCTCACTTGCTCTCATTCATTCATGGTCTTTCCACTACTTTTGGTCATCTTGGACCTTCGTCACAACTATATTATGTCTCGGCTTCCATTCCCCATTGTTTTTCATTTTTGACCTATGTTTAGGAAACGCCTATAAAGGAAGCGGGAGCGGTTGTAGGGAGTGGTCAAGGAGCGGGCGGGGCTGCGGAAATGCCCGGGCACGGCGTAGAGGCCTGTATGCCGGGCGTTCGCAGCCCCCCGCCCCTCCCGGCCACTCCCGCATTGAAAAAAACGTTTTTAAATTTTTTTAATTTTTTTATGTTTTTAAAGCCACACAACAATAAAAAATTATAAATTCTTCTAATCTAAAACCTAAAAGCTACCTCTAAACAATAAAACAAAAGAACAACACACAAACAAAACATAAAGCAAACAAACTCACATTGTGGCTCTCCAAAATTGCATTGTGCTTGTCTAGGGTTTGAGGAGCTATTGCTAAGCTTGTAGGAGTGTGGGGAGCTAAAGGAGGATTTGTGAAGGATTTGATTTGTGGTTTACTAAGTGAAGGTAAGTTTTTTTTTAATTTCTAGCCTTGTTCCTCTATTTTTTTTTTATTATTTAATCTTTCACACATTACATTTTTTTGCTTATGTTCATTTTTATTTTGCTCTTTCCATTTAATTTTTTTAATTTTCATTGTTCAATCACAATGCAATTGCATGCCATTGTTTTCTTTGCTTAATTTTTTTTTTAAACCTTGTAGGTATTTCTACAATGGCAACAAGTTCTGCTTCTTCTGGGCAATCTTTGGCCAAAGACTTTGACCCAAATTCACCGTTATGGAGGCACGTAACAATAGTTCGACAACTTGCAGGTGGTGGTTGTTTTGAATGGAAATGCAATGAGTGTGATGGACTATTCAAAGGCTCTTACAGTAGGGTGAAAAGCCACTTGTGTGCCATAACGGGTAATGGTATAAGAGTATGTAGGGGGAGGAATAATGCTGGGGTGCCAAAAGCAAATGTTTTGGCATATATCAAAGAGCAGGAGGATGCAGAGGCTAAAGTGGCTATGAGAGCGGGTCATCCATTGGCCAAAAGAGGAGGTTCATCTCGTTCAGCAAGGCCTCCAGTTGCTCCATCACCTAGTGGATCCCCAATTGTGGCCATGCCACATCCATTTGTGGCTCCTATCTCCACAGATGAGGATGTTTCCCTTGCACGAAAGAAAAGTAAGACAAAAGGGCCATTGGAAAAGGCCTTTCAGAATGAGAACAGGGAGATTGCAGATGAATGCATTGCAAGGTGTGTATATGCTAATGGGCTTTCTTTTAATGTTGTGAGATCACCTTATTGGCATGAGATGGTGAAAGCCATCAATGAGGCACCAAAAGGGTATAAACCACCAGGATATGAGAAGATCCGCACCACCCTTTTGGATAGACAAAAAAAATATGTGGAAACCTCCTTACTGACCAATTAGGGACTCATGGACCAAAAGCGGTGTGTCCATTGTTTCGATGGATGGAAAGATGCAAGAAACGCCGCCCTTTAATCAATGTGATTGCGGTATGCCCTAAAAGGGGGCAATGTTTTTGAAAGCGGTTGATTGTGAGAGGGGCAAGTGAAGAATGCCCAATTCATAGCCAACATTCTCTTTGAGTCCATTGAGGCGGTGGGGCACGAAAATGTTGTCAGTGATAACGGACAACGCCAAAAATTGCAAAGCTGCGGGGATGCTAGTTGAGGCACGGTATGGGCATATTTTTTGGACACCTTGTGTTGTGCATTCATTGAATTTAATGCTAAAGAAAATGGCAAACAAAATAGAGTGGATCCAGCAAGTGTATGCAGAAGCTGAAGAAATCCAAATGTTTGTCACCAACCACCACATGTCACGAGGGCATTTTAGATCATTCTTAGATTTGGAGCTCTATGAAGGTAAGGACAAGCTTTATTTCTTTCTTTCTTTTTAATTTAAAATTTAATATAAGTTTTTTAGTATTCTTTTAGCTTTCAATTTTATAATTTAAATTTTATTTTTAATTTTTGTTCCTCGTTCTTATTAGGTTGCTGAGACTCGGTTTGCATCACACACAATCGTCTTGAGACGACTAGTGAAGGTGCGAGAGGCACTCATGAGGATGGTAACATCCAATCTTTGGTCTGTATGGAGGCAATCAAACACTCAAGGGGCTCAAAAAGTGAAGAACTTGATCTTAGAGGACCCTTGGTGGGATAGAGTGGGTTATCTGTTGAGTTTTACGGAGCCCATTATGAGCATGATCCGGTTTACTGACACGGATCAACCATGTCTAGGAGAGATATATGACGGCATCGACTCAATGATTGAGAAGATAAAAGCCGTCATAAATGCAAAAGAACAAGATCCCAAGGAAATATTTTTCAAACAAGTGAAGTCAATCCTCATTGAGCGGTGGAACAAAATGACCACCCCATTACATCTACTAGCTTTTGCATTGACTCCTAGATTTTATAGCACAGAGATCCTTTCCTTGCCAGGGAGGGTAGCACCATACAGGGATGCGGAAGTCAGTGAGGGATATATGGCGGCATTGGCTAGGCTCTTCCCTGATCCTGAGGCCCAAGACCAGGTTATGGTAGAGTTTGGCAATTTCATAGCAGAAACGGGTCATAGCCTTCTCGCTCTTCGGAGCAAATACAAGATGGATGCACATATGTGGTGGTACCTCCATGGTACTTCATCGGCTTACTTGCAACCTCTTGCAATCAAGGTCTTGGCACAGGTAAGTTTTTAATTTTTTTATTCTCTTTTCTTTTAGTTTTTTAAAATTTAAGTTTGAGTGTTTAAATCTGAAGTTGAACTTTGCATTGACTTTGAAGTTTGGGTTGCCTTAATAGGTTGCAAGTTCATCTTCCTGCGAGCGCAAGCCCCGGAGTACGTATAATTTCATCCACTCACTGAACTTGATAGGTTGGGGGCTAAAAAGGGTGAAGATTTGGTATACATACATTCCAACTTGCGCCTTTTATCCCAAGCTGACAGCAGAGTACAAGGAAGGGTCAACAAAACATTGGGACATTGATCCAGAGATAGTTGACTTGGATGCTTCCATTTCCCACCATGGAGCATATGATGATGAGAGGAGTTCTGTGGCACCACGAGACCTACATGCACAAGGGGGTGCAATTGGCAGTGGCCCTAGTGCGAGTGGTTCGAGCCCATGTGGTTCTAATGAACCACATAATGATGATGATGTAGCTGGTTTTGATCCTCTTGATGAAGAGGAATATGATGAATATTGACAATGAAAGATAGTTTGAGCTTTGAATATTGATCTATGATTGAATTTAATATATCATGAGATTCATGACATTCACATTGTGTTTGATTTAAGTATTTTAAATTTTAATTTAACTTTTAAGCTTTTAAGTTTCTAAGTTTTATTGGTATCCTAGCTTGTTTGTTGTGGTTATTCACTTATTTAGCTTATAACTTGTCTTTTATCTTGTCTTTCATATGCATAATATGTGGTTAATAATTAAATTCCTATTTAGAAGGCTGAAATTTATATATTTTTAATTTTTATATAGTTTTTGTCTTTGCCGTATCCGTATCCGGGGTAAAAAAATTTGCCGTTTCAGCGTATCGGATACCCGCTCCCACTCCCGTATCCAAAGCGTTTGATAACTTAGTTTTTGACCATAGGAATCCCCATTAGCTAACACCATTGGCCGTGTAGATGGTGTTTACTTTTGATTTTCATTGCGACACCATTGACCATGGTAAATGGTGTTCAAATTTCAAGGTCACAACATCAACCACGGTCGATGTTGTCGGGTATTATACTCGCCATATTGTCATTTTAAGATCATCATCATTCATTATCACTTACACACTTCACATTTTTGCATTAGCTCGCACTTATTTGTTGGAATTGAGGTCATGGAGCTTACCCTCTTGCATTTGGGTCACCATAGTGAGTTAGGATTGGGAGGTCTTCTCTTCTTGTTGAGATTTCCTTTCTCCACCCATAGCGAGCCTCTCTCGGTGTTGTTGTCTCTTGGGAGGATTATGCATCGGTGGTTACACTGTAGGTAAGTATTTTTAACCCTCTTTGTCCTTTATCTTATGTTTATTATTGTGTGGATGATTGATCATTCATTCTTTATAGATTAGAGTCAATAAAGGGTTGCTTTGATCTATTGCTTTGTCTTATTACTACTACGCCCCTTCACTTTATCCACCTCTTGGTTATTGCCCTCTCTATTTCATAATCCTTGTAGGATACCTATCTTTATTTTGGTTGTAGGAATGGAAACCTATAGCTATCTAGGGCTATGACTACTATCCTCTCAGATTCTACGACATTTGCGCTCCTTAAGAACCTTTGTATTTGCACGGTGTGGTGGGTCTTAGATTGGATGATTGATCATTCATTCTTTATAGATTAGAGTAGATATAGGTTTTCTTTGATCTATTGCTTTGTCTTATTATTACTACGCCCCTTGGCTTTATCCACCTCTTGGTTATTTCCCTCTTTATTTCATAATCCTAGTAGGATACCTATCTTTATCTTGGTTGTAGGCATTGGAAACCTATAACTATCATTAGGGCTATGACTACTATCCTCTAGATTTACGACATTTGCACTCCTTGAGAACCTTTGTATCTGCACGGTGTGGTTAGTCTTAGATTGGATCCCTACATTTGAGAACCCAATTAGGAACCTCTCTTTTATCTGTCATACACTCTTGGTGAACCCAACGTGAATCTTACTCTGCCTCAAACCAGGTCAGATTCACTCCCTTTTATTTTTCCTGCTTTTCCGAATGCATGGGCCCTTGTGTAAGCTTTCTGCATAGCTGATCTCGTTTGAATTCCCTTGTATCACTTTGCTCAAGCCGTGTCTTCTCTAGGGTTTCGAGATCTATCCAAAGGAATTATGAAAACTCCCAAAGATGAGAAGACTCAAAATATTGTGGCGGCCACTACACCTTCAAATGAAAAGATTGAACCTTTCTTTGTGTCCTTTTTGATCAACGGATGCAAATTAAGTAATTGCATTATAGATTTGGAGCCTAGGATAATGTGATGCCCAAAAGTAGCACATGCTCTTGGGTTGAATTGTACGAGAACATTCGGATCTTGTTACTCAATGGAGATGAGACATGTTCCTCTGATTGGGCAGATTAAAGACACTCAAATGGTTTTAGCCCAATTTCCTCATAAACGAGTTAAGGTAACCATTCTAGTTGCTGACATTCCTGCTTCATATGGTATGTTGAGTAGGAAATTTTGTAGAGATTTGGGTGGCGAGATTCAAATGGACTGGTCTCACGCATGATCCCTATCAATGGAGAAATGAAGAAGCTAATGCTAGAAACTCAAGCAAAGTTCACGGTAACTAAAACCGAAGATCCTTGCACATAGATCCTTTTCCAAGGCTCAAGTATGGGTAATTATATGATGACTGCAGAAATTCATACCCTTGAGGTCACTTGCAAGATTCCGATAAGATCTGGACTCTTGAGTTCGATGGAAGTTGTTGCTCGATGGGTTCTAGTGTAGGAGTGGTGCTCATATCTCCAAATGGTAAAATATTTCCTTTTTCCTACAAACTTGAATTTTCAAATACTAACAACACTGCAAAATACGAGGCATTAATCCTTGGCCTCCAAGTTGCAGAGGAGAAAGGGATAAAAAATTTGGAAGTCTTTGGAGATGCAGAGTTGATTGTGAAACAAGTAAGAAATCAGTTCCAAGTAAAGAATGATCGTTTGAGACACTATAGAAATAAAGTGTGGGACGCGATAGAAGTCTTCGACGCTTTTTCCATAAAATCCGTCCCTCGTGAAAAGAATGACAAAGCAGATTCTCTAGCAGTCTCAACTTCATTAATGATTCCTCATTTAGAGTTTGATCAAGACAAATACACCATTGAAATGATTTTTAGGCCAAGTGTTCTGACAATGCAGAAAATTGACAAGTATTCAATGATGATCAACAAATTATTGCCTTCTTAGAAAAAGAGATAATTTTGAACAGTTGTACTTTGAAGGAAGTGATTTTGCATTTCGTGAATCGACGACCTCACCCATTCAAGGAGTTGAGAATGAAGATCTTGGTGATGGCATCATTCAACTCAAAGGAAATAAAATTCCAAAAGGATTGGTTTCACTTGAACTTTTTGATAAACATGACAGGTTTATCAAAGAGAAAGAGCAAGCAGGACCTGCAAATTTTGTTGACTATGAACAAGTTAACATTGGTACCAAGGACAAACCTCGTCAGTCAACATTGGTAAGTGTTGCTCACCGAGGAGCGCAAGAAATTTGTAAGCCTCCTTACCAAATATTTTGATGTCTTGGCTTACTCATATGAAGACTTGAAGTCTTTCAACCTAGGGAAATGGAGCATGCCATACCCTTGAAACCTAGTGCTAACTCCATTCAAGCAAAAGCAAAGACAATATAATCCCAAGATAGCGGGCACAATATTCCATGAAGTTCAAAAGATGTTAGACGCGTGGATAGTGTTTCCTATTCGACATTCGACTTGGATAGCTAATATTGTACCGGTTCGCAAGAAAAATGGAGAAATTAGGATTTGCGTGGATTTCCGCAATCTTAATCAAGCTTCCTTGAAAGATAATTATCCACTACCGGTCATGGACCATATTCTGCAGGCAGTAACTGGATCAAAAATGCTATCTATGCTAGATGGTTTCTCTGGTTATAATCAGATTGAAGTGGCTAGAGAAGATCAACATAAAACCGCGTTCACCACCCCCTAAGGTACGTTCGCGTATAGAAGAATGCCTTTTGGTTTGATCAATGCCGGCGCTACTTTTCAAAGGGCTATGGATATGGCATTTGCAGATTATAAAGACAAGATCATTGTGATATACCTAGATGACTTACAAAGTGTTCTCAAAGAAACGAGAAGATCACCTAAGAGATTTAGAGAAAATATTGCAAAGGTGCAGACTTCATAAGATTTCTCTAAATCCAAAAAAGTCCGTGTTCGGAGTTACGGAAGGGAAACTCCTAGGTCATATTGTTTCTAAGGAGGGAACTAAAATTGATCCTGAGCGTGTTCAAGTGATCAAGAATCTTTCCTTGCCTACAAGTAAGCCTGGAGTCCACTCATTCTTTGGGAAGGTTAATTTTTGAGAAGGTTCATGCAGATTTTTGCCGAGCTGACCAAAGAAATCGCTGATATGATGAAAGGCAAAGAATCCTTCAAATGGTCGAAGGAAGGTAGAGAAGCATTTGAGCAAATCAAGGGTGCTATCGCGAAAGCTCCTACATTGGTGTGCCCCGATTTTAAAAAGGATTTTATAATCTATTGTTATGCTTCACCGCACACAATCTCTGCCATCTTAACTCAACACAATCAAGAGGGAATCGAATCTCCTATTGCATTCATGAGCTCTGGATTCAAGAAACACGAACTTAATTACACTCCCCTTGAGAGGCATGCGTACGCGGTGGTGAGAGCCTTGAAACATTTCAGGTACTATGTGTTGAATTCGCATACCAAAGTCTTAGTTCCAGACACATAGTTAAATCGATGCTGATGCAACAAGAACCAGGATCTAAAAGAGGTAATTGGGTCTCCAAGATTTAGGAGTATGATTTGGATATCAAGCCTACCAAGTTAGTTCGTGGAAGAGGACTCTGCCAACTCATCACGTAGAGAATGAACCACGAGATGACTCTGAAGAAAAACCAGTTGAGGAAAATTTACCACTGGTAGTTTTCGTCAGTACCATAGATGAATGGTATTCTGATATAGCCTACTTTCTCACATATGGTGAATGTCTGAGAATCAAACCTAAGGAAAAGAGAGCTATCAAATTAAGAGTCCAGTATGTCATTTGGGACAACACTTTGTTTAAGAAAGGAATTGATGACATGTTCCTCAAATGTGTTGATAAGGAACAACCAAGGTTGCTTGAAGCCTTTCATAATCATGCTTGCGGTGGTCATTTCTCTGGCCCAGTTACAACTCATAAAATTTTATGAGCACATTATTTATTGGCCCACTATGTTTTCGATGCTCAAAAATGGGTAGCAAAATGCGAAGCTTGTCAGCAATTTGTTGGAAGACCAAAATTGGCAGCTTTGCCTTTGAAGCCAATTGTCATTGAAGAGCCCTTTCAACAATGGGGTTTAGATTTCATCGGGGTTTTGAATCCTAATTCTAGTGTTGGTCATACTCACGTGCTCACTCCAACTGACTACTTTACAAAGTGGGTAGAAGCTATACCAGTGAAACAAACATCTATTGCGGTAATTTGTGACTTCATCAAAGAAAATATATTGGTTCGTTATGGAATTCCACACAAGATCGTGACGGACAAATGCCTCAAATTTTTCTTCTGCAGAGATGATAGGTTTTTGTTATGGGTATGGGATATATTTATCTCATTCGTTAGATTACTACCCTTAGGGAAATGGTCAAGCATAATCCAGTAACAAAAACATCATTACTATCGTGCATGCAAGTTAGTCAAAGAAAATCAAAGAACTTGGCACAAAAAGTTATATGATGCATTGTGGGCTGACCGCATAACTCCTAAAAGAGCAATTCGGGATGTCTCCATTCCAACTCTTGTATGGAACCGATGCTCAAATTCCCATCACATTGGAGTTACCAAGCATTATGATTGGCTCAGGTAGTTGATGATGAATGCTTCGCCAATGCGTTAGATAAAAGGATCATGTTCATAAGCAAGCTTGAAGAGCAGAGAAGTCAAGTGGCAAACAAGATCGAGGAACATCAATCCAAGGTAAAGAAATTGTTCGACAGGAAAACTAGGGAGAGAAAATTTCAAATCAATGACTTAGTTCTTCTCTGGGACAAAAGATGTGAACCAAAAGGAAAGCACATGGGAAGTTTGATTCACTGTGGCTAGGCCCATTCAAGATCAGACATTTCTGTGGAGATAACACTTATTACTTGGCGTATCCCGATGGAACTCATTTGCCTTTGCCCTACAATGGGCAATATCTCAAGCACTATCAAAATTGAAAATGGGTTGTCCCTTGTATGTACATAGGTAATTAGGTTTTTTTGTTTGTTTGTTTTCCCTATTTTTGGTTTCCTCTCTTTGTCATCCCGTTTTTGTGCTCCATCATTTTTGGGATCGTGTTCATTGAATATTTGGGTCTGGGTCCATTGCTGCATCCGTGAAGTCCTTGTCCCCAATTAGAGCCAGTTGTTGTCAGCTAATTTTGACTTCGCAAAATCAATAAGCGTGGAATTTAAAAAATTTAATTTAATTTCAAAAGTGTTATTTTGTGTGATATTTCTCCTCATCATCATCATCTTATTCCCACGGTCATTTTGGCTTTTATTTCATCCATTTTGAGTGAGCCTTCTCCCGATACGACACAAACCGTCCTTTAATTATTTAATTAATATTTATCTGTTATTTAATAAAATTAATATTTATTAAATTTTAGGGTTTTTAATTAATAAATATTAATTTAATACTCATGGAAGTTGTTCGACAAACTTGGGAGAACTTTTCTTCTTTTTATTAATTGTCATAATTGCTGTGAGCAAGTGTTGGGGCAATTTTTCTTCCGCTTCCAATTGCCGTAGACAATTTTGATTTTGCTTCTATCATCCGAGAATTGATGAGGAGACGATACAAGAGGTTGCAGAAGCAAGAGGGAATTGGGAAGAAGGAGAAACAAGGAGATATTGCAGATATCCAGAGCCAGAAGAAGGAAAACTTATTCTACAGACACTACCCGACTTTCACACGGAAACCTGGCATGGGCATTAGCTAGAGCCAGGCAACCTTGAGAGTTCTAAGTAGTTGTCTCCATTGCGGGATTACGAGTTTAAGAGATCATACCCGGAGGGAAGCAATAGCAAGAAGTTTATGAGGTCCACGCTTGCAAAGGAGAAGGCAATTTCATGCACGTGCAAGGATTGATCTGGAAACCCAAATGAATCCCTTATGCAGCAAAGAAGGTGAAATTTCCCGTAGCTGGTAGTTTGTTTTTGTTTGTTGTTGATTTGTGCAGCAGCTGGAAGCCAGTCAAGATCCTCCCAGGCAGAGAACAATATTTTCATGCAAGCCCGAGGATAAATCCATGCAGTCTAGTTCAAGAAGAATGATATGCTGCCCACGAGGAATAAAGACGAGGAATAAAGATCAGCACAAAGGTTGAAGACAAGTTTCCACGCCATGCTTGGAAAGGAGGAATAAAGTCAGTTTGTTTTTACCCACGCACAACCTGAAGAGAGGAGATAATTTCCACGCATCTGTTTGGAGATCCACGCAGCCTGCAAAGTGAAACAAAACAGAAATAAAAAAGAAATCCATGCATGCCATAGTCAGGTTGATATGAAATTTCATTCCCGAAGGTGAAAGACCACGTGATTAATTTGTTTTTAGAAGCTGTTCACTGCAGAGTTATCCACGCAGGATTAAAGACAAATTTCAACGCACCAAATGAAGATAATGCCCACGTAGCTTGCTGAAAAGACAAAGGTAAAATGCCAAAAGAGAGGCCCATGTTTTGACTGCTGTTCATTGTCAATTTCCACACAAGTTGAAGGTGTCTCACACTGCAGAAGAAAGAGAAACAAAACAGCAGTTAAAGCCAATTTCCACGCATGTTTTTGAGGAGGAATAAGTTTAAAAACAACCCAAAATAGAATGCTTATGCATGCACAATGTGGTAAAGTTCAACACGGGTTTACTCGTGTTTTCTTTTTATTATTTATTATTTTAAAAAGAAGATATTCATGGTGCTACGCATGCTGAGGAGACGATAGCTTTCTCACGTCAAGGTGGATGGAGATATTCACGCACATAGTGAATATTTTAAAAAATAATAATAAGGAGCTTTGAAGATTCGACGCGTGTCGCTAGAAGTGTTAAAATGATCTAAAATTGTATTATTTTTCGATGGTGATTTGAGCTTCGCCTCAATATTGTTGTATGGTCATTTTGAATTCGGCATTCGCTAAATCTCTTTTTATTTAAAAAAAAAAAAATAATATAAATAATAGAAAGAGTCGTATTATTCTTGCGACAATGGTGGTCCAGAGACTTAGACCCGACACCTTTCCATTGTTTTGGTTTTCCGGGTTTTAAAAAAAAAAATTCATAATGGGTGAACGTTCCAATAAGTCGGCACTAAAATATGCATACCAAGGATTAGTTCCAAGCATCGTCTTTAAATTCAGCATATGATAATATTTTGGATACCGATATGGGTCACGTAGATATGGTTCAGTTCTGTGACAGGGTAAGATGGGAAGGAAGGACTGTTTTCTCAAAAAGGCTTTATCGTTGCGGCTTACCTCAAGTGGCAACATTTCCCATTGCCATACAATGCCCCAAATTTGTCCTAGCTTGTGTTGAATATTATGACCCGAGCATCAGGGAATTTTTAATGACAGAAATGAACCTTTCCTGCTCAATTCTCCAGATCATATGGAAGATTTGTTAAGAGTGCCACTCCATGAAGAAAATGTTGACATCACGCAAGAATCGACACAATAGTTTTGGGATGAAAATCCTTTGAGATGGTCGAAGATGGTTAGTAAAAACTGGTTGGTCAAACCAAAAACTCACACTTCAAGAATTCCCAAAGAGTTGTTTCGGGTAGAATTTCATGAAGAAATAGGGGATATGATTACTCTCCTCATCGGGTTTTTGGTCTTCCTTCTGCCAAAAATTTTCACCCTTGGATGTACAAGTTCATTTGTATCATTCTTGATGCAAAGATGTTTATTGATTGGGCAAGTATCATTAGCAATACTCTCCATAAGCAATTGATTGAGGTAAGGATGACAGGTCATTTTTATATGACCTCTTATTTGATTTATGTCAGAAAGAAGGAGGATATTTTAGGGCTAACAACTAGAGGTACAATGGGTCCTAAGCAAGAATAGTGTTTTTCACTTTTACCCACAACTGGAGTTCAAGAATGGTTCTCACCATTTTCGAAGGGTAAACGATGCTTTCCTATTCTATATAATCCGGTCACTAAGGAGAAACCCGGAGGAAAGATTTTTAAGATGCCAAGGCGGTGATAAAACAATGGGGAACTTGGTTTATCCAGTTTCCCTCTTACTCCTATATACGAGTTGATGGATTTGTGGGAGCTCCTTACAAACTTCCTAAATATGTCAGTGATAAAATAACATTGATGGAACTTTCACGTCAACTTTTCAAAATCCATTGCTTACTGGTGGATAAACGCAAAGGAGGTATTCATTTCCCAATTCAGATTGGGGAATACAAATGTCCAAATTCCCACAAGTGTAGAGCTTATGGAAAAAGAATTTTCTCTCATAACTATACATCCTTTCACAAGCAGGGCTCAATTCGATATTAAAGGATCCATGGAAAAAGCCCTAGGAGCAAGATATAAGCACAAGGCAAGCATAGAAGACTATTGGGCAGAATGTGCGGATGACAGGGAGGTAAGATGACGACAATTTTCTCATCTCACACTGGCTCAGATAGAAAATTATGGATTGAGGGATCCTCCCTTGACCCTTGTTGATAATGGGATTGATCTTATGGATCCTGCCTATGATCAGATAGTTTTCACTCCACTCCCTGGTATTGATTGGAGTAGAGGAGATGAAACTTCTCTAGATGTTATGAATCAACTTGTGTTAAAAAGGACTATGATGTGGTATGAGAATCAGATAGCCAATCCTCTCCCATTTTAGGCACATATGTTAGAAATACAGAGGTTTCAGTGAAAGGAGGATTGACACATAAAAAGGTGGTGCAAACTTCTTCACACCAGTCCCCACCAACATCATCACACATCTCAGAGGCAAAGCTGGTGGTTACCCAAACCTGTCTCTAATAAAGAAGAGTTGTCTCAAGGATCGGTAAAAAGTGTGCATCTTCGTGAAGGAAAAGAACGTGTTTCAGGTATTTCTACCCCAAACTCATCTATTCACATCACTGAGAGTTCCAATAGGCCTACCAAAGATCCAGATCATCAATGTCTTACACCAGAGTCCAAGAAAATCCCAGTGGTATAGATATCTAATTCTTCTGAAATGTCCAGGTGATAAGGATATTCCACAAGAACATGAGGATAATCAAGAATGTGTTGCAGATGCTACTTCACCAAGGATTGAGGCCACAAAACAACTGCCTACTGGTTTTAGTCATGAGAAAGGCAAAGATGATTTTTCTTCCAGTTCTCGACTTTTTGTTTGAATTAATGAATGAAACACCGACCTGGGTTGACTCTGAAATAAAAAAGAGAAAGAGATTGGTCAAAGTGGCCAACATTGATTTGGAGTCTCTTTCTGCCCTCTCCAATAAAGTTGTGCCCAAAAAGCCTAAGGTCTTCTCCAGAGTAGTGATTGATGATAGCGGAGATAAGTTTGCAGAAATTGCAGTTCCTACTACTGAGAAGGATCGTGGGGACATGACAACCACTGACTATGAAGTATCCAAGATAGCCCTTGGTAAGACCAATTTTGAAAGCGATGTTCTATGGAAAAGGATTCAATGAATAGTGTGCTTAAAAGGTTGGAGAGATACAAATCTCAAATTTCCCAACTCAAGGAAGAAAAGAATCAGTTGATTTCATATGTTCAGCATTTGATCAGCCCAATTGAGTCTTCTTTTCCTGTTCCAGAGATGGTGGCTATTCCGGATCAAGAAATTCTCAATCAATCGAAGGATGTGATCACTCTAGGGCACACTCTAAGGTCATGGGTTTCTGAGATAGAAAGTGGTGGGTTGAAAACAATTGTTGAGGTGATAAAAATATTTGAGAATATTTATGCCTACCTTGATCTAGTGTTTCCATTCAAGGAGTGCCTCATTACAGAATTAATCACACTGGATCAGATTTTTCCAAGTCTTCAGGATCTTGCTCGCATGGAATCTACATTCTTAGCCTCAGAGGGGATACTTGAGTTTGATCATCGTATGACATGAATTCTATGGCTAAATCATGCTAAGGCCAGGAAAATGATTCTAGAAGACTTGGTAATTCAGTTTGATAGTTTGTACAATGAAGCCTATACCGCACTCTCTTCCATTCAAGTCTTCATCGAAGAGATTCCTTGCACCTTCATCAACGAACACAACCAAAGGAATTCAATACAACATCTGGTGGATCAGTTTACAAAATTGATACATGAAATGTATACTCTGTTGATGTTTTTTCCACTTCTTCTATGGATCAATGTTTCAGAATCAAACACCTGTGCGAGGAGATCCAATCTAAAGTTGTAGACCTACATACCATACCAGGTAAGATTCTCGAAATGTAGGTACTTTGTGAGGCTAGTCTTCTCCCAGAGTTGTTTTCCATAAGAAGAAAAGATGCACTAGACATTGCAAAAGCTCAAATCTTTTGAATTGGCAAAGAATCAAGATCCTTGTTTTGTCTAGCAACATGGTAGAATGATTTCCTATATTTTCTCATGGGTGGGAGAGTCCATTTCTCATACGATTGAGATAGGTGGACCCCACCCCAATGGATAAGGCACTGGTTTTTGTCGAATATTTTGAAATTGGTATTTTAAATGATGTGATTGTTAAATTCACTTTTGAGGAAACTTATGAAATTTCTATTTTTAGTTGTTTTTTAATAAAGTTGGTTGAAAAAGTCAAAGTCACTTAAGTGCCCTATTTAATGTTCATGTAAACCCTAACTACTTTGTAACCAACTTTTGGGTTATAAAAGAAAGTTAGGGGCTCATTTGTAAAGTGTGACTTTGAGAGAGGAGAAGAAAATACTTTTGTATGCAAGCTTTATTTCAAAGAAAGAAACTTTGTGTTCTTTTGAGAAGACATTTTGGAGTTAATGAAATATGAACTTTGTGTCCCATTCATTATCTCTTTTAGCATTTGATGTTCTTATGTTCATTAGATGTTAGTGTTTTAAATCTTGCATGCGAATATTGTCTTGGATCTTATTGTCAACTCTATTAATTTGTTGTTCTTGTTCACAATGATCAAGCTCTGTTATTTACTTGTTCATGTGTGTTCCCTTTACTCATTCTTGTTTAGCTAACTCAAACTCCGTTTTATTTGTGTTAGTTATTCGTCGTTCTTCTTCATGCAATATTAGGCTCTGTTTTACCTAACTCTTGCATGTTCCTTCTATTCATTCCTTTCCATTTCTTTCTTTCATTCCATTTCATCTCCCTCATTCACTTTTCTTTCCATTGATGTTCCAAAACACCCCCCACATACAATTTTGAATGTACAGTGTAAATACAGTTTTGGTTTTCAATAAAGGCAACCTCACCTTCATTGAGGAGGGACTTCGTTCCCACACTGTTGCATGTCATTTGCATGCGTGCAAATCCATATGCCAACACCAACATCATCCAAGAACTAGATCATAATATGAATAACACCATTTTTGGAATTGGAGACCTAAGTGTTGCTTGTTATTCCATCATAACTAAAGAACCCTAAAATAATATTCTTGTTTCTCATCAATCGCCATCTTCCTTTGCCAATTCCATGTGTATCTTTCAACGTGATCAACCCACGTGCTCCAACACGGCCGATCCTATTTGTATATACATCAACAATGGATTGCAATGTGGTAGAAATTCAACAAATTGATCCTAGACAAACCATCAAAAATCTAAATAATAATGAATTCTACACACCCAACAAGGAAGGGAAATTAATCAACATTTCTCAAGGTATGGGTCCTATGGAAGAGACAATCCTAAAACCTCACTCAAAACCTATTAGTCATGACAAGCCTCCTACAAATGGAGCAACATTAAGCAATCCCCAAAACTCCTTTACAAAACAATAATACCAAGGCTTCTTCCTCTCGTGGCCCTAATCCACCACCTGATCCTAATCTCATGATTATCAAGTTGGATCAAATGGCCACTATGCAATCTTCTACCACTTCTAAGCATGCTTCAAATACAAAATCAGCTCCTACAAATGGCCTCTCAACCAACTCAGATCCTAATAGGTCCTAATCAACCTTCAATACCTCCTTTGCCTTTGGATGCTAATGGGAATCCTATCTCTCCTCCTCTAATCTGCAATAAGGTTCTTCAAACATTGCAAAATGAACCCCTAGCTCCTTACATAACTTCTATGGATATAGGGGATATCTCCTACCATTTCTTATGATGGGTCAATTGATCCAACCATCTATCTTAAGAATTTTGGAAACATCTATAAGGAATGGATCCAAACCAAATATATATGCTACAACTAAGCTCCTTGTAAAGACCTTTGTAGGAGATGCTTTAGAATGGTACAATCAACTTCCTTCACACTCTATTATCGATCTAGAAACTTTAGTTCAAGCTTTAGTGAAGGAGTTCCAATAACATGACCTTCCTGAAAACACCTTTCAAAACTTCATCAACTTGAAACAATCTACTAATGGATTTCATCAAGTGATGGAAGCTTTTATCTAATCAAGCTAACAATTATCTTGATAATCAAAACCCTCATCAACTATTCCTTGAGGCCATTGTCTCGAATGTAAGGCTCGATCCTTCTCTCCCACCACGTTGGAAGAGGCTCTCAAACAAGCCAAGCGACAAGATTACCTTATGTGAGAATTTGAACAACCACCTAAGCCTTCAAACACCCTCAAATCCATGTCCAATTCCATTAACTCTCAAGCCCTTTCTAAAGGCAAATCTATTACACATTCCTCTTCAAACAACAATAGCCAAAGTGTCATTTCCCATAACCCACACCACCCACCTTTATTAGATGGTGAGCTATTACAAGTTCTCCCCATGCCTTGCATTTTTCCTCCTACTAAGCAATCAACTTCCTTTAATCCTGACCTCTTTTGTTGGTGGCACGCCACTATCGGCCATTCCCATGAGGATTGTAGGGATCTTAAGAAGGCTGCCCTTGATTTCTTTCTTGGACCTCATTTGATACTAATGCCATTATCCAAGAACATTATGAGAAATATCAATCCTTTCTTCAAGTCCATGAAGAGTGCTAATCTAGGGCTAATCACAATAAGGGACCTATGAACCACTTCGTAGGAACCATCGAAGGGTTGTATGATCATAACTACCTCAATTCACAATATGTCAATGCGGCTAAAGTTAATTATCAACGTAAGCCCGCACATAAGGACCCCATCTACAAACCCAAAAAGCCTTCCCCTAATGATCAAAAAATCATTGATACTTCTCAAGAGCAACCTAATGATGAGTCTACTCCCTCAATTGAGCCTCATCCCAAAGCCACACTAGAAAGCCTCTCTACGAAATCTATTCCACCATCCTTAGATAAGGTTGCTCAATCCTACAAGCCTCTTGGCCATGGTTCCTTCCTCCACTTCTCATCCTCCCAAATACTGTTATTTACGACACCTATCCTAGACCGTAATGGAATTTCCTGGATGAGCTCAATTCCATGACTTGCAAAATCCCTTTAATGGAACTCATGCGTACTTCTCCACAACATTAAAGATTCCTCATGCAACAACTCTATCGTTTGGAGGATACTTTGATGAGGTGGAGGAACCTCCCTCTATCCCACCTTTCCCTAACCCCGAAATCCATAATATCGAAGCTACCATTCCCTTTAAAAATTCCAAATCCATAGCCATAGAATTTCCCAAAGATGACATGATCAACGACGAAATCTTATTCCATGCCAATGATCCTCCACTCCTTATTAGTGTCATCATTCACGATGAGCAAATAAGATGAGTCATGGTGGAGGAAGGTTGTGGGAATCAATGTCTTTTCCTTCTCTCTCATCCAAAACCTCAACTTTTTTGTTAATGACCTTAAGCACACCCGACTCACTTGTCGTGGATTTGACAAAACCCATTAGAAGCCGCTCGGTTGCATTTGGCTTCCCATCACAGTGGGACCCAAGACTTTCGTACCAAGCTCATGGTACTTTATCGCCAATGGACACACATGCATGTAAAGTGGCATCATTGGGGTACCAATGCATCAAATTCATCCACAATAATCAACAATATAGACATGATGCCGACCCAAATCCTTGGAATATACATATCCCCTTCTTTGACAAACCTGTCACATTCCTATTGCTACTACATTGCCTAACATCCAATACCACGATTTTTATGACTATAGACTTGATATCCAGGTCATTCTAGTTTACTCGGATGATGATGAACCTAATGAATTGCAAAATATAATCAATGAAAATTGTTTACCCAATTTAGTTACACTTGACTTTCTCAAGTACTATTACCTCGGGATCGATTTTGTCTTGTTTTAGAATCTAAGGAACCTCTTTGTAATGCTGCTTCCTCTAGTCATCATCATGGCAACCCACTTGAAAATGATTAGCCCAATATTGCACATCTCTTCGCGGACCCACCATCCCCATGGTCTTTTAGCATAATGGGGGTCATGACTCGTGATGATATTTCTGTAATGCCCCTTTTCAAAAAATTCAATAACGCATGCAATTTTCTAATTTCCTACTCATTGACAATTTTCCAAACAGTTGGCGGAGATAAAACCAACACATTGTTTTTGATTTTGGTACTTAGGAACCACCATAACTATCACAAGAATTCATTAACATGTTTACAAACATTGAACCACACATTGACATTTTCACAAACAATTGGCAAGTATAAAACCAATGCTGATATCTTTGCATTAAATATTGATTAACATTCATACATTCTGCGTGACTAAATTAAAAAACCAAAGTTTGTCAAAGCTGATATTAATAATGAAAACTCACAAATGGCGAGGGTATTGTAGCGGTATGGCAACACCGTAAAAAGCCCCAAATCTACCAAATCTGCCTCAAACTCCCCGTGCCCAACTAGATGTTGAATGATGCACTAGCTCTGATGATTTGAATATGTGCTCAAATGTGGCCTCTGAATGAAGTCGCGAGTAGATGTTGAGGGTTTTCGTCCCCAAATTTAAATGCTGAAGAGGTTTTTGCCCTCAATAGTGGAAGTATAAGCAAAATGCTTAGACTCACAATGTAGAGAGATGTGTGTAAAAAGATACCAATGAACCCTCCCCTCACTTCCTTTTATAATCTTTTGTCTCCCTTTTCCAAGTGGGTGCTCCATGTGGGATATTTGCACTTTAGTTTTTAAAGCGACTTTCCTATTTTCTATCTAAGCATTAAGTCACTTAAAATAGAGAGTCCCCTTTATTTTAATAATAATAATGTAAGTTTCCTTTATAATATTACTTTTTGGCTAACTTAGTCATATTATTACCTTATTTCCCTTTTCTCCACCCCTTTAGCCTATGGGAAATCATGGAATAGGCCAAGGGTCTTCTTTTTGCATTAAATCCGAGAAGGGGACATTACAACTTTCGACTCGAGAGACTTGATTATGATAACATTATAACTCATTCTACTTCACCTATCATTAATGAAGACTACATCTTATCTCATGTTGAATTGTGCCATTTAGATGTTCTTCATTACCAACACAACTTGGAAAGAATGCATACCTTTAACCATAATACCAACATGATAACATTTCTTTTGGGGCATCTCACGATGCCACTTCCTTCACCGCACCAAATTTGGGGCACCTCACGATTCCCACCCTCCCTTTAAATCAAAAATTCAACTCAAGAAATCTTCAAAGAATAGCATGTTCTCTTTAACAACTACTTCATCACCTACTATTTTCTTTTGCTTCATCCGTGGTGTGGGTTTATTCTTCCCGCTTGGGTTTATACCATTGCTTCCTACCTTGGATGCTTTGGTAACTTATCTATCTCCTCAGGCCCGCAAACTCCACGATATCACGTCCGGTTAGCGCCTTTTATCACACTTTATCATCCTTATAGCATCTACCAACTAGTTTTTGTGTTCTTCAACATTTTTATCTCATCTCGGCTATCCTTCCCATGATTTCCTAGCTAGGTGATTTATGTCTTATTTTACTAATTATCTTCTAGTGTTTCTTTTTAGTCTTTGCTTATATAGGGTTCCAAGTAGTTGTGCCCACCACAAAAAGCAAAGTTACACCGATAGGTAAGTATGAGGTAGGTATATTTCATTTAGCATTCATTACTTCTTTTTAGCACTTTACTTTCAACATTTCCTTTCAATTTCGTGTTACTTAGATCTTTCCCAAAGACCATGTCGTGTTTCACTATGGGACACAATGATATTCATTGGGGCATATATATACACCATATTTTTTGACATTTGCTAACCATTTCTTTTGTGCAAGGGCTGTTGATGCATTCTCCTCCTGAGCGGGTGCCTTAAGGGGCTTGTCGGGATTGGGGTATGATTGGACTTGGTCATGTGGGCTAGACCACAACATTTGAGAGATGTCACTATTAGCCTTAGTCACCCTATACATGCCTCGTTTCTTCCTTTGTTCACACATTATACTCATGTATACTTATCACCATTATGCTCACTTGCTCTTGCTCATTCATGGTCTTTCCACTACTTTTGGCTATCTTGGACCATCGTCATAACTATATTATGTCTCTAGCTTCCATTCCCCATTGTTTTACACCTTGGACCATAGGATTTCCCTAAAAGTTGACACCATTGACAATGGTAGGTGTTTATTTTTGATTTTTCATTGTCGACACCATCGACCATGGTAGATGGTGTTCAAATTTTTAGGGCCGACAACATCGACCATGGTTAATGTTGTTGGGTATTTATACTCCACCATATTGTCATTTTAAGATCATCATCATTCATTATCACTTACACACTTCGCATATTCACATTAGTTCGCACTTATTTGTGGGAATTGAGGTCTTGGAGCTTACCCTCTTGCATTTGGGTCACCATAGTGAGTTAGGACTAGAGGTCTTCTTGTTAAGCTTTCCCTTTCTCCACCCATAACGATTCTCTCTCGGTGTTGTTGTCTTTGGGGAGGATTATGCATCAACGGTTACATTCATAGTAGGAAGTATTTCTAACCCTCTTTGTGTAATGTCCACAATGGGATTAATTCTGACCCCAAAAGGAATAGCCACAAATCTGATTTATAACAACTAAAAGATATATTTTTGATGAGAAACACTACAGATTTGAATTTCTTTAGGAAAATGCGACTTGCTCTAGGAGTTGTTATTCCACAAAACTAAAGTAAAATCACTCAAATCTTTACCAAAGCAAATCAGAAATTTTATATATGCAAGAACATCAAGAAAATACCAGATTTCTGACCAAAAAGAGGGCTGAAATTTTATTAAAAATCTGCAGATGAACAACTTACTTAGCTAAAATGAAGTTTTCCAAGCCCAAAATATATGTAAACCAGCTAAATTTGGTCTCTAAAAATATGATAATTAAACTGAAAATCAGATCTAATCCAAATGTGCCATATAGTGTTCAGAATACTCCCATAAGTGGGTCGCTCCAATAGAAAAAGGATGAAAATGCAAGGTAGAAATCAACAACAAGCTTCCACCTTCAAACCCTAGCTTGAAACAATATAGATTGCAACTTTGACCTTCAAATATTGCTGGAATTCAGAAATAGAATTTGAAAATCAATAGAAACCCCTGAATAGAACTTCCTCTCACAAAGGATGAAGAGTTTTTGTTCTTCAATCTTGGCAATAGAAGGTTTTTGTCCTCTAATGCAAAAACAACAAAGGGTTTTCGTCCTTTGGAGTAAAATTGGAAAGCATGCAAGCTTAGACCAAATTTTAGAAATTATAAGATGTCAAAAGACTTCTCCATGCATGGCGACTTGCTTTTATAACTGTTCTTGGTATATTTGCCACACAAAAGGGCCAATCAACTTTCTTTCATCTTATTTAATATTTTCCCTTTTTTTTTTCTTTATTTAATATTTCTTTATCCCCTAGCTTATGTCCCCTTATGAGTCACATTTTTCCTCTAGGGGAAATAACAATAAAATGACTTTTCATTTCTTTTATTCTTTTATCACTAATAAATTATTAAAGTGTTTATAGTAAAATTATTATGCACTTTTAATTAACTTATTAGGATTAGTTTCCATTTTTTTCCCCATCCCTTAGCCGTCGGGAAACAATGAATGGGTTAAGGGTCTTTGACTGTTAATTTTGAGAAAGAGATATTTCAATCCTCCTTCCCCAAATTGCTTGCCCTCAAGCAATTGCAAGCTCATATGCCCAAGTGCCATGTGCAAGAGATAAAACATGCTATAGTGCTCCAAGAGTCTAGATCCCGTGCTTGTCAAATGAGAGAGCTCTTGCCAAAGTATGTAGCTCTCATAATGCCCACAATCATGAATTTGGAACAAGGGGTCCACATGCTCCATATTGCAAATTTTATCCTTTATTTTATCATGCTTCTCATGAAGAAAACAAATCTGAAATGGTTTAATATGCAACAATAAATATGACATGTTACCATTCCTTTCATACCTTGGAGTGTCATCAAGATCTTCATTTTTCTTTGCCTTCATGATATCTTGGCTTTGCTGTACCAATTCCTTAGCATGCTTGTCCAAAATAGGCTGAATATCATCATGATAGAACTGCTGTAATAAAAAAGAGGATGTATCTCTTACCACATAATCCACATCCCATGCAATTTGCCCTCTTTTGAAAGAACTTTCCATACTCTTGGCTGTCACAACTTGAGGAGTACCATTCCTCATACCTTGTAGAATAACTTCTTTGTCTTGCACCTTGAATTTCAATTCCATAGTTTGATAATTTTGGATGAATTCACCCAAAGATTGCAGCCATTGTACTCCAAGTACTATATCCATCTCACCAATGCCAATAACATAAAAATCATCTCTTACCTCATGACTCCTAAGGTGAGCTCAAGTTGTGGAATCTTCTTTATACATGAGAGTGAGTGTCCATCCGCCACTATCACGTTGAAACCTTGGAAATCTTCCATCTTCAATCCCATCCTTGTAACCAAGCCTTCATCAATGAAGTTATGTGTAGCTCCACTATCTATCAACACGGTGATCTTTTTCCCATGAAGGTCTCCTCTAACTCGGAATGCATAGAAACTAGGTGGTACAAATAATGTAGCAAGTGTGGCACCCATGAGAACCACTTCCTCTTCCTTTTTTGTTCTTCAATTTCTTTTGGATCAACACTCTCATCATCTTCCTCATCGAAACTACCTCAATGTAGTGGATTGACCCTTTGCCAAGGCAACGATGGTTGGGTGTCCATGGGTCCCTGCAGTTGAAGCATAAAGTTTTCCTTCTTAACTCATTTCTTGCCTCTATTTCCTTGCTTTTTTCATCCATTCTTTTGCATCAGATTTTCTTGAAAGGCCTTACCTTGCTGCCCACTAGTTGCTGTCCCTTGCTCACCATTTTGAGTTGTCATTGGCTGTCCAAATGAGTCCTTTTGCTGCCCCAAAGGTGCTGTCCTTTGCTGTCCAAACTGCAGATTTTTGCTTTTGGGACTGAAGTTTCCAAATCCAAAGACTTCTTGATAGCTCCTTGTAGAGATGGAGGATTGAAGGCTTTGACTAGACCTCTAAGTGGCTCCACTAGACCTTCAATAAACAACAATACAAGTCTTCTTTCACTGATATCCGATACCATCATTGCAAGTCTGAAACTCTGAAATATACTTGTCCAATGATCCTTCTTGCTTGAGTTGAGCCAACTCCTTGAAATGAATCTCTAGATCTATCCTATCAAACTCTTTGTCAACATTCACAAACATTCTTCAATCGTAGATGGAACCATGCCCTTGTGTGATCAATCCATTGTACCACCATTCATGTGCAAGGCTTTGACTAGACCTCTAAGTGGCTATGTTAGACCTTGATAAACAACAATACAAGTCTTCTTTCACTGATATCGATACCATCACTACAAGTCTTTAAAACTCTGAAATATACTTGTCCAATGATCCTTCTTGCTTGAGTTGAGCCAACTCCTTGAAATGAATCTCCGGATCTATCCTGTCAAACCTCTCTGTCAAACATTGACTGAATTCTTTAATGGTAGTGATGGAAATGGATTTTGAAGGCAATTTGGTAAGCTCCACAACAATATTTTGCACAAAACTTGGTTAAACACAATCTATGACATGTAAATTAACATATAAATGCATAAGGGCATGGAAATTAAATTGTAAACCAAGGATAAACAAGTATCACGAGATAAAATCAGTTTAAAGACATAAAATCGCACAAACACGAGAATATGAAGGTCCAAGACCCGGGAATAATCGTGGTTAAACCCACACAAGTGCTGGAAACTCGCACAATTGATTGCATTTGAGAAATCGTGAAATACAACAATGTAAGGTCCAATGGGACCAGGTTTAACGAAGAAAGTGCAACTTGGAAAAATCGGAAGAGATGAAAATTGCTTTTCCTTTTCTTTTTCAACAAAATGAAATCATTGACAAAACATTTCTTTTATGAACCTATCTTTTTCATGTTTATATGAAAGTCGATTGAGGCAAACATTATTCGAGTTGAATAAAATGTATCGTGACATTGATTTCTCGAAACTATTCAAAAGGAAATAGTCACATTGTATTGTGAACTAATAAATTGGTTGATTCGAAGGTAAATCAAATATGTAATCATCGGGACGATGAATCTTTTATGAGGGAAGCATGTAACACCCCTGAACTATTGTTACTTCCTCGAGCATTCAAGTGTTGATATATGATTTCTTCGTAAAAGGATGTGTTCCTTTGATTGTGAAGTCATGTTTGATATGGATGTATCTTCTTTTTGATTCAAGATCTTCGACTAGAGCCAGGATATGCTTGGACTCTTTTATTTCTTTCATTTCTGCACTTTGAGTTTAATCGATTTCGGAATGAATTGTGGATTTACCCGTCTATATGACTCACCTTGGATGAGTGGCATTGATCCAAGAGATGTTTTAAGTTTATTCGGGATGAACAAAAATTATAGACCTTACGAAGGTTGTAAGGTCGAATGTGTGAATAAGCAATTCCGGAGTTTAACTTCGGATGATCGTGTTAAATGAATTGGTTCCCGATATCGTAATATCGGGAAGGTCTTGATCCGGAGCCGAGTAATAAATTTCGATACATATATATGCTAGCTTATTAGCAATCTTTGGATTGAATCCATTTCGTGAATGTATATTTGTTGGTTCTTATCTTGAATCGATTCTATTTGTTAGACCTAGACTGGATTTATTAAGGTTAATAACCTAAACCTAAACTATAACCTATGGGTTGGATTAGTGCTAATCTAACCTAGCCCTAAACTATAAGCTAAATGTTTCTAAGGTTAGTGACCTAGCGCTAAGGAGGTTAGACTAAGTATCACCTTAAGATCTAACCTATGTTTCTAACCAAACTAATGATCATGGATGAAAGGGACCTATGAAGGGGTGCGAGCCATGGGCGGTAGTTTCTATGGCATTAAATGAGATGGATAAGTATGAAGGACAAGGGATTTGGTGGAAGTTTCAAACGGCTAATGAAATCCGACGTGGCAGAGTCGCCAAATCTGGAAATGGTCTTTGGTTTGTTTTTGTCCATCGCCAACTATGGCGGTCGGTGGCAATGGAGATTGAGCGGGAATTTTGGAGTTAATGCAATTAATGAACTCGGTTTCGAGCATGGATTGCTCGGGAAGGCATGCAAAATGGAAAACTAGTTGGTTGTTTGGTTTTCCATACGCTCGGTTTTCTCTCGGTTTGATCTTGGTTCTTGAACCGAGTCTACTTGGTGTTGCATGGCAACTATGAGAATAACTAGCTCTTTTTCTGTCGAGGAAAGTTTATAAGGCATGGAAATAACAAGTTATTGTTGTTGAATCTAACGTGGAAGAAGAGGAGAAGGCTCGAGCTCATTCGAGAGGTCTTCTTCGGATTTTAAGCGACATTACGGGCATGTTAGGCCCTAACTTTTAAAAATCTTGCTTTCCTTCAAATGATTTCATTAGTAACAACTCTGTTCGAGATGATTTTTGGTCCGATTGGTTTTATCGTAGCTATGTATGAATTAGTTTGATGTGTTTTCATCTTAGCTATGTATGAATTAGTTTGTTGTGTTTTCATGTCGCTCGAAAACTTCTCATCGATTTGATCTTTGCGGTACATACTTGAGGAGTTTTGTAAATCGCTCCCAATATTCCGTTACCGTTAGCTTCCTTGAGCTAAGTTCGGAATTCTGTCATTTCGATCATAGAAGAGTTGTGGCAGCCAACGCGTTTCGAAATAGCCCTTAAATTGATCCCAAGTAATATTGGTCTCATCAATATTTAGCTCACCTTTACTGGCTATCCCACCACGAAGATGCTTCGTGGGAAAGCCGATAGGCTCCCCAAATAGCTTTGGTTTCCTCCGAGAAGTTTCTTATGCAAAGTACTTCTCCATTTTGTCGAGCCGTTCTCGGCTCCATCTCCTAATGTGGTGCCATCATATTTAGGTGGGCTTATCCTTTTATATCATTAGTGAGTTCTGTACGCTAACCCGGCCTTTTTGTTTTTTCTGGTTGGACAGTGCATTTCAACATTATTATCAACACCCATATCGGGGTTGTCCTCGTGGAGGTTCTTGATTGTTATTACCAGCTTCATCATCCTCCTCATTTCCCATTACTGCTCAAGTTAAGTACAGCTAAAGCGATCTCTTGTGTCGATAGGGCAGCAAGGATTTCATCAAACTTTTGGGTTGTTGCTGCCCCTCCTTCAAAGCGGAGCATTATTCGCAACGTTTCCTTGTTCTAACCATTTTCTATTAAGAAAATTCGGGTTTTTATCGGATTATGGACACTGATAGGTCCAAGAGCCGACCTTCACTCGATACCAAGATGTAACATCCTCATTTTTGTACATTAGAACAAGTAATTTTTTTTTTTTTGATAAATGTTTTACGGTTCTAAATACATAATTTAGAACTCACAAATCAAAACAACCATTCTTATAACATATAACCATATGCATTTGTAATGACTGACTCGGAGTACCTCCGATCTATTCATTCCATGACTCGGTAATCTACCGATCTATTCATGAGTATCAAGAGTTGGCGTTATTAATCTAACACATCACTCTTGCGGTTCTCTTCCCTAATCTGGGATTCAGAATGCTCTGTCCAAGGAACCTATCTGAATAATTGTTACCATTATTCATCGGCATCTCGTCCCTTAGACTAGGTGACATAGGACAACGCAATCAGCAGCTTGCGATACTTTGGCCAAAGATTTGAAACATATTGCTTATGTCTCGTATTCCTTGACGGCATACTCATCAATCTGGAATATGTCCTTCACCCCATTCCTATGTTATGTAGAATGTCTTATACCGACTTCGCTCGGTCTCTCCACTTAAGTTATTCACCGAGAACGGATTAATAATATGACAACGTTATAAGGATGCTCACGAGGACTAGGGATACGCTGACATTCTGGGTCAACCCTAGTTAACCCAGTGTGTCAAGATACCCCGAGTCTCCAGGGGCAGCCTTATAACATGACCACATTCCTAACCAGTCCCAGAGTAAAACTTGTTCGAGTAAAAGGTGTAAATCTTAACGATCGATGCAAAGGGTGACGTCATAAGTCACAGTATTGTTGTATCTTGAGAAGATCCTAATCTTCTCGAAGTCTGTACAAACCCAGATTGACTTGTGCCATCAACCTTCAAATCCGCCTCGAAAAGATCTACTTAATTATAAGTGTTACATACGTTGAGTTAAAGTTATACTTTAAGACGCTCCTTTTAGGGTAGTCTTTTCCCAACCCCGGGTTCCTCACCTTAGATTTACCTTTCTTAATAAAACCCATTTCACAAGAGAAGTTATTAAGACTAGAGGTCCCAACAAGGAGTTCAACGAAAAACAAGAATCTAAATCAACGAAACGGGCAATAGCCCCAAGTCTTCTCATAAGATTGCTAACTTATCCCTTTTCGGTTTATTCTAGATCTTTAAAACTGAAATGTACCTTACTTATTAGTGTTAAGATATAGTGATTTTAAAAACATTCAAGATCGTTGTCTTGACTTAGATCAAGGTTAGAGAGTAACAGATTACTCTTCCCGTTCAGCTTCTTGAAAGGGTTTATTTTAACCTTAGCTTCTCAAAAATCAGTGATCTAAATTACAATAGGCTTTAAATGGAACATAGCAGAACTATTAAACATTTACAAGTATTTAGTCACATAATCTTTGCAAGGCTTACCTAGAGAATTCCCAAATATCTCCAAGGTATACAATAATATAAATGTACTTTAAAACATTCGAACCGAAGAAGTTCAATCCATCAAGATACAGTTGCAACCATATACAAGTAACAATCCCTTTATTTCATTCATTACAAGCTAATCAATTACAACTTATGCATTCAGCATATGAGATACAATACTCAACAGCAAGAGAACAACTTCCTTCATATAATACAATTAGAGAAGTCAAATTGAAATTCAACATAAAACCAAATTAAATAATCTGAGCATCATATCAGATCTGCGTGCCTTTACCACTTACGACAACCATCTGCAAAATTGCCAACACGGGTCAGTTCTGTGAACTGAGCATGATAAGCACTAAATCTTAAAACAATTGCATTCTACCAATTGCTCTCATTGAACAACCTGTTTAAATGAAATCAGGCTAAATATCTTTCTACAATTTTAACATGACTATAATGCATAACCTCTATTATAGCTGTCAAATAGTCCTAAATATTTTCAGATGACTCAACGTACATATTAGAGAATAAGAAGAACAAATAATTC
Organism: Taxus wallichiana var. yunnanensis; assembly: GCA_018340775.1. NCBI lineage: Eukaryota > Viridiplantae > Streptophyta > Pinopsida > Cupressales > Taxaceae > Taxus > Taxus wallichiana. The sequence continues at coordinate 692,621,251 of CM031237.1, forward strand.
CAAAACATCCATCCATCTGTATCTCCAAGACAACAACAATCCAACAATTTATTCCATTCTAAAAAGAATATCCTATCAGTTCGTATTTCAACAAGTATGATTCAAACAAGTCCACAAGGCAGTTTATAATAACCGGCAAGCTCACTGACATAATTCCTCTTTAATCATACACTATATTAATGAGTACAGACATATGTATAGCCACTTCTACAACAACACACATTTTATGCCAGTCTCTCCATACAATACCACTGTCTATTCTTGTTTTACCCTTACCGTTGAGATCACATAAGGATACAAGAGAAGAAAACATTCATAGTTTCTAGACAAGGAGAGAATAACTTATTATTCATACAGTTATAGATATCAACATAACTTAACAGCAGAGGAGAAAGAAATAGAGACATTCATATTCCATTCCAATCATGTTCATGACTGTACCGTCCTCTCAAGAGTAATGCATTTACACTATACGCATGCGACTAAATCAGCCGAGACCACAAGAAGATACTACAGCTTCACCAGAATTCCAATATAAAATTCACCTGTAGATTATTAAGCAATACAAGAGTTCACGCGACAAGCAATAATAAAATAATCTAACCCCAAAAGGCTCAACAAATCTTTCCATATTATTCAACAACATGCAAAATATCCAACGCCATCGCCTGTCATGGCACAGCTAGTAACTTTTTATCTCAGTCAAGCTCAAGACTAAATAACACAATAACAGAAGACGTAACCGTGTGCAACCCAGTGACACTCCCACTGAGTCGAAATACTCAGAAACAAACAGCTGAATCTAATCCCTACTAAATACAAAGCAAGGACTCATACAGAGTCGAGTTTAAAAAGTAAACACAGCGTGGACTAGATCAGAAGTCGAGCCATCACGCAAACACGTCAGGGCTTCAACAGGAGTCGTGTTCACATGGAGATACTGCAAGGACTCCAACTGAGTCGTATCCAACAAGAACTCATAGCCAGGGTTAGGATTGAAGTCGAATTCATACGAAAACATTCAAGGTCTCCAACTAATTCAACACCAACAGTCTTCACAACTAAACTTCTACAGAAGTCGAAATACAAGATACATATTAAGGACTCCAACAGAGCCAATATCAATAAGTATTCACAACCAAGCTTATACAGAAGCCGAAACACTGGTTACATATCAAGGACTCCAACTGAGTCAATAACCACAATATTCACAACTGAGCTTACACAGAAGAGAAAAACATAACATACGCTTCAAGGATTCAAAAGGAGTCGAACCCATTTAATATTCTCAAATAAACTTCTACAGAAGTAGAAAGATACTATCTATTTCCTAGAATTCTATCAATAACATATAGTATTCACGGCTGAACTTCTACAGAAGCCAAAACATACTATCATTTCAAGATTTCAACAGCAACAATAACATATAGTACTCACGACTAACTCCTACAGAGGTCGAAATATACTATACATTACAAGAATTCCCAGATGATCGGGCCAACAAAGAGAAACAGCGTGAAGGCTTGGTCAAGTCGATATCAAACAAGAAAACGTTTCATGGACTCCAACAGAGTCAGTTTTATACATTAACCTTGCAAGCATTTCATCGGAATCTACCAAAAAGCAAAACACAGCAAGATAATTCAACAAAGACGAAACCAAGTGTACACCCAATGAGGATTCGATGAATAATCGAGCCAAAGATGAAAACTCACAAACTAATTCATACATAGCTAAGCATGAAAACACATCAAACTAATTCATACATAGCTACCATAAAAACCAACTGGACCAAAAATCATCTGAACAGAGTTGTTCTAATGAAATCATTTGAAGGAAAGCAAGATTTTTAAAAGTTAGGGCCTAACATGCCTGGTAATGTCGCTTAAAAATCCGAAGAAGACCTCTGAAAGAGCTCGAGCCTTCTCCTCTTCTTCCACGTTAGATTCAACAACAATAATTTGTTATTTCCATGCCTTATAAACTTTCCTCGACAGAGAAAAGAGCTATTATTCTCATAGTTGCCATACGCAACACCAAGTAGATTGGTTGAAGAACGGTGATCAACAGAGAGAAAACCAGAGCGTATGGAAAACCAAACAACCAACTAGTTTTCTATTTTGCATGCCTTCCCGAAGCAATCCGTGCTCGGAAACCGAGTTCATTAATTGCATTAACTCCAAAATTCCCGCTCAATCTCCATTGCCACCGACCGCCATAGTTGGCGATGGACAAAAACAAACCAAAGACCATTTCCGTATTGGCGACTACGCCACGTCGGATTTCATTAGCCGTTTGAAACTTCCACCAAATCCCTTGTCCTTCATACTTATCCATCTCATTTAATGCCATAGTAAAACTACCGCCCATGACTCGCACCCCTTCGTAGGTCCCTTTCATCCATGATCATTAGTTTGGTTAGAAACATAGGTTAGATCTTAAGGTGATACTTAGTCTAACTCTCCTTAGCGCTAGGTCAATAACCTTAGAAACATTTAGCTTATAGTTTAGGGCTAGGTTAGATTAGCACTAATCCAACCCATAGGTTATAGCTTAGGTTTAGGTTATTAACCTTAATAAATCCAGTCTAGGTCTAACAAATAGAATCGTCAAAGATAAGAACCAACAAATATACATTCACGAAATGGATTCAATCCAACATTGCTAATAAGCTAGTAGTATATATGTATAAGAATTTATTACGGCTCTAGATCAAGACCTTCCCGATATTACGATATCGGGAACCAATTCATTTAACACGATCACCCACGAGTTAAACTCCGGAATTGCTTATTGACACATTGGACCTTACTGACCTTCGTAAGGTCTATAATTTTGTTCATCCCGAATAAACTTAAAACATCTCTTGGATCAATGCCAGCGATCCAAGGATGAGTCATATAGATGGGTAAATCCACAATTCATTCCGAAATCAGATTAAACTCAGGTGCGAGAAATGAAAGAAATAAAAGAGTCCAAGCATATCTTGGCTCAGTCAAAGATCTTCAAATGCGAAGAAGATACAATCCATATCAAGCATGACTTCACAATCAAAGGAACACATCCTTTTACGAAGAAATTATATATCAACACTTGAATGCTCGGGAGGAAGTAACAATAGTTGGGTTGTTACATATAGATTGTCGTGGTTGGCGAGAAAATCAAGAAAGCAGGTGATGGAACTTTTGGCCAAAGGTATTATTCGTCCAAGTACATCTCCTTGTGGTTCGCCAATTATTTTGGTGCCTAAGAAAGATGGCACATGGTGGATGTGTGTGGATTTTCGTGCTTTAAACAAGATCACGGTGAAAAATCGCTACCCTCTTCCTAGAATAGATGATTTATTGGATCAATTAAAGAATGCAATTTACTTCACTAAGTTAGATTTAAGAAGTGGTTATCACCAAGTAAGAATTGATGAAGGTGATGTGTGGAAAATTGCTTTTAAAATGAAACATGGATTATTTGAATGGTTAGTGATGCCTTTTGGATTGTGCAATGCACCGGAAACATTCATGAGAGTTATGAATGATGTTTTTAGACCATTCATTGATGATTTCGTTATTGTCTACTTAGATGATATTCTTATTTTCAGTAAGTCTTGGGATGATCATGTTATTCACATCCAGAAAGTCTTAGATGCATTAAGGAGAGAAATTATTTTTGAAGATGTCAAAATGTGAGTTTGGAAAAACATCTTTAATTTACTTGGGTTATGTTGTGGGAAATGGTGAATTGAAAATAGATCCTGCAAAAGTAGAGGTTATTGTGAAATGGCCTAGACCCAGTAATGTGATAGAAGTTAGGAGTTTTCTTGGTGCAGTATAGTATTGGAGGAAATTCATTTCTAACTTCTCATTTATTGCATCTCCTTTGCATGCTTTGACAAGTATTAAACATGTCTTTCAGTGGGGAGGAAAACAACAGAAGGCTTTTGATGCACTGAAAGAGAAAATCAGTACTGCTCCGGTCTTGGCACTTCCAGATTTGCAACATTCATTTGAGATTGAGACGGATGCTAGTGACTATGCAATGGGGGCAGTTTTGATGCAAAACAAATGACCAATGTGTTACCATTCAGAAACCTTCATGAGTGCGGTAAGAAATTATCCAACTTATGATAAAGAGTTGTATGCTTTGGTGCGAGTGTAAAGAAATGGAAGCATTACTTGATGGGCAAGGAAACAATTATACATACCGATCATCAGCCTCTCCAGTACTTGCAAACACAAACAAAGTTACAACAGTCTAGACATTTCCGTTGGATGGGATTCTTGTAGCAGTTTCATCTCGTGATCAGGTATAAAAAAGGTATACAAAACAAGGTTACTGACATGTTATCTAGACCTCCAGTTGTTGCATCTATTCTTTTACAACATAGTTCTTTGGCTCATGATAGTTATAAGGAACAATATGTTTATGATGCTGATTTTAAAGAAGTGTATGAGGATTTAACGAGTGGGAAACAAGTAGGAGAAAAGGATTATCATGTGCATGATGGACTTTTATATCATTATGGTAAACTTTTTATTCCAGAAAATGAGCGTGTGCATATGATTAGGGAAGCTCATACTTCTCTTATTTCTGGTCATTTTGGTGTTGGTAAAACAATTGCACATTTACAAATGTATTGTTATTGGCCTAGAATGCATGAACATGTAACCAAGTATATAAAAGGATGTGTTCTTTGTGCCATGAGAAAGCCAAGTAATAGGAAATTAGGACTTTACACTCCTCTTCTTGTCCCTACATGGCCATGGGAAAGTATTTCCATGGATTTTGTAGGAGGCTTGCCCATGTCACGAAAGAAACACGACTATTTATATGTGGTTGTGGACAGATTTAGCAAGATGTGTGTGTTGATTCCATGTACTAAACAAATAATTGGTGAAGGGACTGCACATTTATTCTTTCAGTTTGTATGGGTTCATTTTGGATTGCCCACTTCAATTATTTCAGATCGGGATTCTAGATTTCTTGGGAATTTTGGTCAACTTTATGGGGTTTAATGGACACTAAATTGAAGAAAAGCACTTACTTTCCATCCACAGACCGATGGTCAAATAGAGGTTGTGAACCACACAGTGGTACATTTGCTTAGAGGCTATTATGGTAAACATCCTAAATTGTGGGATGAACATTTATATTATGTGCAACATGCTTATAACCGTGCCTTACATTCTTCTACTTTGAAGTCTCCATTTGAGACTTGTTATGGTTATCTGCCTAAATCTCCATTAGATTTCTCTTTTGGACAGAAGTTGTTAATGGTTTAAGTGATTTTGACAAAGCTAAAAGATTTGTGCAGTGAATACAACAGTCCATCAGTATGTCCGAGAATAGTTGGAGAAAAGTCAAGCTAAGTACAAAGCAAGGCATGATAAACACATGAATTGATCACAAGTTTCAAGTTGGTGATTCAGTTTGGCTTCACATCAGCAAGGAAAGGTTGATAGGTGAAGGTAAAAAGTTGAAACCTATTCGGTATGGTCCATTTTGAATATTGGAGAAAATTGGTAACAATGCTTTTCGGTTGGATTTACCTCCATATATGCAAATTTATTCAATTGTAAATGTTGAAAACTTGAAATTGTATGAGCCGCCTATGATTATTGATCATGATGCTAACATTATGCCTTCCATTGATGATTTTGCACCTGAGTATCTCGATGAGTTGCAAGATGATATCATTTTGGACAGGAAGGTCAAAACTTCGCGAAGGGGTGATATTGAATATCTTCGTGTTGGGTTCAAAGGCATGCATCCGAACAAGGCGAAATTGATGGAAACCGAAAGGTGAGGGAAAATAACCCTCACCTATTTACCAATTAAGTTTACTTTTGGAGGTCTAAAAGTTTCTTAGTGGGGAGGAAGTGATCCAGAGGATCCTCGCTGAGAAACGCCGATCTAAGATCTTCTCAGAATCAGTTACGGGCAGTTTCATTGCGTGGAGAAAAATTGAGATTTCTGGCGATATCTTGTTTGCAGAAATCGGAGCACGTATGCAAAAGTTATGGCTCGCTGAAATTTTGGCAACTGGCGAATTCGGGACTGCACGCAAGTTGAATGTGTGCACGCTCGCCAAGTGCACCAACGAAAATGCAACATGTGGACAATTTGAACAAAGGGTAAAAGTTTGGTTTGAACGCCGGTCTTGGACACTCGCCGTTGTGGATGTGTGGGCCACAGTATTTCTTTGTTTGGGGCCCTCAGCCAGGTTCGACACACTCGATTATGGAGGGGTGTCTTGACCTCCTTTTCACATTGTTATTGCAGAGCTTTTGTATATATTTGCTTCATACTGTATTCATTTGATCAATGTGGGATATATTTGGTATTGCATTGTAAAGGGCTTGGTGGATAGCCTAACTCGGCCAACCGAGTCGACCTATCCATCGAGCCACACTCCTTATCTCTCCACATTAGCCGCTCGAACCATATCTCCATTGCATTTTTAATAAACTTGCCAGGCATTTTACTTAACTTGCTATGCATTTTTAAACTTGCCACCGCCTTACCTTATCTCCTAATACCTTGGCGCTAACTCCTCAACCTTCCACGTAACCTTATTCCTCCACGCAGCCATGTAATCCAAAGTGCCCAACTTAGGCATTCAACGGGCTAACCAACCAATGCGCCCAAACAAAATGGCTCTTAAGACAATACAAAACCGCCCAACATTGCTAACTTAAACCGATCCCTCACCTCCTGCACGGGAAATGTGGGATTTCTCCCACTAAGGAAAATGCGAAGCTCATGGAGGGGGATTCGAACTTTGGCATGGGCCTGAGGTAAAAAGATAAGTGTTTGACCATTGCGCCACGGAGCTCAAAACACTATAAAAGGAGCTCGGTTTTATTTGTACATGCACTGTTGGATGACTTTGTTATCCTTGTAAGGCTTATATCTTGAGCTAGGAGAGGAATTTTGAGAAAGTGTAAAAGGAGACTAGTATTATTTTTGGTAGGAGATTATTGTGAGAAGGTTAGAATCTTGTAGAAATCTTTGTAAAGATTTATTTTCAAGATTTTAATAGATCGGTCCCATTCAAATTGGACCCGGAGATGTAGGCCTCAAGTTGAACTCCGTTATCATGTCTTGTGTCGAATTGCTGGTGATTTTTCTCTGATATTTCTTTTTTTTACACAATACTCGCAGATTTTATTTATTTATTAAAAATACAAAAAGATGTAATGTCAAATCGTTAAAAATCGTTAAAAGCAAAAGTTTGAGTGTATGAGTGCAACTTTGCTTTGGATTATTAGATCGTAACAACAATGCAATAAATGAAATATCTTGAAATATAAATACTAAGTAATTTATTTGATATTTTAAATGAAATGAAATGAAAGGGGAAGGTACTTTTCCTTTAGTCGCATGGATGTCGCACCTAATTTCTTGATGTCACCATAAACTTGCAATGAAGAATCACTTGCAAAACCCCACATAAAGCATTGAACCCTAAAAATGAATGATGCATATGAGGGGTTGAAATATCCTCACTTGCCAAATAGATGGACTTATCACTAAGCGTTGCACTACATCTTAGACCCAATGTAGTTCATGTGTGCTTGTGTGTGTAATAATGTGCCTAGGTTTCCTAGCGCTTGATGATATGCAAGGATAACAAACAATAGCTAGATAAAATGTAAAATGGTGGATGGAATAAAATAAACTCCCCTTCCTATGTAGTGTGTGATGCAGAATAGTGCCCAAATGCAGTCCCTTGCTCTATGTAGATAGCTAGCCCTTAGTAGAAATAGTCCGCCCATAAGGTAGTATGTATGTTGTGTTTATATAGGGATATCTTGTTCAAATTTTGACACTAATGACCCGACATGCCGACTAGTACCTAGGGAGATGAGAGGAAAAAATATAAAAGACCAACCTCAAATGTCTAAAACAAAACCAAGTGTGACAGGGACTAAGGCGCCTAGAAATTAGGACCAGGGTGCCCCAGGCGCCCTAATCCCTATCTAGGCACCCTAGTCAAAGACTAGTGACGATGACTGAGTGAGTATTGATAGCTAGGAATCCCTGAGACTTGACCGAAACTTTGCGAGTGAGTGAGTGACAAGTGTGCAAGATAGACAACAATGAAGACCAACAAGACAAATGACTAGACTATGGAATGGGTCATTAGTGAATACTTTTCTTACGTAAGATCCATATATAAAACAACATACTTGGCGGTATAATAATAGTAGTAAGTGCGTGATTTTGTGACTACATTTCCCCCACTTTATGTTGGTGAGTGAAAGCTCGGTAACATAAAGTAGTTAGAGATGTGTACCTGAGAGAAGTCTGGAGAAGCCCATGCTATAGAAGAACGCATAGATATGGTAGAAGAGCGTGCCGAATGAAACATATAGCATGACCATGGATCAACGTGTTGATCCATGCAAACGTGAGCGAGAAACATGATCTTGTGATGAATTGCACTAAATGAGAGTGATGATTGTGATGTTGAATGGTTGATGATTTTGAATTTTATATGATGAGAATGTGATGAGGCAGGGAGTGATGATCATTTCCCAACCCGATTGAGTGTGTATGAAAAATTGGGGGATTTGGGCGTCCTGCTGCCAAAGGAAGAGTGTAGGGAGAAAAATATGTTATTTTCCAACCTTTAATTGCATCCTCAAAAGATCTAGCCGTTGCAGACAGACACAAATCAAATTTTTAGTGATTTTGGATCCAAATATTTCGATCAAAACAAGTTGACCCATATAGGAGTAGTATAGGAAAGGCAATGACGTCTCATTGCCCCCACTCCAAGGGTGTCACCACAATGTGTGATGGCTTCCAAGTTAGGTCATCTAGAAGCAAACGCAAAATGTAGAATAATTTCACATGTTACATCCCACAATTTTTCATCTGTTTCCCGAAATGGATAAGTTGCAAAATGAAGGGTGGGTTACGAGAGCCGGAGGATAAACTCTGTTGCGTAGCTATATATGCAGCCACACGTGCATATGCATATCCTGAAAAGGATTTTCACACTTGTAGTCACATGTACATCCATGCAACAATGCTTGCCGCTTGGCACTCGGAATGTACTTTGCGTTTACAACATATTCTTGTTTGCTTTAAATGTTAAATGCACTTTCTTTGCTGAGTAGGTTGATGTGGTACATAGTTGGATTGTTGGTTGCTATAACTTTCCTTATGACTATGTTTGCTTATGGTTCATGATGATTTCACAACAAAGTTGATAAGTTGGCTACATGAATGTACTGTTATCATGATTTGGTTCATCTTACTTGCTGGAATTATTAGTTAGATACATTGTATTACTTGATTATATGTTTAAAGTATAAAATTGTAATTATAAGTGCATTAGTAATATGATCCTGTTCGTTTATTAGTGCCTATGCTATATGAATAAAGTTATGTTATAAGCTAATATAGTAGAGCTAACGTTTTATCACCATTGGACCCAACTTAATAAGTTATGGGAATGTGTATGTGAGCCTATAATGGGCAAAGTTTAAGTTGATAGTCTTAATGGTCACCAACCCTTGCGTGGATTGTACTAATCTGGCATTTATGATCCTTCGCCGATCATGAAAATGGGGGAATGGATAAGTTGGAGGCATAATTATCTTGTTGCTAAACGAATGACATGAATCTGTTTCGTGAGTTAAAAAGGAATTGCTAAATTTAAATGGAAAAATTAGAGGTAGTGGTTTTGGGGGAGGGGGAACTGCACGATCTCCTCTCAGGCATTAATGGTAATAAACTCGCCCATAGACCTCGGGAGTGCATGTAATGTTTCGGATAAAACATCGAGTTGTTTTGTTGTTGCGGTTTCATTGTTATTTTGATGGTTTCATTGTCTTTGTTGAGCTCGCATGCATAGATTTTTCTTATTTTTGTATGAACTCTATCTGATTTTCGAACTGCTGCATGCACATTACAACTATTAGTGAGATATTTTTGGGAAATATTAAGGACTGCTATCGATAAAAGGAAATGGAAACCGTTTTGGGGTTTTGCTGTGATTTGGAATCGAATATCGGATCGAGCTTGTTGGAAGAAGTTGGAAAAAGGAAGAGAAGGATTTCTGGCATGAATCGTTCTATTTCCTTCCTAATGGCTTCTTCCATTTAATATTTGCATAAATAAGCTTCTACAATTTTGATCTTGTTTGAACTTAGCATTAAGTGCGTGAATGTTATTGGGTTTTGTTGTTTTGCTTCGATATTGAAATCGAGCATGAATATGTTTTTGAGGGTTACTATAATGATTTGTAAAACTTGTGTTACGCTATTTCGTTAATAGTTTAGATCCAATTACTTTTCCTGCGTACATCCTTAACTTAAGGTCGAACGTCCTAAATCCCACACCGCTTTTGGGGTTTAGGTCAACAATAAGCTTGGAGGCGCTTCCAAGTAGAGAGTATGCTAAAACATTTAGAGATTTTTGAGCATGGGAGCATGAGATATGAGAAAAACAAGATCTAGCAAAACTAGGGCACACACTGGTTTGATGGTCATGGGAGGAGGAGGAAAAAATCAATGGAGTTTAGAGTTGCACTTTATCTATTTTCAAGTTGGGATTTTTAGAGGGGAAACTATATTTTAAAATATAACTTAAGTAAAGGAGGGATTTGAGTTTTGTTTATGTATAGAGGAAAAGGAACCATGCCCTTGTGTGATCAATCCATGGTACCACCATTCATGTGCAACTCCCTCCAAATGCAAAGTTGCAAATTTGAGGGCTTCTTCCTCATACATAGGATTCAATGATAAATATGTATCTAACTTTTGTAACCATGCTCTAGCTGAACACTTATCTGAACCATCATAAGAAGGAAGAGTTACCTTACCCAACCTTTGTTGTATGTCTCTTCTTGGTTGCTCTTGTTGAATTCTTCTATTCCTTCCCGTGCCTTTGCTATTCTTCACTTGACAATAATCCTTGAAGGACAACATCTCTCTCACCCTGAAATTGAGGGCTGCATATTCTTCACCCCATGCCTCTATGTCTTCAACATCACTTGGAGGATCTAGCTCAAGTGGTTCCTCTTTTTGAAGAAACTTGGCTCTGAATATTTGAGGTGGAGGCTTGATGGATGTCTTTACTGGTCCAAATGAGCTTCCTTCACCATTGTTGGTTGCACCTTGGTTGCAGATATATGATGTCCATGTATAACCTTAGCCAAGTCCATGATTGAGCTGTCAATGCATCACGCATTTCCCTTTGAGATTCCCTTATAGCTTGCTGCAACTCTCTTTGACTCCTTGTAATTACCTCATGCATGTAGCTCAACTCGATCTATAGGAGGAGCTCTTGGATCATGCTCATCCATTGTCCCTTTCTTTGGAGTTGGATTTCTCCTTTGATAAACTAGAGGTGTTTTTCTTGTGTGCATTCAGATTTGACTACTTCACAGGATGGCAAGGAACATGCTTTGATACCACTGTAATGTCCCCAATGGGATAAATTCTAACCCCAAAAGGAACAACCACAAATTTGATTTATAACAACAATTAAAAGATATATTTTTGATGAAAAACACTTTAGATCTGAATTTATTTAGGAAAATGCGACTTGCTCTAGGAGTTATTCCACAAAACTGAAGTAAAATCACTCAAGTCTTTAATAAAGAAAATCAGAATTTGTTTATATGCAAGACCATCAGAAAATACTATATTTCTAACCAAAAAGAGGGCTGAAATTTTATTAAAAAATCTGCAGATGAACAACTTACAGACTTAGCTGAAAATGAAGTTTCCCAAGCCCAAAATATATATAAACCAACTGAATTTGGCCTCTAAAAATCTGATAATTAAACTGAAAATCAGATCTGATCCAAATGTGCCCTAGAGAGTGTTCAGAACACTCCCATAAGTGGGTCGCTCCAATAGAAAAAGGCTGAAAATGCAAGGTAGAAATCAACAAGCTTCCACCTTCAAACCCTAGCTGGAAACAATATAAATCTGCAACTTTGACCTTCAAATACTGCTAGAATTTAGAAATAGAATTTGAAAATCAATGGAAACCCTTAATAGAGCTTCCTCTCACAAAGGATGAAGAGTTTTCGTTCTTCAATCCTTGGCAATAGAGGGTTTTCGTCCTCTAATGCAAAAACAACAAAGGGTTTTCGTCCTTTGGAGTAAAATTGGAAAGCATGCAAGCTTAGACCAAATTTCAGAAATTATAAGATGTCAAAAGATGACTTCTCCATGCATGGCGACTTGCTTTTATAACTATTCTTGGTATATTTGCCACACAAAAGGGCCAATCAACTTTCTTTCACCTTATTTAATATTTTCCCTTTTGCTTTTCTTTATTTAATATTTCTTTATCCCCTAGCTTATGTCCCCATATGGGTCGCATTTTTCCTCTAGGGGAAAATAACAATAAAGTGACTTTTCTTTTCTTTTATTCTTTTATCACTAATAAATTATTAAAGTGCTTATAATAAAATTATTATGCACTTTTAATTAACTTACTAGGATTAGTTTCTTTTTTTTCCATCCCTTAGCCATCGGGAAACAATGAATGGGCTAAGGGTCTTCGACCTGTTAATTTTGAGAAAGGGATATTTCACTTTGTCCTTTATCTTATGTTTATTATTGTGTGGATGATTGATCATTTATTGCTACAAATTAGAGTCGATGTAGGTTGGCTTTGATCTTGGCTTTATCCACCTCTTGGTTGTTTCCCTCTTTATTTCAGAATCCTAGTAGAATACCTATCTTTATCTTAGTTGGCCTTGGAAACCTATAACTTTCCTAGGGCTATGTTTACTATCCTCTAGCTTTACGACATTAGTGATCCTTGAGCACCTTTGTATTTGCATGGTGTGGCCGGTCTTAGATTGGATCCCTACATTTGGAAACCCAATTTGGAACCTCTCATTTACCCGTCATACACGTTCTATCGATGGATGCTTTATGCGTAATTTTCTTAGCATTGGTACTAGCCATATTGCAATCCATATAGAAAGGTCTCATTCGGGTAGGAGTCTTAATCGTTGATTTGGGAGCTATATAGATGGTTCATGGTAGGAGCTTGTTTTAGAAAAGAGCTAAGATAGCTAGAGAAAAATGATGTTGAACTTGATATAGAAGGAGAAGATAGAATAGGAGATAAACGCGAAGAAGACTCACTCATGGGTGGAGTAAGATTCATGTCGGGTTTACCAAAATGTATGTGGGTTAATGTCTATAAAGCAGTGTTCCACTAGGACACATCTCCAAAAAAATTGAGTCTCTCCGGATTGGGACATCTTGTGGACTTTTGGGAAATGTCCCTCTGCCGCCCTAGCACAACCACCGGCGTTTAGGTACGCCCCCTAAAATGGAGACATTTTTGTCCAAAAGGGGACATTTGGGAGACTTGGGGACATCCCTGAGATGTCACAAAGACTTGTTGAAGTCCCTCGATTATCTTAGAGACCCGCGGTCATCCCCTGTAACAAAATCGGCAAAATTCTGTTTTTAAAATTAAAAACATTTTTTAAAGATGTTTGTGTCCCCAAACCTAACTCTAATAGTTTATGGGGCCCCACCAACTCTTTAAGCACTCAAAAAAACTATAAATGAACCTCACACCCTCACTCCAAATCATAGTTACCATATTCTTACGAACTTAGTGAAAATTCTTTTGAACCACACTTTCTAGTCCGACCAACTTACCGAATAAGTTGGTCGAACATTATTTTTATTAATTTATTTTTTAATTCAAAAATTAAAGTGTTTAAATTAAAAGAACTTCAATACAAAACAAAAACAAAACAAGAAACACTAATACCTAAGCACGTAAAGGAAAAACTCTGTAGATAATATATTTATTTATTATTATGTGTAATTGGTTTTTCTTTTCAAATATCATCATATATGTTTTGTATTTATTATATATTTGTAAATTTTCTAAACTGAACCGAACCGAACCTTTTGAAAATGTTTGAACATCCGAACTTTTTTCGCTGTTTGAACTATCTGAACTTTTCGAACATGGTGATCCAAATCACAAAACATTGAGTGAGGCTGCAAGTGCAAGAGTGAAAGCAAGTGCAAGAAAGAGAGCAAGAGAGGTTGCAGTAAGAGTGAGAGGTTGAGAGCATTAGCAAGAGGGGGAGCAACATCAAATTTTTGGCATGGACTTAGGGGATGATTAGAGGCATTGGGCTATTGGTCAATTGTATTTGAAATTTGGATGTAATCATCAATTTGAATATAAATTATGATATAAATATTAGTATATTGATATTTAGCATTTTCATTGTTCAATGAAAGGTGTCTAGTATTTCCAAGTTTCATTTGTTCTTTCTTATACATTTTTATTACTAATTTTTCAAATACTATATATATTTGCACCATTGTCCCCCTTGTTGCCCCTAAACCTAGGCCCATGGTCCCCGCCCGCCATCCGGAGACTCCTTGGAAAACAGTTCTATAGACTATCCTCTCTCTTCTCAACAATATAGATTAGGATATAGAAAGACCATTCTAGCACACACACAAGCCATATATAACCTAGAAGGGTGCAAGAGCCGTGGATCTAGAAGATGATAATCCATACTCTATCGAGGCGTAAGATTCCAAAGCTTGAGTCCAGGACGAGGGACAGAGTCTTACTAATATCTTGATTGTAAGAAGATTGATAAGATACAAAGTGTGCATACAAAGAGATCTAAACTTGGGTTGTAAGATAAACAAAGGGTTGTAAGAGATAGATTAGGGTTGTAAGCCAAGGGGCGGATGTAAGCCAAGGGCGGATATACATGATATAATGCAATAGATAGAATATTCTACTTCTATCCTAGTCTATATACATGATACATCAATCAATCAAATCAAATCAGAATAATAACTTAAAAGAAAAGGAAGGTTAGAGATACTTAGATTTGTGCAAACACCATTGGTGCATTAACTCCCCCAAAGTTAGTAACACCTTATGAGAGAATTGATATGGGGACCACAAGACAGATAGAGAGAAGATCTAAGTAAACTACAGTTGGGGACTCCAAAAACTTAGTGAACATTGCTGTTGCAGCTCCTATTCTTGAGTGTCCTAGATCTAATGCTCCAAAGATGGTCCTCCAAGTGTAAGAAAAACTTACTCCTAAACCTAAAAGATCTTAAGAGCGGCTTGGTGAGTGCACGCAGATTGATAGATGCCAATGTGATGATTCAGAAATGCTCTTTAAGGACGCCCATAAATAGGGGTCATCATTAATCATTACAGTTCCTGATAGCCAACAACATTTACCATGGTCAATGCAGTTGGCCATTGATAAATACGGCCAAATAGTATTGACCATGGTCTATGCCGTCGGCTCTAAGTAATTACAAATCGTGGGGTCTTAGGGGGAAGGATCTGGAGGTGGAGAAAAGAATTGGGGGCCAATTAAAAGGTGATCTGATGGAGGTATGAAGGTGTCGTAAGTGGATATGTAGGTGATAGCAAGGATAGTAAGGACATGTCGAAGGAGGTTGTAAAATGATGACAAAGGAGGTGTAAAAGGTAGGATATCTAAGGTATGAAGGACTGCACATTACAGCTATCTCATAGATACCACTAACCAGCCCATCCATTGCCAGTACTCCTTGTTCCTGAGAATGCCTCCCGAGACACGAGGCAGGGGTTAATGTGTAAATGGTGCCTGCGATAAGAAAAGTCAGTAAAAGTGAAAAACAAGGCATATACACATCCAATGAAGGCTGTCCTTCAGACCAAAGCTCACCTACTGGGGATGAAACCCCAATTCTAGTGTTAAAACATAATAGAGTTCACAAAGAAGAGACTTTTTAATCCATGGAGTCTGAAATGAATTGACTACTAGCAGTGTGAATAGGTTTAAGTGACTTGTAATGTGGCCGGTAAAAGTTGGCCGTTGGTGACCTAGCAGGTACAAGACGTGAGACATGTTCATTATGATTTTACCCTTCTTCAGGAGACTTTGAAAAATAATTCACCGGGTTATAAATGATGATCCCTCAAAGCAGTTTGCAGTGCACAAACTCTATTCCTTTTCAAATCCAAATTTAGGATACTTCAATCTACGTGTTCAAATTCATTTCTATATCTGCTTTTATGACATAGATTCTCACTTATATTGAAAATCTGTATATACTGATTCTTGAGCAAGGATGATATTTTCTGTCGATTGTTTGCTTTGTACAAAGGCTGCTTGTGTGTGTCTACCATGTATACACAATGATACCTCAAATCAGTTGCTACGGTCCACATAATATATTGTTTTTTCAAATCCAAATTTACGAACTTTCTTTTAGGAAATTCCAATCCACGAGGTAAAATGCATTTGTGATATCCAGTGGATCAGTTCTCTGAGCATAATTTTTGAATTTTATTAAAAGGCTGTATGAACTGATTCTTTGAGTAAGACTTCCGTTTCAATGGTATGATCCTAATGTTATGAGAGTCTCTAATTTTGTTAAACCCCCTTGTATGTCTATTGGTCTAAATGTCTGACCATGACCTTACAAGAAGTGCTTACTATGTCTATGTATTAATTTCAAATCTTGGCATGTTATATATCACTGGAAAGCCATTAGGATACGCATTGCAACAGTATACCCAATAATGTTCTTTTAATTATCTTGGGGTTCTTTAGCTGTATAAGTGGTCTCTTCTGATGTGAATAATGTAATTATGGCCAGGTTATACATTGCATATGGGTAAACTGAATTGGGTGCATCTTTATCCATACAGGCATTACCTGTTTTTATACCCTTCTCTTTTGAGATGTACAATCCTACAACATAAAACCACATCTAGGAATTTGAAAACTGACCAAAGATAATGAATGCTACAACTTTGAAACTGGGCCTGTTAAATTGTTTTGTCTTTTAAGTTAATGGATATAATGTGGGAATGTTCTCAAAAGGGAGTTAGAGAGAGATAGGTATGGTCTGGAAAGTAATTGATTTATTTATACTAACTTGTTTCCTTGTGTCTTACGAGAATTAGTAGCTAAATGTGCTCTGAAATATCTCTCTTTTCTATTAGTTTTATTTGTGTATCCGAGTAAACATGCAGAACAAAATGAAAGCTGAAACGATGGTAGACTGAAGTAGAGTATTTTCCCCCTCAAACTAAGTCTTGCTTTGTATTATTTTTTGCTCTAATTAGTTCTTCTTGATTTAGAACTCAAATCTCAAGGCATATTATGAGATCTTTCTATTCTGAATATATTTCCTTCTGTTTCT
Organism: Taxus wallichiana var. yunnanensis; assembly: GCA_018340775.1. Taxonomy (NCBI): domain Eukaryota; kingdom Viridiplantae; phylum Streptophyta; class Pinopsida; order Cupressales; family Taxaceae; genus Taxus; species Taxus wallichiana. The sequence continues at coordinate 692,638,437 of CM031237.1, forward strand.
ACTTTGTAATAATTGAAATCTACATTATCATGTAGAAATAGTGGACCCTTGTCAACTGACACTTTTTTTTGTCTTCGAGTTTGAAGCTTTTCAATGATCTTGAGATGTACAACAGAAAACCTCCAGACAAGACTATAATTAAAACAGTGGCAGATGCATATGAACTATTAGGTTTAGAAGAGGAACAACAAAGGGTATTGGAAAAGTAACGGCAGCCTGTTTAAAGAGTCATCAAATAATAGATCCAAGAAAAAGAAAGAGAGAAAGGAGAAGGATAGCGATGGTGAGAATACAGGTAACATACAGTCTATTTATTTATCTCAAAGACTTGTGACGAGTTAAATGAGTGAAATTATATGCTTGAGCTATCTATATAACTCTTCTTTTGTGTCAGAGATTCAATAATATAGATAACTTATTATCGAGTCATGCTTTTCAGAGCGAGCACTCAAAATCCTTGTGTAAATGTACAAAATATTAGAAAGTATTTCATATGCACTATTTACTAAAACATCAATTTTAATAGGGTGGAAGCAAGCACTTAGTGTTCTCATGACAAGCGGCTAAGATTTTTAGCCAGTGGACACATTTTTCTTTCTAATCATTCATGTTGGCACATGTGGCATCAATTCAAAACCCTAAATTTGGTTCCAACTGATACTTGAATTTTTACTTTTTTTTGTTTTTAATTGGGTTATATCTCTGACCGGAGTCCTAAGTATCTTGACTGCATTTACATGCCATGATCTGGAAGCTTCTTATTTGTTGTCTTTCTTTCTTATGGCAGAGAAGAGAAGTTGACAAGTGAAGCCAATTTGCCTACAAACTCTAAGTTGCTACTAGATAATATTGTGTCAATAGTGATGCTGGAAGTAATTCCAATGGAAATGCAAATGCTTCAATTAACTATTAGTGCTACTCTATGTTGCCAGGATACGGACACGAGTATCGGTTTGGATATGGATACGATACGCAGATACGTCAATTTTAAAAAACCCTTGGATACGATATGTCTTGGATACGTCCGTATATATATATTATGTACATCTACTCATTTTACTCATTTTTTAGTCCATAAAAAACTGAAATAGTAATACAAAACTTGAATCAATGTTCAAAACATTCAATATACTTGAGACTTTGCATTTTTATTGATCATGTGGCTGCTATACATATGATATACGAATATCATGTTAACATGAATACGAACAAAACTTGAAATTTGAAAAATATACTAGATCCATGTTCAAATTTTCAAAACAAACAATATAATTAAGATTTTACATTTCATTGTGTAATGTCCCTCTTCCTGCATGACCCTTGGACACTTGGTGGGTAGCTTATTTGTCATCTTCGTAAGCTTAGTCCCATTGTTAGGAGACGATGTGCATAGCGAGGTAAGGGTTTTATCGACGATTTGGTGGATTATTTGATGTTAGAATGAGTTGCTTGATCTTAAGGACTCACTGGCACTTTCTCGAGGTTATTTCCTGGCTTTGGGTGTATTCTCCAAGATTCTTCGAGAGAGTTTCCATTTATAAGTAAGTCACCCAACCGACTTCATTTCTCATTATTCATCATCGGCGCACCGCTACTCGCACTACCAATTTCCGATTCCGGTGCTTTTGACGATTTCCGCACTTTGGGAGCATTAATGGCTTATTTTAATTATTTTACCTGTGGTGCTTATATTTGTACGAATTACTTGGCGAGCACCTCAAAGATTATAGCTCATCGTAAAGAGAATGTGAAGTTCTAAATGATGAGATGCTAATTCAAATGACCTTAGCGCCAGAATGATTAATTAATTAAATAAATCACTTTCCTGAGTTATAAGGTGTAATTAATTAATAAAGTGATTTATTAATTATATTTCCTTTTAATGAAAATTCTTGAAAAGGTTATAAAAGTAGGGTTTGGCCCATTTTGCTACACACTTATCATTTTGAACAAAAACAAATTCTAAGCAGCAGCGCTAATTACTCTCGAAGGACGGAAACCCTCGAGATTACAGATGGACGGAAACCCAATTTCAAGGAGGAAGATTCACACAGGTCTTCATTGGATTGTAACATTATTCCTCTCATGGACGGAAACCCCAGAGCGGTGAGAGAAGCTTCCATCAGGAATCTTCATTGTTTACACAGCTTATTCAAAGATTTGGTAGTTTCAGAGAAAAGAATAAATTGCAACAAATGTGAGCATTTGCACATATATCCGAGTGGGGCGGCTTCTTCTACAGATTATTTATTGTTGTATTAGAGGTATTTGTCTTGCTAGATATTTATTGTAATTCCCAAAGAAATATATCAAATCGGCTAGGGTTTTGATTCATTTATCTGTGGGTTTTTGGACAATCTCTATTATTAAATCTTTTCAGTTTTATATATATCATTGTAATATTTAGCTTCATAAATCATTATTAAATACACAAAAAATTTGAAATATTTATAAAGAAATGCCAGCTTAAACCTAGGCGCCTATTCGTATTCCCCTGGGTTTCTTTGTATTTAAATTATCTATGCAGTTTTCAAGTGTGATGTTTCATGAATTCCTTTGATATTATCGGTTCGTATCTCGAGCCCGAGCATTTTATAAAAAAAAATTCAGATGTTAAACGGGTTTGGGATCTTTCAGTGGTATCAGAGCAGTGTATCCTCCCAGCCTGTGTGGGAAGAAACAGATAGGGTATTACAACAGAAATCAGCTTTGAATGCATCACTGAGAGGATGGTCCACATGATACTACACCTTGGGCAGACGAGCACGACTCGAGGCCGGTATCAGAGGTGACGAGAATGGAATATTTGGGCGAGAGGCCTGAGAGTCCTCGAGAGGAACATGCAGATCCAGATAGGAACTTTATTCGGATATGGCAGCCACGCAGAGGCAGTTATTGCAGACCATGGAGCGAATGGGCACTACTTTGGACAGGTTGGCACTAGATGGGCCGCGGGACGAGCACGACAGGAGGGACAGATCCGTATCAGTTGCCAAAGAACTACAGGTGGGTCATAAAGCAGATCACCTTTGAGCTTGGGAATGTTAGGGGATCGCCACGCCGTGAGCGGAGGCATACTCACATGACGAGAGGAGACCTACACGGACGGCAGATATGCCATGCAGCGTAACTTCGCCAGAGGTGACCCACCGAGATGAGGGACGGCGGAAGAAGTAACTTTCCGGATACTATCATGGCAGTCAGTGATGAGTGGAGGAGTTTGCCGCAGCATGTGAGGGATGCATTTCCCCTCCCACAGTATTGTGCTCAGAGGAGAGACAACATGAGGGCCAGACAGGATCGGAGGCCTAGATCATCATCACTTTCTATTCACAAAGGTCCAACACCACAGGACAAAGAAGCGGAAGTGATTAACATATTTGAGGAGTATAGCATTCTTCCTCAAGATGTTAAGGAGAATTTTCCTTTCATGGACTACATGGACATGCACCCAAGTATTGGCTACAAGACTGAGCAGGCAAGGAAGGAATCTCACACTATAGCTTCTAAATGGTTGATACATGGAAGGAATAAAGAGTCTTCACATATGGATGATACAACTCTTCATGAGAGTGCTTTGGTGTCTTTAAGTTCTAATGAGGTATGCAAAAATTTATATGATGAATTTGATAGACATGCTGATGTCTTTACACCATCCTTACAAGAGGTGTCTCTAGAAGCTTTTACTTTAGAGGCTAGCATAGAGCATGTGAGTGTTTTGGATAACAATGCCATGGATTCGTTGGGTGATGATTGCAATGAAAGCATGAAGGAGGAAAATTCAGAATTTTCAGTTGATGGAGTTGATGATTTTGTTGATGACATTCATAGTGGACCAGCCACTCATGAGTTGTCTTTGATGGGTGTTGAAGACATCCATATCTCATCTTTTGTTATGTCATCGATTTACTATGATATGGCAGCTCCTATTTGTTGATTGGTGACTTCATCTTCATTGATTTGTCAGGAATTAATAGCTGTCCTACATGGAATTCCATGTCATTTTCCACTTTTGCAGGATTTACATCAGCTTTTGGTAGGTATTGGAGTATGGAAAATTCAATCCAAGAGGAGCAGACTTCACAAAATGCAGATTGGGTGGTAAGAGATACACCATCTTTGTTGTTGCAGCAGTATTATCATGATGACATTAAACCCATCATGAACCAGAATACTCAGAATTTGATGCAGCGAAGCCAAGGCATCATGGAGTTAGAGAATGATGAAGCTCCAAGGGATTCTTTGGTGAGCACTCAGTTGGCACTTCAGGATTCCGAGAGTCATGTTGATGAGCTTTGCTTAGAGTTGAGTTTAGCTCGATATTCATTATGTATATCAGAGACTCAGTCATCTATGGCAGCCAAGGCACATGTTGAGGATAGTAGCATGAGTTCTTCTAGCATTCACATTCAAGATACAGGTGCAGTGCCTTGCGCGTTGGAAAGGCATGAGGAGTCAGTTAGAGAGAGGTACATGATTGAGTTTTCGATTAGTTTCAGTCTATGGGTTGGAGATAGACATGTTGGCAACAGTATTCCAATGTCATCCTCTTGGGTTTTACCTCCTACTTCATTGATTGATGGCTGTCCTCCTTTGCTGGTTGGAGTTCTGTCAGGTGACACTTTGAGGGCAGCAGCTGTTGGTATGGAGAGGAGTGATTGGGATGGTCACTTTGGAATTAGAGGATGGAGTAATGATGATTTCTTCTTATCTTTGGGCAGTAGAGATACTTTTTGCTCCATCATGGACATGATTCACAGGTTACAGGGTGTTGTTTTGATTTATGCCAGCAGCTTGTCAGATGTTAGTATATGCTTTTATGCACCTTCATTAGGCATCTTTCACATCTGCAGGGGACCATTCAGTGTGGATTGGTTTGTGGATGACATAGACACATCAGTCATGGCTGTAAGTTCAGGCGTCATTGGAGATATGAGCACCAGGCTCTACTTCGGAACTTTGGAGACTGACCTTGGACAGTTTTATCAGAAGGAGTTGGGTTTTTCTAGGACTTGCACGTTGGACTTTGGTATTGATCCAGTTTCTTTTCAAATAGTAGATGGCATTCATGATGATATTCTTCTCACTCCTGAAAGAGAGACAGGGCACTTGCAATTACTTTGTGGGAGAGGTCTTGATGAGGTTGCTGCAAGATCAACTCATCCTATTGTGAGTTGTGAGTCTTCTTCTGGTGATGGCAGCATGGGATGGAATACACCTGACTATTCGAGTATTCCATTAGCACAGTCAGGAGAATTTCACCTCGATTGCATTATGAGGTGTGCCTATCATTTTTCGTTCAGCCCACATGTACAGGATTTGATGATGACATTGATGACACAGAGAGGTGGGTTGAATAAGGGATGTTCGGATTCACTCTGGTATGACATGCTTCAGATTTCAAATGATGAGTCCAAGTTGTTCTCGCCAGACAGTTGCTCACAGAAGCTGGAGATTGAGGTTTGGCTCGATCGGACTCTAGGGGGTATCAGAGTGGCACAACGAAAGTCAGTTGGCGTTGAGGGACTTCCAGTTTATCCAGTTATGATATTCGAGGTGGATCAACATAGTACTTGGAGTTGGCATTATGGGGTTGATTTACAGGATTGGGATCTAGGAATTCCATTGTTGGCTGGTTGGTTTCATTGGTTGACAGAGTTTGACAGCCTCTTGGGTTCCAATTGCATACTGAGGTTATGGGATTGCACATGTTCCAGGATCATTTGGGATCCAGGTGGTTGGTGGACAGGTGCAGTCGATTTTCTATTTTGGCTTCAGGTGTTGTGGCACTTTTTATGAGTAAGTTGCACAAGTTCTATTTTGCAGACTTTGAGCAGTTTAGCACAGTGCATTTGAAGCCATTCAAAAGGTTTCGGTTGATTTGGGATCTTTCAGTGGTATCCGGACTTGATTGGTATGCAGATCTGATATTGCTTGTGGACAAGCAATCTCGGGAAGGGAGTACTGTAATGTCCCTCTTTCCGGCATGACCCTTGGACACTTGGTGGGTAGCTTATTTGTCATCTTCGTAAGCTAGTCCCGTTGTTAGGAGACGATGTGCATAGCAGGTAAGGGTTTTATCGACGATTTGGTGGATTATTTGATGTTAGCAATGAGTTCAGCTTGATCTTAAGGACTCACTGGCACTTCCCGAGGTTATTTTCGACTTCTGGTGTGTTCTCCAAGATTCTTGGAGAGAGTTTCCATTTATAGTAAGTCACCCAACTGACTTCATTTCTCATTATTCGTCATCGGCACCGCTTTTGCTCAGTCAATTTCCGATTCCGGTGCTTTCTGACGATTTCCGCACTTGAGAGCATTAATGGCTTATTTTAATTATTTTACCCAAAGTTGTTTATATTTGTACGAATTACTTGGTGAGCACCTCAAAATTATAGCTCATCGGAAAGAGAATGTGAAGTTCTAAATGATGAGATGCTAATTCAAATGACCTTGGCGCCATGAATGATTAATTAATTAAATAAATCACTTTCCGAGTTATAAGGTGTAATTAATTAATAAAGTGATTTATTAATTATATTTCCTTTTAATGAAAATTTTTAAAAGGTTATAAAAGGAGGGTTTGGCCCATTTGCTACACACTTATCATTTTGAACAAAAACAAATTCAGAGCAGCTCTTGCTAATTACTCTCAAGGACGGAAACCCTCGAGATTACGGATTGACGGAAACCCAATTCAAGGAGGAAGATTCACACATGTGGTTTTCTATTGGATTCGTAACATTATTCCTCTCATGACGGAAACCCCAGAGCAAAGTGAGAGAAACTTCCATCCAGAATCTTCATTGTTTACACGCTATTATTCAACATTTCAGCAAAGTGAGCATTTGCACATATATCCGAGTGGGGCGGCTTCTTTCGCATTTATTTATTCTTTGTATTAGAGGTATTTGTCTTCTAGATATTTATTGTAATTCCAAAAAAGCAAATATATCAAATTGGCTAGGGTTTTGATTCATTTATGTGGGTTTTGGACAATCTCTCGTTATTAAATCTTTTCGCAGTTTTATATTTGTATTGTTGTAATATTTAGCTTCATAAATCATTATTAAATACACAAATGAAATATTTATAAAGAAATCGCCGCTTAAACCCTAGCGCCTATTCTGTATTCACCAGTTTCTTGTATTTAAATTATCTATATGCGCTTTAAGTGTGATGTTTCATGAATTCCTTTGATATTATCGGTTTAGATCTCGAGCCTGAGCATTTTATAAAAAAAAATTGATTTAAACGGGTTTGGGATCTTTCACATTGTTTATGTGGTGCCATACATATGATATAGGAGTACAAACAAATCTAGAATATATCATCTAGATTTCCCTCAAAATCAAGTTCATGTGTGCCACTTGCGCTAGCTCCACTCTCATTAACTCCACTCTCCGCTCCTCGCGAACTCCCTTGAGCGTCATCTTCGCCATCAAATAATGAAAGTTGGGCAAGCGTGGATATTGCTAGATACGTAATTTTTTAAAAAAAAATGAGATAGAACTTAAAAACACATATATCTCTTGTTAGATACGTATTGACACGCACGAGGTGCGTCAAGATACGTCACGGATACGTCCTGCACGTATCCGTGATGTATCTGGCGTACCTCGTATGTATCAGTGCGTATCCCCACGTATCCGTATCCATTACGCTTCCAAGGGGATTCGGGGGGGCTTGAGTATCCATGCAACGTAGGTGCTACTTATGAGTTCTAAAATAATTTGCAAGAAGAAAGTTGAATGGTTTTCTAAGGTATCCTATTTTTCAAAAGATTTTGGAGCCAAGTAGATACTTTCCAGAGCCTTATATCTAGCATCTGGGCGGTTTAAAAGTGCAAGTCGGGTGAATGCTAAACCCTTCAAATAAGTATCAGCACATGTGCTAGGAGTTGCCACCAAGTTGATACTTTCCAGAGCCTTATACCTAGCATCCTGGGTGTCTTAAGAGTGCAAGCTGGGTGAATGCTTAACCCTTCTTCAAATGAGTATCAAAGATATGTACTAGGGATAGCCCTCAAAGTATGTTGGAGGTATCTGCAGTACAAAAATCTATGTTTTTGAGTTTTGGGATGGAGGGACACATTTTCATGGCGGAAAAATATTTCGCATAGTTTGGGGATGACAATTCAATATTCAATTGTATAATTAAACATGTAAACTTCTTTAAACATTCTAAAGAGATGACATTCAAATAACATTAACGTCTATAAAACAATGAACAATGAACATTCAACTTTGACCTTTGAAGGTTGAAGATTGAACTCGAAATTTGAGTGAACCACTAAAATTCAAATTTAAAATTGTGAAATTTTGATTGTTATATTATCAATGATGATGAATCTTACTTTTGAAAATGCACTTTTTGTTTGATAATTTATTTTACCAATGTTTTTGTTTGCATGTTTTTAAACAATGGTTGATGCAAGGGACGTCAAGATGTCCCCAGGATGTTTTCAAAGCAAATTAGGTATGCCCCTTGATGTTAGGGGACATCAGGATACCCCCAATTACCCCACTAAAACATGAAACACACCCACCATGGAAAATTATTTATGAAATTTCTTTGGGATGAGAGATAAAATGCAGGGAAAAAAGAGGACAGCTGGAAATCCCCTTTGCAGGGGGACGAACATCGTGGAACACTGAAAAAATTCCAAATATATGTCATTCAATGAATGAATGAGTTAGATGGCAGATATTCACTGAAAGCTTTATTTTGTTTTATTAAAGCCAAATAGATAATAACATTGTTAACATCTTTGAGTTGTTGATGACAGATTGAAAATCATTGTTCAATTTATGCTGATTCCCTCAATGGTGCGAGCTCAGACTCGTATTCAAATGTACTCATTTGTAATGAACTTATGTGATGCTCTATCTAGTGAATTGCTTCCTTGTCTTGCAACACGAGCTTTTGGGACATTTGTGTCTACACATGCCAACACTCGAGTGCAAGCTTTAACTCATATAGTGTTTGTTTAGGAAAACAAGTGCTTGACATCAAATAAAGGTGCCAGCGTTGGCAACATATGGTTGAAATTTGATAGCTTTGTCCTACAAAGTTAAAACATTTTTTTCTTATCCTCTTCCTTTGACTGAATTATGAGAGTTAGTTTGCTCTTAGATGTATTTAGTTATAGTTATATTAAGGATCTTCATAGACATTTATAAATGCTTAGTGAACATTGCAATCATTATGTTTGAGACTATTTATTAGCAAACTATACCGAATGTTTCTTTGTATCAACACCACATGAAGCGACTACTAAAGTAGTTTGAGGCGCAAGAATAAATGAATGTCCATGATTCAAGATATTATCAATAGTAAAGCCCATCACCAACATCACAATCAATGATAATGGTAAGATGCGTTGTTTTTAATTCCTTAACCATTTTGTTCTTAAACCACAAGAAAGTGAGATTATTTCTTAACAAATTTAGAGTCAGTATGCATTGTGGAATACTTGTGATATGCATGCCTAATGTTTTATTTATCATCAATTTTCATGCTTTTGATCACGTGAAGACAAATAACAAGACACTCTTATAAGAGCTCCCATGACCAAGCTCAATCTACTAACCAAGAGGATTGTGATTCATTTTGTGGCGCGATTAGGTGTGTTGTCATTAATAACGAGCAATTTATTTGTCATAGATTCAAAGAGTAATAGTCAATTCCTTGGGTTCACATTGGTTTTATTATTAATAATCTATGATTTTTTTGTTCAATGATGGTCGTATATACAATATATTATAGTGGAACAAAATCCTCAAGTGGCCCACTTTATTTGGAACTAATAATTATTTTGACAATTCTCGTTATTTGGAATAATTCGAGGTAAGGGACCACAAAGCACACAAGCATCTCTAGGCAATGTTAATATGGCGAGGAAGACGAACAAGGCAATCGTAGGGCTTTTACCTCAAAGTCATGTTTCTACATTGACAATGTTAGGAAATATATCTTAGTGCTCCATTCAGACGTATGGGTGAATAATAATTACATGTGTAATTATTATTATGGTAAATTAGTGAAAGTACATTTACTATGTAAATGTAAATAGTAAATGTAAAATGTTGTTAGTATGTGGTAAGTTAGTAAGTTAGAATAATAAAACAATTAATGTTGTTTTATTATTATATTGGTGAGATGTTGAAACCATATGGGTGTATAGTTATATGAAGACAAATATTGTTGTGAGGATTGTTCTTATACATCTCCTATATAATGGAGTGTATTGAAATAGTGAATCAAATAAAAATATAATATAAAGTTGTTAATTTCAATTATTGTATGTGTATTTATTTCATGGATTATTTGTATTAGATCGGAGTAATTTCTATATTTGGTACAGAGAGAGTTAAACATGCCTCGAAGAAGATCTCGTAACTTTTGTTTCACGATCCTGGTTTCTCCACAATTTTACACATGCACCGATATTTTATTAGGCAACTACAAGAAAATCGAACCCATTTTCGTCGTTTGGAAGAAAAGTGCAATTTACTATACAACACATCGATCACTATTTTTGAAAAAATCGATAATCAAAGGTAATTTAAATCTACATTCAATTTTTTTTTGGATATTTAGATCAAAGAAATGGATACACCATTAGATAAATTTAATGGCATTTGAAATTCCATACATTGAGAGTAAAAATGATGCGCTTAATGAATAAAAATCTATTGGGGATAGTAGATGGAAACGAAAAAGCACCTACACAGATGTAAGCAAAATTGTAGAATGAGAAACTAGAGATAAATAAATAACATAACAAATGAAATTGACTATAATTATGAAGAATTTCTATACTAAGTGAATTTCTTGGAGGAAGGAGGCACGGGGAGGTTGGAGGTCATTCAACGATCTCTCACACCACCAACGATTTGGTCAGGTTGTATCCTATGGTGATTATTTTTTTATACAAGTGTGTTCCTGTTGTTCCTTTGTATTTTTGGCAGAGTGTTTAGTCATAGGTGTTCTTATTGTGGTTTTTAGAATAAAGAAATTTTACATCGAGGGGGAACATGATCTCAATGTTTCATTTCTAGTTTTTACATTTTACGGTATTTTCTATATATGAGCAAAGCAGATTTCATCGTAATTTCCTATGTTATTCCCCTCAGGTGAGATGTGATGAGGGCTAATAATAGTACTTGACATATCATGATGTGGTCAGAGGTAAACCACTTAAAACGCTCATTTTTATTTGTGGTACACCGGTTCAAAACCACCATTTTCGGTTGTTGGTAAATCCTATGCAAAACCATCACCCTTTTGGTTTGTGGTACACCACTTAGTAAAACCACCATTTTCGGTTGTTGGTAAACCCTATGCAAAACCATCACTCTTTTGGTTTGTGGTAAACCAAAGTGGTAAAACCATCATTTCCGGTTTATGGTCAACCCTATGAAAACCATCTATTAGGTTTATGATCATCTTGTAAAATCATCGATCATGAGCAGTGCAAGTATAAGGTAGGTTTTTCCCATATTCACACTAAGGGGGAATGTTAGAAAATATATCTTAGACTCCATGTATGTATGGGTGAATAATAATTACATGTGTAATTATTATTATGATAAATTAGTGAAAGTACATTTACTATGTAAATGTAAATAGTAAATATAAAATGTGGTTAGTATGTGGTAAGTTAGTAAGTTAGAATAATAAAACAATTAGTGTTGTTTTATTATTATATTGGTGAGAGGTTGAAACCATATAGGTGTATGGTTGTATATGAAGACAAAAAGTTGTTATGAGGATTGTTATTATACATCTCCTATATAATGAAGAGTATTGAAATAGTGAATCAAATAAAAATATAATATAGAGTTGTTAATTTCAATTATCATCCGTAGTTATTTCATGGATTCTTTGTATTAGATCGTAGTAATTTCTACGACAATGGTATTAGTAAATGAGTGCTTTACAAATCCATGTCTCACAATTATTAGCAATGTCGATAATCCCACACACCCAAGCCACAAGTCATTATGAAATTTCATTGTTGACATGAGGTTTGTATATAGCATTATCATTAAAGTAGTTTTATGTCAATTTGATGAAGAAAATATTGGCAATCTAATCCATTTTGCTAGCTAATCATGGAATGAATCACACTAGTATTTATCAGATGCATCAACAATGGCATGTACTTTAGGAATTATGAGGTAATCTATTGACAACTCCCTTCAAAAATTTATATAAAATACCATCTAAAATAGCTTGATGACATATAGCTAGAGCCTTTATGCTCCAATTCATATCGAGTTAAGTCCTCTCGACACTCAACCAAAAAGAGATGACATGTTTAGGGTCAATGAAGATGTTACAAGGCAAAGAATTTGTGGGTTTGATGTGGTGACATTCTTGGAATATTGGACTTTGAGTCCTGCATGTATTAGTTACTACTTGAATGGATGAGGAGGGTCTTTCAAATCTAGGTTGTAAATTTCATAAATTTGTATATGACTAGATTTATTATGAGTTGGACCCATATGGTATGTAAATACAATCAATGATCCACATTTAGTTCGTTCAAGCAATGATTATAAGAACTCTTCAATTGTGAAACACAATGCCTAAGATATTTGATAGCTTTAGTTGTCCTAAGGCATGTGTTGTATCTTAAAGAGAATACTTGAAAGTAAAGGAACAATGCACCTTATTAATAAAAAGTAAAAATGTTAGATTGTGATTAGTTGGTTGCGACACAAGTGAGTTGAAAAGTGCGGATATGGATCAAGTTTGTTGCCTCGTGTTCATAATGGCGTAGGAAATTAAATGACACCAAAGTATTTTATTCATGATTCAATGTCCTTAACGATGATATTCCCTCTATTGATTCGTTATTAGATTGAGATGCCTATTACTATTGATGGAGATATTGTTGAGACTCCTTTATCTTTAAAGGAAAGTGGTATATCACTTCTAGATAACAATGATCGAAAGACACCATTGAGCATATGGGGGTATTGTTTTGAACACATGATTATGTTAATTTAGTTGACGTCGTTTTTCTCATGATGATGTTGACACTTTTGATATATGTACCCCAAATCTAACTTTCTTGATAACGAGTTGTCCTCACCTTCCAAGACTAGTACAATTTTTTTGCTAACAAGGCTTTGATTTTATTGGTGATAAAGCTAATGCTCATGCTTTAGTTTATGAATGATGATATAGTCATGTTGATGCCATGGTTGCCACTCTCATATTTGCGAGTTTGAGAAACATACAAAGGTATTGGTTTGCATTTGCTGGGAAAATGGGTTATACTTGATATTGATAGAGGATGTTTAATCCAATTGAGACATTGTTTAGATCTAAGAGAGCATGCCACGATTACCCCTAGGGTAAATTGACATAAGTTTCTCACAACTCTTATACACTATAATTTCACTACTACATTTCTCGTGTTTAGAGTCAACTTTAAGATGACTTTCAAGACGACCTTTAAGATGGGTTTCAAATATTTTTCTATTTTGTGATTTTGGTTTATTTCATTTTAATGACATCTCAATGGTGTGTAGGGTATACTATTTTAAAAAATGTTTTGGAGCCAAGTAGATACTTTCCAAAGCCTTATATCTAGTATGTGGGTGGTTTAAGAGTGCAAGTTAGGTGAATGCTCAACCTTTCTTCAATTAAGTACCAACATATGTGCTATGAGATACCCCAATATGTTGGAGGTATTTGTAGTACAAACATATATGTTTCTTGAGTTTTTGGATGGAGGGACACATTTTCATGGCGCCAAAACATTTCCCATAATTTGGGCATTCTTTAAACATTCTAAAGAGATGAAATTCAAATAACATTAACGTCTATGAAACAATGAACAATGAGCTCTCAACATTGACCTTTGAAGGGTGAAGATTGAACTCAAAATTTGAGTGTACCATTGAAGTAAAAATATGAAATTGTGAAATTTTGGTTGTGTATTATCAATGATGATGAATCTTATTGTTTTAAAATGCCCTTTTAGTTTTATATTTATTTTGCCAACGTTTTTGTTTGCAAAATTTTAAACAATGGTGGATGCAAGGATGTCAAGATGTCCTCGTGGATGTTTTCAACACATTAGGTCAAAGAAAGGATCTTCATAGACATTTGTAAATACTTTGTGAACACCGTAATCATTTTGCTTGAGACTTTTTATTAGCAAACCGTACTCAAATGTTTCTCTTTGTATCAACACCACATGAGTTGACTACTAAAGTAGTTGAGATGCAAGAATACATGAATGTCCATGATTCAAGATATTATCAATAGTAAATCCCATTGTCAACATCATAATCAATGATGATGGAAAGATGTGTTGTATTTAATTCCTTAACCATTTTGTTCTTGAATCACATGATAGTGAGATTATTTCTTTAACAAATTTAAAGTCAATATGCATTGTGAAATACTTGTGATATGCATGCCTAAAATTTTATTTATTATCATTTTTCATGTTTTCAATCATATGAAGACAAATAACAAGACACTCTTATAAGAGTTCCCATGACCAAGCTCATTCTATGAGCTAAGTGGATGTGATTCATTTTGGGGTATGTCGTGAGTGTTGTCATTAATAATGAGTTATTTATTTGTGCATAATTTCAAAAAGTACTAGTCAATTCCTTGGGGTTCGTATTGTTTTTATTATTAGTGAGTTACGATCTTTTTGTTCTTCAATGATGGTCATAGATACAATATATTATAGTGGAACAAAATCCTTAATTGTTCCACTTTATTTGGAACTAGTAATTATTTTGACAATACTCATTATTTGAAATAATTAGAAGGTAAGGGACCAAAAACACACAAGCATCTCTAAGCAATGTTAACACCTTGGTGAGGAGGAAGATGAACATGGAAATCTTAGGGATTTCACCTCAAGTCATGTTTCTACATTGACAATGGTATTAGTAAATGAGTTCCTTATAAATCCACGTCTCGCAATGATTATCAATGTTAGATAAAATCACATACCCAAGCCACAAGTTATGCTCAAATCTCTTTGTTGACACGAGGGTGCATTTGTTTTAGTTTTAATTGATAAAAGAGGTATGGTGGGTCCCTCACCCTTTCAAAGTAATATCATAGATCATGATTACAAATATTCCACCGATTGTAAACAAGCAACCTTCATGGCAAGTGAGAAAAAATTAACTACAAATACCTAACAAATATGCTACGAAGTTGGAAAAAACGAGAATGTTTCCGTCTAAAACCTCAAGGAGATGCTACTGAAGAAACCATCCAAAGCTTGCAAACGAAAAAATAGACTTTACCTATTCGAGAAAAACTTGCAAGCACTCTAAAAGCAACCAACCACTTATCGCCAACTAGTCCACCCAATACAATCCCAACATATGCCTATTTTCATAGCATCACTAGCCTAAAGTTATAGGGAATTTTTTCTCTAACCAATTACATCCGCTTCATCCCGCAAAAGTTCCGGAGCCCCAACCATTCGTTGGATTTGCACTAATAACATAGGATAAGTGTCCAACAACATTCCAACAGTCATAAGAGTGTCCCATGTTCTATTAGTTTCATGAATAACATCTGGAAGGTAATAAAATTGAAGCTTGTGGCCAAGATTTGAATCCCATGCAAAATCTTATTCAAGTTCCGATTAGGTGTGTTCCCAATGAGCATTGCATTGATTATAATAAGGGATCCCCTTTTACTAATATATCCATATATCCCTTTTCCATAGCTAGTCACAATCCTTCCAATAGTTCTATAACTTCTATTATGTGACTAAATCCCCATGGAAAGATTTTAGTAAATAACCAACAATCGCACTGCAAAGGTGCAATGGATACGCCGATAGGGGTGCAATGATTGTTCAGAAATAGTAAAGTGCGTGGAGAGAAGGAAAGCTGTAGGTTTGTAGAAGAAGATGACAAATAGAGTAGTGGAAGAACATGAGATGAGAAGAGGAGGAAGGAAGAATGTGTGTGGAGGGAGAAGTTATGGCTTTAAATTTGTAAGGAGCTTTGCAGATAAAGCAATATTTGTTCTTATAATTTTCATGTCGGAAAGTATGTGGCAAGAGCTAACATGGAGCACCTGTCAAAGGAAAATGTTTGGTAGATATGAAGGTTCTGTAGGCATCGTAGTATTGAAATGATTATGAATGTAAGGCCATGTCGTTCAACATCTTAAATGTCAATAGTTGCCAATGAGGAAATCCGAAAAATCTGCGGGTTGCCAATGAGGAATCCAAGAAGCAAGCAAATATTCACTTCAATATCTCACAAAAAGAAAGGTTGCAACTGCAAGGGTCTAATCAAATTGATTAGATCCATCATCAAGATTTTTATGGCGGAGGAAAGTTTATAGGTCATCTCGAACGGTTGCAGGATGTTTCAGAACACTTCCCATTTCTAGATGAAAACTACATGAGGATGAAAACACTCTCCTTGCTTAATACAATCATAATACTTTTTCCTTTTTATAGGGGGGTTGGTCGCCTGACAAAAGCTATTGAATCCTGTTGGCAAGCTTAGGATCGATGACTTATGTTCAAAACTGTGATTCTCAACATTGAAATCCATTAATGTACTTAATGTTATCAACATTTACGGTGATATAATATGTATGGCTTCTTACAATGATTTCAAAAGGCTCCAAAAACTACACAAGCAAGTTCTTGATTCTCTAAACAAGTTGTTTGATTCATCTGAATGTGCAACGAGATGAAAATGTGGTTAAGGAAGCCATTGAAAATATACTGAAAGATGCAAAGACACAACCGAATGTGTAGAAGCTCTTAATGGTAGCCAACAGATCCGAGGGCCACGAAGAAAACTTAGGTGTGGAAGATTGTGATCCACGGGATTTAAAGGATTTGGGTGCAATAACATTCTATTCGGCGTTGCACACTAAGTGTCGTGAACTTATTTGGCAATCACCCCTTTGGCATGAGCTTTCGTGCCCATCCCTCTTCCGGCCCCGTAAGATCGGCGCTAGAAAGCACGTTAATGTTTAAATTTAGCGTGTAGTTGGATAGTTGTGAGTTAAAAGTTACGCCCGCACATAATGAATAAAAAGGATGTTACGGGAATTATCCTGAGTGAAGCTCTCGCTTAACAACCGTCCCAAAACAAATGACATTATGGGTAAAATTGGCCCTAAAACGGAGATAAATCTATGCAGAGACGCAACTGAATGTGCAAAAGCTCTTAATGGTAGCCAACAAATCCGAGGGCCACGAAGAAAACCTAGGTGTGGAAGATTGTGATCCACAAGATTTCAAGGATTTGGGTGCAATAACAATCTATTTAGTGTTGCACACTCAGTGCCGTGAACTTATTTGGCAATCACCCCTTCGGCATTTTTTATTCATGCCCATTCCTCTGCGGCCCTCGTAAGATTACGCTAAAAACAAGTTAACGTGTAAATTTAGCAGTAATTGGATAGTTGTAGCGAGTTCAAAGTTACGCCCTCGCATGATTGAATAATAAGGACGTTACGGGAATGGTGACCCGAGTGGAGCTCTCGCTAATAGCCATCCCAAAACCAATGGCATTATGGGTTAAATCAGCCTTGCAAATGGAGATAAATCTATGGCCCAGGGGTTAAATTTGACGGCCGTTTAGACTTTTTTTCATGTTTTTAACCGTAAAATACGTGCAAATATTTGAAATAACTGTCACAAGTGACTTGCATATTTTATTTATGACCGTCATTTTTCCTATACATTTATATAAAAACTATACTAATATATATACACACACACACACAAAATAATTAAGTATATATAAAATATTTTAAATGTATTTTATTAAGAATGCAAAAAATAACATTATTTGAGATGTGAAATAAATATATGAGTAATATATATAAGAATGGTGTTAAACACATTAAAAACACACAATGTTTAAACACATAACAATAATATAAGCATCTATGTAATATATAGATTTCCTATATAAAAATTTGACTAAAAGAAATATGAGTATGTTATTAAATGTATACACTGAGTGAGAACATATAATAGAATATGATTATGGCATATGATAGAAAACATTGTATATAATGTGTTTAAATAAACTTATACATTAATATGAGTGCGAGAGTACATACATGTTACATCGATTGATCCCAAGACATATGACCTAACTATTTTAACACATAAACCTTCAAACAAGTTGGAATCCAAATGATGCATTTATCATGCCGAAAATCACATTCACTTACCCAACAAGGTGTAAGTCCTCGTCTGATTGACTTCTCCCCACATATTTAACAACAAAATAAAAGTTGAGTGAGAAAATACACCCATGTCAAAAAACCCGCCAATCGAATTACTTAAGTGCTTTTATCCTACACAATAATTCTTTTAAATACTTTGTCAACATTTATTCCACTATTTCCAAAATAATTTACACCATAAAAATATAGATATTTAATATTAGAGAAACACAATCTATTCTTTATTGAGCTACATATGGTCAATATAATTATAATAGTATCCATGAAGAGAAAATACAAAATCATATCCCTATACATTATATTGAGTATTTAACTTTCTCTAAATATTATTATGTTTACATATGTGAAACACATGTTAAGAGTCGGTTAATCAATATTTTGTCTAAATATTGGGTAAAGGACATTTTTCATGTAAATCCACGTCCCATATCTAAATATTTACTAGCAATCACACGCAAGCAGTGCAATGTGAACGCCAAAAGGGATCGAGTAGAGGAGTGAAGAGTGGAGGAGGTGTAAAGGGTTGAACTTGAAGGCAATCATTTTGATAGTGGAATTAATGTGAAATTTGAACTCTTCATGGGCAACCAAGTAACCAAGAGGAATTATGCGTAAGGGGGAAAGACTAAACGAATAGACGTTGGTATCCATGCTAGTTGTAGGCTACACTAGAGGTGGCACATGGAATAATGCACAAATGTGTAAGCGTTTGTTAGCCTATTTGCCATGACGAGACTCTATCTACACCATATCAATATTATGAGGTGCCACTAGAACCTTAAGCCCGATCCTTCGCATGCGTCATGGATAGTGAACAACCATGAAATGAAGGAGAGTGAGAATGTTATTCGCTCCTCGCATGGGCTGCAACATAAATGCCATTTACGTGAACATGGAAAGCGATTAGTTCAAGTTCTACCACTAAATTAAAGAAGTGATAATGATAGAATAAAAATCAGTATGTTGTAGATACAATATTGTGAGTGTGTCAGACTCAACAACTTGCGGACCCCTTGATGATGGTTGACATGAACCCATGTACTTTGATGTTGTTCTCTACTTCTTATCTAGCCTTGTTCCGGTGTTGGTTGTCATCCATGTGCGGTTCAACTCTACTTTGGTATATTCGTTTAGGCATAAGTATGAGCAAATTCAAGGACACATTCATGTATGTTCATAAGCCTATATTTTAATGATTGGGATGTATGTTTAGACATGAAAATAATTATCATGTATTTATTGTGCAAATGCACATTCATTTGTATTCTCGGTGTACAAATCTTAGAATTGTTTAAGCCCAGGGACGAACTCTTCTCAGGGAAAGCTAGAGGTATTCAAAAGAGTCTTTAGCTCCTGCACTTCTTCTTGTGTGCACTCTTCTCATGAAAAGGCGCCAGGGATTGTTGAAATAGAGATTTTAAAATATTGGGAGTCACTAGATGTGTTTGAAATG
Organism: Taxus wallichiana var. yunnanensis; assembly: GCA_018340775.1. Taxonomy (NCBI): domain Eukaryota; kingdom Viridiplantae; phylum Streptophyta; class Pinopsida; order Cupressales; family Taxaceae; genus Taxus; species Taxus wallichiana. The sequence continues at coordinate 692,658,121 of CM031237.1, forward strand.
AGCCTCAAGTGAAACACTAAGTTCACACACCAGAACTTAGAGATATGAAATTTGAGCTTTCAATGCTAGTCCCACTGGGCATGCCAAAAGGTTGGTTGCTCAAACATACACCCACGTCTGATCCGGAAGGATCGAGGTGTTTGAGACCACAATGGAACCGTCCCCAAGTTCAGGACCTTGCGAAGTTTGGGACGGATCTCCCGGAGAAGGCCGGTTCCTTTATCTACTGGTACTACTACTCCTAGTGCCGAAAGGGGAAACTAAACTAAGAATGCCAAGAGGACCAGGGAAAGAAGGATAATGATAGAAGTAAAAACTAAAAGGAAATTGAGAAAGAGGGGTGGCCATTATACACGAGTGAGAATGATAGGGAATGTGTGAAAGGAGGCTAGCACGAGTAGACAAATGAAATATGCATTCACCGGATCGTTCTCATGGAACACAACCAAGTATGGATCTGTAGGGGACTTGAAATAGCACAACAATACACAATGCAAGAGAAGAGGCATAAGAAGGAATGCAAACACGTTAGGACAAAAGTAGTCACAAATGATGCTTCTATTACTTCAAAAATATGTAATCATTAATGATTTGATATCCACTGCAAGAGCCAAACATGGTTCTGACTCAAAATACAAAGAATATGGAGTCCTTAAAGACATTCATAAGGATCCCAGTGTCAACATAATAAATGAACCTTGCTCTTACATTTATAGATGAATCCATGGAGCGGAAGGAAAAAGGAGGGAAAACCCGAATTTGAAACACAACTACCAACAAGAAGCATTCAATGTCTGCAATTCTCCCCAAAATTGTCATGCATCAATCACTTGTTCAACGCCTCGAAGGAGGAATACGGATCATTCGAATCCATGTTGTTGGGCAAATAGATCTTGTATTAATGGCATGAAGACGTTTCTTCATTTTATCCCCACCTAACCTCTCCTAAATTAAAGTTGAGTGGCGTAGATGAGATCGAGCTATGGTGCCAAATTTGTCGGATTTTGAGCATTGAGTCAAAAGATATGCCCTTTTGAAATTTGATTGGAATCATTTGAACCAACTACCAAAACGAGCCCCTTTTGAAACCGGATACGTGGACGGCAGTCTTCTGGATTTGTAATCATTAGGTGCACTTAGTCGAAGACTTTCCAACGGTTAACTTTTTGGGGCTATGGACGCGTAGAAGCTTGGCGCTTATTTGGGTGCCCCTTTGGATTTAATCTTTGGAGGTGCGTCGTTTGGACACTCGGCGCAGTTCCATTGTCTATACTTAGCCAAATCGAGTCATTTGCGATAAAGACATCGAGCCTTACGTTTCTTTTCCTTTGAGCCTCGGTTCATTGACACGCTTCTTCTCCCGACCTTTATTCCCTTTCCGAGCCTGCCTGCGTGTAACTTGTCTTTTGAATTTGAAGCATGGATTGAACACTCGAGCATTACACAACCTAAAAATGGTTAAATTTTTTTCGTTTAAGTTGGGTATTATTGTAGTGATTATGGTGTGCATTGAGCATAAATGAGGCTTATAAATCTTACAAATTAGTATTAGTGAGGTTTGCAAATCTTAATAATGGGATGAAAGCTAGATTAGTGATATTGTGGCACACATGAGCTTGATTAACATTTGTAAATCTAAAAAAAACATGATCCAACAATGAGATTCATGACAATGCAAAAGCAAGAAGTGTTGAATTTAGTGAGAAAAAGTAATTGGGAAATGTTTTCTTTCCTATTCATATTTGTTTTATTTACTTTAAATGGAATGCCTCAAATTTAAATTTCAAAGACATGATTTTATAAAAATATATAGATGAAAGAAATTCAAATAATTAGATTGTAAATTAATGGAACTATATTAAAAAAAGAACGAATTCAGAAAAAGAAAATGCCACAAATTCATTGAGAAAAATACATAAGAGGCCATCAAGAATATCAATGCAATGTGTATCTATAAGAAAATTTTAGAAAATCCTTACACTTCCACGTCTAAATTTTTGGAATCTAAAAACAAAGTAAATTCTGGCAGCAAAAAGGTCTCACAATTTTTTAAGAAAAAAACAACAATCAGCCACAAAAATATTGCATTAAACATTTAACAACATATTCTATAGGCAACCCTCACAAAATCTATAGAACTTTTCTGAACCAAATGTACAAATAGGCAAAAATTATAACTCAAAAATAAAGTAACACAATGTATAATCTCAAACAACTGGGAAAATTCTACATCTCAAGTTAGTGAATATAAACTTAAAGTTAGCCCAAAGAAAATATTTCTTGGTAAAAAGGAAATATAACATTAGGAACCAATACACTGACACACAAACCACCAACTAACAAATACTATATTAGCCAACAACTACTCATAAAAGGTACATAATTTTTTTATAAATGTAATGATCAAAGATATCAATTTCAAAGAAAACCATATCCTTAAATTTTGCAGCAAAACAAAAGGAAAACATGAAAAATAGCAATTGTAATTCAGTTACATGAAACATCAGAGTGTTTCCACATTCCTCATCAAAATTTCAAGTGACAACATTATGATGCATACTATCATAGCTATCTCAAGAAATGTTTGCCCCTTCTACAACTAAAGGTATTTTTGCATACAACTCAATTCAATGGCACAATAAGACGTGTCAACTAACATTAAGCATGATAGGGAATTTAAAAAAATAAAAATACTATTATTTGATTCTACCATATCTTACCAACATTGAAAGAATAAATTTTCAAATTGAGATCTATTAAACATAACACAAAGATCTTATTTTCCAATCCAGAACGTAACAATCTCCAAAAACATTAAGGAGGAATCAAGAATTTGACAAAATTTATTATAGTTATATTTTAAATCTTCAAACTATATCCACTTACTAAATTCTCAGCTTCTAAAGCATGTTTTTATCTTGGTTTTTATAGAAAACATTGACGGGGAGTTTAATACAAATTCCAAAGCCTTAGAATACAACCATAAAGAATGGCTTGGTCATAACATTCAAGAACATGGCCATAAAGAATGGCTTGGTCGTACCATTCAAGAAACAACAGGCGGCACGAGAGAGAGTACAAAATGAATTAATAAAAAGAAGACATGTTTGAATGGTTTCAGGATAATGTCTTGGCTATTATATTGGGAAAATTTTAATTCTTGTAACATAAAATTCTTGTCAAAGGGATGGTAGGTGTTATAGGTCTTTATAATGAAAACAAATCCAAAAAAATAAGATATCTAATTAGCTATTCAAAGAAATATAAAATTTGAATATGTATTATATTTTGGAGAGGAAAAATTTAGAAAATTATTTGTAAATAGATTTCAAATATTCATTTGCATTCTAAGTACAAGTTTTTTGGAAATGAGCTAATTTTTTTGGCATTATTCAAAATAAATTCACAATAAAAAGGTAATTGTTTTGTTATTGTTGATTAGAAGATAATTTTTGAGCTCCAAAAATGTTTAATTTTCTGTCATTGGAATGAGCTAGAACAGAAAATATAAAATAAAGAAAGTGAGATCCAAAATTTCATTAATTTTTTCATTTGTAGTAGAATTTTTTAGAAAAAGAGAAAATTAACTCACAATTTTTAAAAGACATTAACTCATAATTTTTGACACGAGTGCAACAATTTTTATTGTACAAGTTGTGCACAAATACTTTATCAATATACATTAGAGTACATTAGAGTTGTTAAAAAAAAAAAATGGGGGTGAAATTTTCTCATACCAACTAACATTGATATTATTGAGAAAATGAGATGAACATTTTGGCATCTGATGCAACACAAAATTTCTAGAAAACATGTTACAATTTTCTATCATTAGTGAGTAGAACAGAAAAAATAAAATTAGAAAATGAGATCCAAAATTTCATCAGTTTCCATTAGAGTATTTTTTTAAAAGAAATTAACTCATAATTTTTGACATTACTAGTATAAAATAAATAAAATTGTAGAAGCTGTGCACAAATACTTTGTCAATATACATTAGAGTACAAGAGTACTATTTTTTAAAATGAGGATAAAATTTTCTAATACCAGCTAACCAAGATATTATTGAGAAAATGAATTGAACATTTTCGCATCTTCAATTTCAACACATTTTTTTCAATAAATGGATTGAATTTTTTTAATTGCTGGTTAAGCACAATTTCTTGAGAAAATGATCTAAAAAGTAATTTACTATAGATACAAACAATTTTCAGGAAAAAGAACTCAAAATATTTGTATAAACTCAATTTTTTTAAGAAAATAATTACCATAAATGCCACGACACATTACACCACAGAATTTTCATTAATTTTTTTGAAATCTCTATTCCCAAAGCATCAGTAATGGTAGATTTAATCTAACCTACCACACATCCAATCCACCAGTATTTTCCATAGTTGACAAAGAACAACACGCCCAGACACAAATGGCGAACTTGTAGCACGAAAAAAACATTTCTTTGTAACTGCATGAAAGTAGAGTAGTAGAAAATTCAGAAAACAAGATAACCTACTTATCAAGTATGCATAGAAATTCAAGAAACAAAGGTCGCCCCATCGTCAGAAACCCTATGCAATGTGCAAGAAACTAAATTGCAGGCCTTTTCCACATCTCCACGTAGGCATGTGTGCCCTAAATTTTGTGTTTGCGCCCCTGCAACACGGGAATAACATAAAATCGACATACAATTCAGGGTTTCATTAGAGGAAAATGCCTTTAAAAACTGTATACAACCTGCAAGTTACGTCAACGTTGTCTCGTCTGCCCTGCGTTTTCAACAGTCCGATTGCAGCGAAGGGGAGACTGTCTCATTTTAGGGCGTAATTATTACGCAGGGATGAGATTTGACGTCTCCCTATGCCCGTCAACCAAAACATTGATGACGGTCTGATATTTTTACAACCCATCTTATTGCGTTTTATAAAGAGTATTAGGTACCATTATTATATTTTATGTTTGACATTTGAATAAATGGGCTTTAACATTAAATTTATTCTTGGTTTCCAAATATATTCAAGTCTTGAATTTTTCCATTTTAAGCAGGCCGAATCACATCAAATAAGAAAAACAGTTACAGACTTACAGTTACCACAGACCCGTATCAATTTTTAACCTTTTAAATGAAATTAAAGACATTTTCGTTAAATTCATAAATAGTTTAGTTAAACTCTTGGAAAGGAAAAAATCGCTGTAGCCTGCCTTACAAAATTTTGTAATTTGGGACCTGTCAATTTGTTTCTTACGTCTTGACTTTACAATACATTGTATATTTTTGAAATTTCCCATCTGTTGTATTTCAATCGCGTGATCATTAATTAAATCCTTAACAATCATTAATGGCGCGATTATTGATCTCATTAATTATTGATCAAATTTATTATATTGTGTAGGTAAATGGTCTTGGAAACTAGCCAATGTTCGCTGTTGTAGCCTGCCATCACAATTTTTTTCTTTTAGGGAGGGACCTGTGCACCCAATTTGGGACACTTACGATATATGTAGGGGCTATCACAATACATTATATCATTTTTCAAATCATCATGCCCATCAACATTGTTGTTATTCAACTCAATTTGATCATGGAGGGAAAATCCTTTTGAATTGATTTAAAATGGCGCGAATATTAATGCATTGAAATTATTTCAATAGCGCCCTATGTGTCACAAATTGGCTATTATAGTGTCATTAATCAAATAGGAACAACTATTAGTCATTTTTTCAAAATGGTGAAAATCAATGTACATATTTTGGCTGTTGTACAATTGAGCCAGTTCCTCTGCTACTGTGCCATTTTTCTGAATTTTAAAAACAAACTAGACTTGTCAAATCATATATTTTATTATTATTATGGTATTTAAGTGCCACCGCCAATCTCTCAAACTGCCAAGGCACCAAGTGCCAACATTTATAGTTAGTTGGTAACTTTTTCTAGAGTATTTAATATGTTTACCAAATTCGTTGTAAGCAAGTAAAGTAATTGTTAGTGCAAAATCACAGCACCCTTGAGTGCCTACAACTAGATGAGTTGGGACTCTCAGTGTGATTGCACAACATGGAGCATCTCTCAAAGTGTGGGACCTTGCAAGTTGAGAGAGCTCTCCGGATTAAGGTCGGTTCCTATTCCTCTGTTCAAGTGCACACAAGTAAATTGCAGAGGATCTACTCTAAACCTACTCTATTTTACCAAGGAGATAGGGTTGAGAAGATACGAGAAAATAAACCTAAGCTAACGAGGTGATACACCAAAGGAATGTTAAACACTCGATTTTGCAAGCTAACACAGACCATAAAAATGCAATGCAAACGCCATGCACAGATAACCAAACTGCAATGAGAGATCAGAAGGGAACAATAAACACATGAGAGGGTCGAGAATCATCCACAGACATATATTATTGCTCCAAAAGTTGATACAATGCATTACAGTGGCCAAGAGGCAAAATCTTGCATTACAACTTGAATGGGAGGTTTGGAAACTCCACAAATTCACTTATAGACAAGGGAAGAAGGGAGAGTGCAAAACAGAAATGTCCAACCTTTTACAATGAGCCCAACTCCTTTTATAGATGCAACACAGAGAGAAGAAGGAGAGAGAGGTGGGAAAACTTAATTTGAAACTCAGCTACCGACCATTAATGCTCCTACAAATCCGCCCACAATCTGTCGAATCCACCGCTCCATGTCTGCTCGACGCTTTGAAGAAAGAAGAACGATGGATCAAATCTAATTTGATCTGGTTGTTGGAGCAATCGGATCGCGTATTAATGGCGTGAAGACGTTTTCCCATTTTCACCCACCTAACCTTTCCAAAATTAAAGTTTTAGGTTTCCATGGCGTAGACGAGGTCGAGACCTTTCCAATGGTACCAATTTTGTTGAATTTTGGGAACTGGGTCAAAAGATATGTCCATTTGAATATTTGAATCGGGTTTGTACAAAAATGGCGAAACCAGTTAGCAAAACGGGTCCGTGGGCCCAAAATTCACTTTTTGCCAAAAAACCATCTTCGGTCCGTCGGTCTATATTTTCCATTTGGGCAAAAAATCACTCCAAGGCCCACGACCCGCATTCAATATAGGCCTGACACGTGGCTCCTTGGGCATCGGCGAAGCCAAAAAGTTAAAATTACCTCGGCGACCCGCCATCCCGCTTTGACTTGAAATATGGCCACGTGGAGGGCTGGCGCTCGTTTGGGGACCACTTTTGAATTTTGCTTTTGAAGTTATGTCGGGCTGACACGTGGCTTCTTCCACGGCTTTGCTTGTTCCTTTATGCTTTTACTAAGTCCTTTCACTTGGCGGGGCCGTATATCTGACCTGGGACACGTGGAGGCTTGGTGCTTATCTAAGGACCCGCTTTTAGATCTATCTTTGAAGATGCGCTGGGATGACACGTGGAAGCCTTGCACTCCTTTGAGTCTCTCGCTTTGGGCGCGCCTTTGAATGTGTGCCGTTAAGACATGTGGCACCTTCCGCCCTACACTTCATACTTAACCGATTTGGGCCCGCTTTTGAATTTGACCTCTATTGACCCTTGGCCACGTGGAGGGATGGCGCAAGTTTGAGTTTCCACCTTGGGCTCCCATCTTGAAATTGCGCCGAGTTGACACGTGGAAGCCTTACGCTCCTTTGAGTCTCCGCTTTGGGTCGTGCCTTTGAATGTGCACCGTTAAGACACATGGCGCCTTCCGCCGGTCCTCTAAACTTAATTGTTTTGGGCCGAAATTCACCTTTTTGACTCTGGGACACGTGGAAGCCTGACGCTTGTTCGAGTCTGCCTTTTGAGTTTAATCTTTGGAGATGCGCCAATGAGGCACGTGGAGGCTTCCGCTGATTCTCCCATACTTAGCCAATTTTGGGCTCGTTCTGAATCATTCGCAGAGCCCAAAGACTTTGAGTTTTTCTCCATTTCTTTTCCTTACGGCCTCTGGTTTTCTTTGACATTGCTTGCCTCCTTCCCAACCCTGTTGCATCCATTATAGAGCCCGCCTGCAACTGTTTGTTGGATTTGAAATGTGGACTTGTGTGACGGAGCCGTCCTTGGATTTCTTCCTGCATGGGGTCGTGTTTGATCAATTTTTGGGGCAAAATTGAGATAACAATTTGGCGACTGTGGGACGTTTCCCGCTAGATGAAGAGATCAATTGCCTTGTTGTATCCATTGGGCACGAAGTCATGGTTGGTGGCCTAGTTCTAGTCCTGTTCTTCTGGAAATGAACACTTGAGACCCGATTTTAGTTGCTTATGTATTTGTTCTTTTTAGAAAATGAGCAAAATCACACAACTATGACTCTCTCCTTGTTGTTGTAAATGATGAAGGGCTAGCACATTCACTGGAGGCACGTTGAACTATATAACAATGCAAACTTGGAGCAACAAAAACTTGTGCCACAACACTTAGGGAAATAAAACCTACGCTACAACAAAACAATGTGCATACACACTTAGGGAAAATAAAAACTCTATGCTAATATTTACAAGGGTGGAACCTTCCTTTCTAGTAGCAATGTTTGAGATGGATCCCATTTACTGGGATGTGCAATTCTTCACCATCCAATTTAGCCAGCTGGAAGGCATTGCTACTCTTGCACCTTGTGATCATGTAAGGGCCACTCCAAATGGCATCAAATTTGGAATGCTTTCCTAGCTTTGCCCGATCTGCATCCCACTTTAGAACCAAGTCCTCTTCTTGAAAGGTCCTCGTTCTTGCTTTCTTGTCAAAACTCTTCTTGATCAATGCTTGATCCTTTTCCATGCTCTGCATTGCATGCTCTCTTGCTTCTCCTACTTCCATTAGCTCTGCATACCTGATTTCCATGGGTTCAAACTCGACGAGTTCTAACTGTTTCATAAGCTCCAGAGCGGAAACTCCAATGATATGGGAAATACTGCCTCTTTTCCATATACAAGCTTGTATGGGGAGTTACATGTGGATCTTTTGGATGTGATCCTATCAGCCCATAGAGATGATTTGAGCTTTATATGCCAAGTTCTTTGATTCTCATCAAGAGTCCTTTGATAATCCTTAATAGGTTCTTGTTTGTGGACTCTTCTTGGCCATTACCTTGAGGGTAATAGTTTGATGAAGTGCTGAGGTACACACCATTCTTGACTGCCCATTCAGTGATCCTTGTACCAAGGAATGCCAATGCATTATTAGATATAATAGTGGTAGGGACTCCAAACTGGTGGCTATTCCTTCATAGAAATCCAAGATGTTGGATTCATTTGCTTCTTTTAGTGCCACTGCTTCAGTCCACTTGGTGAAGTAGTCTGTTGTTGTAAGTATCCACTTGTGGCCTTGGCTTGAGTTTGGGTTAATCACCCCAATGAAGTCTAGTCCCCATTGCATGAATGGCGATCCACTGAAATTGGGTGAAGGGGCAGGGCTGCTAACTTCTCTTTTCTTATGAAGAATGCACACTTCTTGCACTTCCTGATCCATGAGTAGCAGTCCCTGAACACTGTAGGCTAGTAATAACTAGCTTTCATGATCTTGAGAGCTATTACTCGAGGGGAAAATGGCCTCCGCTTCTCCATCATGAAACTCATGCAAGACTCTCTCAATTTGGCTTGTCCTAATGCACCTCAATAGAACACTATTGATATCATTTTTAAACAAGACACCACCAACAAGCACATATGGGATGGCTTGTAGTATGAAGTATCTCCTTTTGCTTTGTTCCATTTATGGAGGGCACAAACTTGTTTGAAGGTAATGCACCAAGGCTTGGGTCCAACATGGAATAGGTGCATCATTAGCTAGTTGTTCTTGATCATTTTTAGTAATATATAGGACAACCTCTTCTTTATCCATTGACTCACTTGTTGCTTAGAGGCGAGCTATTCACACAGACCCTTGCCTCAAACCAATTTGGTCACCTTGATCTCAATATCATATTCCATTACCAGTGATCCAACCTGCTCTCTTCTCATTCAATTCCTTGTTTAGAAGAAAATCCTTGACACCAACATGAGATACTAGTAGTTAAATCTTATTGTTTGAGACCAAGTGTCTGAACTTCTTCAAGCTCCTAATAACAACAAGGACATGTTTTTCAATGAAAGAGTATTTTACCTCGTAGTCCTCCAAGATTTGACTGAAGAAGGCTATGGGTTGTTTTGAACCTTCCTTGTTGTTGGACCAAGATGGTTGAGATGGTGTCTGACCCTCCAAAAGCATACAACATGAAGTATTTTGAGAAGTCTAGGTTAATGAGAGTTGGGGCTTGTGATATTGTGAGCTTGATGGCCTCAAAAATCTCTTTGCCTTCTATTGTCCATTTAAATGTAAGACTCTTCTTTAACATCATTGTTAAAGGCTTCACAAGAGTGGCAAAATAGGTACAAACCTGCAAACAAAGTTTATCCTCCCCAAGAAGCTTTGGAGAGACTTTTTGTGTTGTGGCAATGGAAGTGTCGGATGGCTTCAACTCTTTCAAGATCAATTTCTAACCCTTCTCTAGAGACAATGTGGCCCAAAATTTACCCTCATGTGCCAAGAATACACATTTCTTTGGGTTTAAGGACACTCGAACCTTCTACATCTCTAGGAATACCTGTCTGAGGTGGAAGAGATGGTCTGCAACATTTTTTGAGAAAATGGTGATATCATCTAGATACACCAGAACTATATTGTTGATCAAGCCTTTGAATGCCATGTCCATAGCTCTCTAAAATGTTGCTCCGACATTTGATAGTCCAAATGGCATCTTCTTATAAGCATATGTACCCCATTTGGTGGTGAAAGCCATCTTGAACTGATCTTCCTCTTTCACCATTATCTAGTTATAGCCTGAGTATCCATCTAGCAATGAAAACCTCTCAGAGCCAGCTATAACCTGTAGGATTTGTTCCATTGATGGAAGTGGGTAGTGATCTTTGAGTGATGCTCTATTTAGATCACGGAAGTCCACACACAGTCTGATCTCTCCACTTATTTTCCTCATAGGCACCAAGTTTGCAACCCAACTTGAGTGCTTGATAGGGAAGATGATGTTGGCCTCAATAAGCTTATTCAACTCTTTTCTCATAAGAGGCTCTATGTGAGGGTTCACTGGCCTTTGCTTCTGTCTGAAAGGCTTAGATCCTGGATCCAACTCGATTGTGTGCTGTGCCAACTTCGGGTTGAAGCCTCTTAAATATTTGTAAGTCCAGGCAAAGACATTTGGGAATTCTTGACAAAGTTGAATAAACTCATTTTTCTTGTTGAGTGCTTACCTTGCCAATCTGCAACGTTTTTCCTTCTTCTATGAAAATGGGCTCGAATCTTCACCTTTACTTGAATATTCACCTTCTCCTTTCGGTATTTCTCATTTGGGTTGAAGATTGATTCCAAAGTGACAAGACCCTTTGGTAGTTTGTTGGTCCTTCGCTACAACACTTGATTGCCATACTCTTTGCTCAATTTGTCTTGGTTCTGGAGGATAACTCAACTTCTTCTTATAGAAAGTTGACAATCCACCGATCGTCATTCTCGAAGACCTACCAACTTGTGTTATTATCAAGGACATCCGGTCTCAAAGACCACTTTGATATGGGGTTGGGAATTATCACTCTTGATACTCTCTACAACATCAAATGTTGCCCCAATCGCTGCCAATCTGTCTTCCGCCACTTCATTCTTCTTCCTCGGGATGGAATTGATGTTGAATGCTTCAAAATCCTCGATGAGGTCCCATACCTAGTTCTTGTATCTCTTTAGATCATTCTTGGCAGCATTTTGTCCTCGGACCTGATTAGCAACTAGTTCACAATTGCCAAAAATCGCAAGTTTCTTATACCCCTTTTCCTTGCCTAATGCAGTCCATGGACCAAAGCCTCATATTCTGCTGTGTTGTTTAAACATGCAAATTGGAAACGGAGAGTTGAGTAGTATTTCATACCTTGGGGGGAAACAAGCATAGCTCCTCCTCCGGCTCCTTGTCTACTTCTTGAACCATCAAAGAACAATTGCCATACCTCATTGTCATCTTTGTGGTATGGCTTAATGATGTCAGAAGAGGATGATTCTCCTCATGCAGATAGTATACTCCTAGCTCAGATTCCTCCATGTCTTTATAAGGGTCAAAAGCATGCCTCTTGTTCGCCCACTCGTCGAGGGTCAAGTCTGGGATACACCCCACCTTGGTATCTGCTTCACAAGTGCTTGGGAGATCCTCTTGATCAAAGGCTAAACAATTGGTGTTGATCGGGTTGGGTACATAAGACTCAATATGGTAATCTGCAATGGGCTCAGATCTGATTGTGGCCTTAGCTCCATACCTTGTTCTAAAGATCATGTGCGACCAATCAACGCGGACATATAGCCTCCAATATTAGCAAGTGAAGTCTCTCGATAAACACAATGAAAATGTGGTGGCAAGTCTATGACTTATATGTTCTGCAACACACAGTCACATGGGGCGGGCGTACAATGTGAGGCTCAAATCTTTGATGACTCCAACAGTTATCACTATTTTCCCATCCAATTACACTACCCCTTGGAGATGACTTCGTATTGAAGACCTAGCTAATTGGCTATTTGCTTTGGCATTACAGAGCTACTTTCTCCCGAATCAATCATGCAATTATGTACCAATTTGTCCCCAATGATCAATGAAACATAGAATGAAGGGGGCTTCAAATTTTTACCTTGTTGTCCTCCATGATTTCCCAGTCACCTAAGTTGCATTGGTAAACACTTTCTTTGTAGTTAGGGGGCTGATTTGAGCTTGACCAATTAGCCATAGCAGTTTTGCAACATATCTCTATCCTAGAATGGCCAATGACTCCCACATTGAAATATTCACATTTTTCTTCTTCGATCCCACAACTTAGAGATAGTCCCATTGTTGACTCAAACAACTCAACTCTTTCGAGATCCGAGACACGGGTGCAAGTTTATAACGACTAACAGGTTTCAGCATGCCGGGTGAGATAAGCATTAAAACTTAAATTTCAGCATTGCTAAGTTTGGTGTGATTTAGCAATTTCAGCCTTTAGAGTCTATTTTCAACACATATGGTGACTCCCTAACATCTAGATCTACTGTTTTTCATCAATCTTGAGCACCTTTCATGAGAAGAGTGCATATGTGTCAAAACACATAAGCTAAAGTGTCTTTCGAATACCTCCAACTATCTCCTAAAAGAGTACATAACATAATACCCACACATGCAACCCCATCTCCAATGTGTTGTGTGTATTCCATTCCTTCCCACAAAGTAGACGTGTGTGCCCTAAAATGGCACTACAATTGCCTCCCCCTCCAAGGAACTTTGTTATCTTCACTGGTGGAAGCCCTCTTAATCTTAATGCACAACATGATATACAAGCAACCGTGGTCAAGAGTATTCCTTCACTAGTGAGAATCAAGTCACCCCGTTGAGCATATCCAAGATGTAGCAAATGTGTGCTCTATCTATCTAATCACACATGATGATGTATTATTCGATCTTCTTGTAGCTTTGTTTAATGGTAAAGCACTCCTTTGGTATAGAGGTTTGAGACCCACATCTATTGCCACCTGGGATGAGCTAGGTACAACTCTATGTAACTATTTTGATGACAAGTCAGATCACCTATCATTGGTGGAGCAGCTAACCAAAACAAAGAGGGCACCCAATGAACAAATGAATGATTTCAATGCCAGATTCCAGAAAACTTGGGACAAAAACCTTTTATGGTAAGACCTACAACCCAACATGCTTTCCTGTATTATCTAAGAGCTTTAAATAGTGACATTTCAGTAATGATTCAATCCATGGGGGTAGAACCTTACCTGTTGCTTATAATATTACAATAAGGGAAGAAAATAGTCTCATTCGGATAGGGGGAAGTTAGCTCCTAGACCTCCCGTGCCTTTATTCCTATAAATGTCTCACGCACCCCAACCTTCCATTGCTTCCATTCTTGAGAAAAGTGCTCAACCTACTACATCCACATCCTACTCTCCTACGCAAAAGAAATAAGATGGAGAAATGAAGGGCTTGCTTAGAAACTTGTCTAATAAGGTCATATCTTTAGAGAAACAACAAGCACAAGCCTTAAAAATAACTCTAATTAGGGGCATAATCGTAACAATCAGCCCCGGTGTAATCAAAATAAAAACCAACGATATGGGTAGAACCATCAAAATGATAGATGGTATGCCAATGCACACTTTCCCTTGTAACTTATTCCTCTTGCGCGCAACCTCTTCTAGTGCTCAAAACAAGCCAAGAACTTATTTTGGTTCAAAACAACATGGCACAAGAGTCAAAATGGTGCTTTCCTTATAACATGCCTCATAGTTAATAATACTACACCAATGGTGCACACGTGTAGGCCTACATGATTCATGTCACTTCAATTGTGAACCTTCCACAAGTGCAAGTGAGCCTGAGAATTAAGAAAATCTAAAAGCCCCTTCAAAGGCCAATCTTATGTTCTTCGACGCCACCATTAATCAAGCCGTGAAAATTCTTGATAGGCCACGCGATTAGGTTTCGAGCACACAAGGTATAAAAAGAGAATGCTCGAGTCGACACGCAAGTCTCAATTCGCAACACAAGCTAATCCTCAAAAACAAAGAGATGTAGCTAATGCATCCAACATTAAAGGCATGCAAGTTCTCGCACATGATGTTTCACACAATGCCCCTTCTCAAGTGGTGCCCTCCTCCTTAAGTAGGTCAAGCCTCTGCGTAAGCTAAGATCCCTTCCTCTATGTATGAACAAACAAGAAAATATGTTGTTGTGCCTCAAATACGCAAGTTAGCGGGCCTCACATTCAATATTTCGGGCCAAATGAAGAAGAAAAATATAAATGTCACAATGTGGGACGCCTTGGCCATTCCATCTTAGCATAACCTATTGCATGAAACTTTCGCACAACTTCCGCGTATAGATCCAAAAGTTTGAAAACCATGTGCTTTTGTTAATATTTTTCAAGTAGAGGAGAAGAAAGTAAGGTTGTAAAAATCCCACCCTTTAATATGTCCTTGATAACAGGTAAAAACCTTGTGCACAATTACATGATTGACTCAGGCGCTAGTACTTCTATCATGCCTGAGAAAATTGTTAATGTCCTAGGTATTAAGTATAGCCCTTTGTCCAAAGGAGTCTTGCAACTTGATGGCTCAGCTGTTAACACCCTTTGAGTGATCAAATATCTTGAGTTAACCCTTCATGCATGTCCAAGCCTCACTATAACTCGAGATGTGTCAATCATTGACCTACTTCCTTTGTTTTCCTTATGTCTACCAAGGGATTTTACCACCAAAGTGGGTGGTTACTTGTCTTCCTATTGGTCCCATATGTTACTTAAGACAAGATATGGTACCTGGTTTACCATATAAGCTAAGCCAATATTTTCTTATCATGTAGAGTCATATGACCCATCTCCTCTCCAAGCCAACTGCTTAATCCAAGAAGAACAAGTTTAAATTTCTAAAGAGTAACATGTTCCCCCTCCTATACCTAATTTAGTGTTAGATGAGTGGGTGGAAAGGCACCATAAATTTGATCCATATGCTGAAGAGCTTGAAGCTTTTGAAACCGGGCTTGGCACTTATTGCATCCTTGAAGAAGAAGTTGTATTACACGCGCACACTCATGAAGAATGAAGGAAGCTATGCAGTCGTAGAAGTTGTACCTTGATTGATCTAGGAATAGAAATGGTGTGGGCGTAGGAGTTGTTCTCATTTCTCCCAAGGATGAGAAATTATTCTTCACACATAGGTTGCAATTTGCATGCTTAAACAATGTGGCGATTATGAGGCATGGTACATGGTCTTCTCATTACAAAGAAGAAATAAATTAAAGTACTATAGATCTTTGGGGGACACATAATTGGTTATCCACTAGGTTACAAATAAGTGCACTACAAAGAATAAGCTTCGAAAGATTATAAACATAGATATTGGGACCTCCTTGAGAGATTTGATGCTCTGAATCTATAGGTGGTGCCAAGGAAGATAAACAAAGATGCAGATCGGATGGCTGTGCGTTTGTTTTGTAGTTCTCCCTTGTTGAGGAATTTTCCAAAGGAAACGTGCAACACGTCAAAATGGTAATCAGGCCATCTATTCTCGGAAAAAATAATAATTGGAAAGTAATTAATAGTGACACATAGATTGTCCAGTTCATTCAAGATGAAGTTGAGTTCTCTTCAAGCATGTAAAATGACTTACATGACAAATATGGTGACCAAGTGATCAAAATAAAGATGAATAGGTTGCTAAAGGGTTGGTCACCTTAGATAAAATATTCAGCCCTGATGATGAGTTCAAGGGTGAACAAAATAATATGCATGTGGTACAAGAAGAGCTGTTGTCCATACTATTGCACACAAGTAAATAATTACTACTAAGTAAATTTTGCATACATGATGAAAAAGAGGCCTTCATCTCCTTGTGCGAGAGATATAGTGACATTTTTTCATGGGAGTATGAAGACCTCAAATTATTGGATTAGAGTGTTTCTCAACACTCCATTGAATTTGATCCTAGTATCAAGCCCATCAGAAAAAAGAAAAGACCAATGAATCAAAGGATAGATCCCCTCATGAGGAAATAATTGTCTAAACTCCTTAAGGAAAAGATAATATTTCCATTCAAATATTTTACTTGGGTCACGAATTTTATTCCTTTCGCACAAGAAGAACGGTGAAATCAGACTCTATGTCGATTTCAAAGATTTTAATATTAAATCTTTGAAGGATCATTATCATTTTCCTTCTATGGAGCATATCTCGTAGAATGTGGTTGGTGCGCAAATATTTTATATGTTTGATGGGTACTTTGACTTCAATCAAATCTGGTCAAGGTAGAGGATCAATTCAAAACAAAATTTACAACCAAGTGGGAGCATATGCATATCGAAGATTCCTTTGGTTTGTCAAACGCAAGTGCAACATTTTAGAATGGCATGGATATTGCCTTAAAAGTTTTATTAATGAATTCATCCTCATTTACCGGATGATATAACTAGCTTCTCAAAGAAGAGCATAGATCACATGGCACATCCGGAGAAACTATTTGAGAGATGAGAAAGTTTGAGGTATCTCTTAACCCTAACAAGTGCAATTTTGGTGTAGTGTAGGGCAAGATATCTAGGCCATGTGGTCTCACAAGATGGTATCGCCATTGATCTTGAGCGCATCTCAACCATCTTGGTGCTTTCCCTCGCGCATAAGAAAACTTTACAAGTACTTCTTGGGAAAAATCAATTTTTTAGGAGATTCATTCCTAAATTTATAGGACTAGTTCGTCCCATCACCCTCATGCTCAAGAAGGACACAACCTTCAAATAGACAGGCATAAGGAAAAGAGAGCTTCAAAAAGATCAAGCAATAAATTTCTTCCACTCATCAACCCCCGACTATTCAAAGGATTTCATCCTTTATGCTTATGGAGATGATGCGAGTGTTGTTGTTGTCCGACACAAGAAAATGAACAAGGACTGGAGCAGCCAGTGGCTTTCTTCAGTCAAGCATTAAAGGATTATAAATTAAAATATAGTCACATGGAAAAACAAGTCTACGCCATCATGCATGCACTCAAGAAATTCAAGAGCATGCTCACCACAAACCATATCAAGGTGTTAGTTTCACACTCAAGTGTTAGAGAATTCATCATGGGAGCAAAAATCAGTGAGAAGAGAGTGTGATGGGTAACCAAAACCATGGAGTATGATGTGACTATCAAATCCATGAAGTTGGTTAGACATAACATGCTCTATAAACAACTTATCGAGGACGTGCGTAATGAACCTAACACTTCATTATTTCTCGGATGAAGATATCCCATGTGCGTAACCGAACAAGATGCAAATCTTAGCACACACAGTTAGATGAAGGATATGATAATGTAGTGCCCACATTTTCTAGCCTCAATTACCTGTTGAATTCTTAACCCATAGTTGTGACTTAACATGGTTTTTGACATAAATTTTGACATTATGATATGTTGGTTGGCCTTCATGGACATGTATGGTGAATTGGGGCGTGAAACGCCAATTTGACTAGATTAATAGATTGACACTCTTTATTTGAGATTGTGGATACTAACACTTTTCTATGCGATTTGGGCCTAATTCCTATATGTTGGATAATTAGCTTAGTCACGTACCTTGATTTTGTAACGTAATCGTTTTGCTGATAAGGATACATGATGGCATGGTGATATGACATTTGTATGTATTGTAATACCTAACATACGATGAATTGTGTGAGATTGTGCATTCCACGTTGATGATGGTGATATCATTAATTTACATGTTTGAATTTATTCGCTTAGTGAGTAGCTAGTTTACTCTTGTATTGGACAGGTGCGTTTAATGTGTGCAATGAGTGTGTAGGTGACAGGTCACAGGAGAACGTGGGATTCAGGCCAGCTACACAATTTTGCACAAGAACCCACTGGGGCTAAGTCCTAGCCGTGTTTATTGCATGAGGCCTTAGCATTAGAATTATTGTTTTGGGCACCATGGGTGACCCTCATTTGTAATGTAATATGTCTTGTATTATTAATTTTGCTTAGGGTGTTTAGTTTGTGTTGTAAACTTGTTTTGGGAATTAATGGCCCCACTTACATTAAGTTTTGAATTTGTTTAATGATGTACTTAATTAAAAGGGTTTAGGGTCACATGTGAACCCTTGGGTGGGCCCCACACCCTCTACCCTTGTGCCAAATTTTCCAAACCCGAAATTGGGTTATTTTGGGCATTTTTAGGGACCCCTTTTTAGTTTGGGAGTTCCCTTAACATGAAAATGGGCCCTTGGACCCTACCTAATAGGTAGGGGGGCTTATTTTCAAGGCTAGAGGGAGTTTTCCCTCCTTTTTTCCTCTGCTTTGATCACATCTATGTAAGGGTTTTGTATAAGTGTGCTTTATTAAAAGTTGCACAAGATTGTTTTGTTATCATTTTGAGTAATTTGGGAGAAGAGGGCTAAAAGTCATTTTATCCTCTCTCTTTTGTCTTTGGCATCTTTGACCTTGAGGAGAGAGAAGACACATGTCACCCCTTCATTTGAGAGGATTTTTCTTGCTCTTCTTCAAATTTTCCCTCATGGGAAAAAAAGAGAACTTTTTGAGAGCTTTTGCTTGGAGTCTTGTGGATTTGGAGCTAGAGTTTGCTTGGGTCAAGAAGTGGAAGAGATTGAATTTGGAGAGATTTTCTTTGAGGTAGGCTTCTTGAGCTTTATTGTGTTTGTTATATCATGCTAGAAATTAGTTTTTTACTTGGGAATGTTTGTTGTTGCATGAATATTTTGTTGTTGTTTATTTGATTTTGCTCCCTCCATCATATGGCATGATGGAGTTTTGGAGTTTGTGGGGGAAGAGAGAGGGATTTTCCCCTCTCAATCCTCATAGGCTTGATGGGAAAGCCTTGAAGGATTTAGTTACTCCCCTCAAATGGTTTGAGGTGGGGAAGGTGGGTCATTTGGCTTGAACCTCCTTCCCCATTCTTGGTAAGGAAACCCCTTTGGGGTTTGAAAATCCTTCCAAGAAGGATTGGTGAAAGGGTGGAGAAATAAGGAGGGCTAGAATGAAATTGGAGAAATAAGGAGGGTATGGAGATCATGTTTTGTGCATATAATGATGGTTACAATTTTTGGAGAACTCCTCTTTTCTCTTCCCCATTTAGAGGTAGAACTTGGGTTCTCCTCCTTGTTATCTTTACAATTTTGGAGTCTTGTTTTGGATATTTGTCTTATTTTTGTGTGGATGAAATGTTGTTTGTTCACCCTCACTCTTGTGCATAGTTGTGGATAGTTGTCCTCTTTCCCATGGGCTTGGGGGAGGCTAGCATGCATCCCAACCTTGGGAAAGACATGTAATGATGCCTATGGTTGGGTGGAAAACAAGCTTCTTCTCCTTGTTTGGATTCCTTGGAGGCATTTGGATTTGGATCTCAAGATGGAAATTGGAGGTAGTAAGAGTTTCATTGTAATCTTCTTTCTCTTTGTGGATATTACCTCATTGTATCCCTTTTGATATGGCTTGTGGAAACTCCTCTTTTATTGTAATTCCTCCTTCTTATGTATTTGAAAATTGTTTGTAAACTTTAGTAAGATTTAGTTGAGCAATCTCTTTTATCCTTGGAAAGAAGCTTGGGAGGAGATTTATTTTGAGTGGTAGTGTATTTTGGGAATAAATTTTGCTTATGGAGTTTAAGTCTCTTGGAAATGAAATATTGTAACAAAATGATTCCTTTGATAAAAAAACTTGTTGTAACTCATACCTTTTGAATGAAAGTTGATTTATTGGAATATTGTTATTCTTGTTGTTGAGCTCCTTCTTATCATATCTTGTAACATTATTGAATTTAAAGTAAAAATACCATTCTTGAAATACATCTCTTCTTGTAATTTTTGCAATTTAATGATTAGAATAAAACTAATTTACTCTCTTCCTTGTTACCTAAAGAAATGGATATATAGTGAAACAAATGTGATCATATCTCCTTCTTCACTCAGTTTTAAAGTTTGTTTGACCCTCTCTTATTAACTAAAACATAAGGTTACCTCCTCCTTTATGTAGACAAGAAAGGAAGTAAGTTTAAAAAAATCCAAATGATTGTACATACCCTTTTAGTTATACAATTTTGATTGTAATAGTCTAGAATCTATCTTTTTTTATTGCTATATATATACATACCAAATAATAAAGCAATAATAAAATAATAATAACTATGATTTAGTTCATTAATATATATATATAAACATAGTTTTAAATCTTCAAAACAAAATAAATCAAGAGAAATGAATCCACATTGGATTGGTTTGGGTTAACAAATAAAAAAACAACAAAAAAACAGAGTTTAGGTGAGGGCCGAGCCCTCCCCACACCTGCTCACCCACCACTATAGACTCCACCACCCATTTCCACACATCCCCCTAACCGTGTACAAAACCCGCGCCATGGCCGCTACCACTGCAGACCCCTCTCCCCATCCTTCCTCCACCCTCGCGCAGACCCCTCCCGCGCACTCTCTACCAAAGACCGGCGCCCACTACCCAGCCCCTCTCTGCACACTCCCCCACGTAGTTCACCCTTCCATGATGCGTCTCCTCCCCACGTCCCTCCACGCATATCTCCATGTCTCCACACACCCCCGTGGATGCAAACGCCAACCACCGCTGCTCCTATGTCTGTACACACATACCTCCTTCCAAGAAAAACGCGCGGCCACACTAGAGCCACCGTCCTTTGAATGTAGCTGCCATTTTGTATTCGGTTTTCTTAAATGTGGTTTCCATGTTTGGATTTTTATAAATACATATTTAGGCAGAGTTGCCTCCTCAGCAAATGAAGATCAATAAATTGATATTGGGGGTTCTCAAAACAAACCAGAGGATGCATCTCGTAGAAGTTGCACAAGAGAACAAATACCAATAAGAAGATACTAAGATATTATCCTTATACTCCATGAGATTCAAGCTTCATGGCTCTCCAAACAACCTGCAATAACAAAACAAAACAAAATGAGGAAGGAAGAATAGAGAGAGAAAGAGATAAAGATGTGCGGTAGGGTAAGTCTAGGGCAAAGTAAGATCTAGGGGTGAGATCTCTTGGATCCTAGGGTCCAAAATTAATCCTACCTTCTTTTAGGTCATGGATAAATTTTAATTTGAATGGGAAGTAAAATTAAAATGTGTGAGTGGGTTAATAAAAATAAAAAGAGAAAGGAATCCTCCATGAAACTCCTCAGACATTACCCAGTGTATTACATTTGGGGAAGATGTTATTTCATCTCGAGATTTACTACAAAAGCACGCTTTGATTTTTAGATTCGGGGACTATGGCCTATTTCTTGCTCTTCACGCATGGATATCTTAGCATTGGACTCCAACTTTAATGGTAAGATAGACTTACATCTGTGTGCTAAGGAAATTTTCATTGTGACTTTCTCTTTAATGGTGATAAAGAAAACATTGCTTCTAAACTACGGACTCATTCAATCTAAATATTTGGTCATGAAACCACGGTTCTTTAACAAGCTATTCCGGTCTGCAAGCAAGATAATCTAATCCTAATCTAACCATGCCAAGGAGACAGAGAGAGAGAGAAGGGAAAAACAAAGCAAAATCCTACACTAAATGGTGATACACCGTAGAAGGAGAATGTTGAACATCTATCAAAACGCCATGGGACAAAGAGAGGTGAGCAATGGGAAGGATGGACAGATGCATCACAGCCCTAAGGATAGATTTCACAGAAAATGTCCCAAAACTCCATGAACACACGGCTCAAGATCTACGGTATGTAAGAATGCGTTCAAACATGCACAAATACCTGCAATGAAGAGAGGCAAGAAGAAAACAAGCAAAAACGAGCAAGGATGGACAGATGCATCACAAAACACGTTTTGTTGCTTCAGAAGTTTGCACAGAACATCATTCCATTAGTAAAAGGCAAAAAACGCCATTACAGAGCAGGGAGGAGGTTCGAACTCCATTTTCAACCCTAGAGAAGAAAAGAAGGGAGGGCCGAGCAGAAAGAATGAACAACTCTTTTTTATATTTTGCCACTCCTTACAATATATAGGAAGAATGAGAGAAGGAAGAAAGAGGAAAGTCAGATCTCCTCCAACCACCTCCAGGTCGTATTTTAAATCATTTCATCATGGTAGAAGCGACGGATCCTGGCAAAACGGCGGTAGGACTCGATTAAACCGGTCGTTGTTGAAATGTCACTTCTCATTACCACGCCGCTGAGCCGTTTTCGATTTTCTCTCTAGACTGCACCAAAACTCGAGATTAGCCCCAGAATCATGTAGAGGATTTCACTAGCTTTCCGTTGATATAAGGAACATGCAAATCCGAGCTCTGGATCAAAAGATATGACGATTTGAGGATTTAGGGCACGGAACAGGCGAAAACAGATTTTTAAAATATTTTCCGCGCATTGCCACCGGATGACACGTGGTGCAGACTCTGGATGAGAAAGGTCTTCAGCCGGGTTCTTGGATTCTCCTCTCCATTCGCATCGGGTTTGGGAGGTGGCTCAACATATGTTTTCGCCCCATGCTTTTCCGACTTGTTTTACCACTAAAACTCATTTTCTTACAGGCGTGCTTTCCAACCCTCCGACACATTTCTTAGGTGTCGGGTTTTTCAACCCTTCCGACATGTTCTTGCGCCATGTTTCTTCGTCGTGTTTTCCGACTATGAAACCCGATTTCCTTTGTGCGCCGGGTTTGAGACGACCGACGACATATCCCTTTGTGGGGTTTTCGCTTGATACGTGGCAGCCTTCTCATTGGTTCGGATCAACGCTCAAAACTCGCCTTTGACTTTTTGACCTTTTCCCTTGTGAGGACACGTGGCAGCTTCTGATTGGCTCTCGGCTCCTTCGCGTACTTCGCCTCCATTTGTCCCGGATGTCCCATTTGATTTTGGACCCTTTGTGCTCATTTCGGCCGATTCGGCCAGTTCGGGCATTTTTGGCCCGCTTGTCCCACTTTGCTTCGGACTGACTTGACCCTTTTTCGGCGGTTCGCGCCTATTTGTCCGCAAGCGTCCCAATTGCTTTTGGGCTCCTTGTGATGATTTCGCGCGATTCGGCCGGTTCGGGCATTTCGCGTCCATTTGTTCCATTCGTCCCGAATCGCCTTCAGTGCTTATTTTGCCGATTCTCTCTCTCGGCTAAGCGGCATTTCGCCCGCCGCGTACTTTAGTCCCACTTGTCCCAAATGCTTAGTGGGCCGCCTGGACTCATTTCGGGCGGTTCGGGTGGTTCGCGTACTTTTGTCCCATTTGATCCAACTTGTGCTGGACTGGGACTTAGCCGATTTTCACAAATTTTCCTGGCCCGAACTACTTGCTTTCTGCAACCTTCTCCGCACTTTCTCAGAGCTTGTTCCTTTTTTCCTCGGCCAGGGGAGTTAGAAAATTACCTGAAGGGACCCTGCAAGCCTGATTTTTGCTCTGAATCAATCAATTTTCTTGGGATTTGGATATTCTGATGCATGTTATCAAAATTACCCTGGGGGAATTTTGGATAACAATTTGGCGACTCAACGGGGGCATCTGCCTGCTAGATGAAAAGACCAGTAGCCTGAAGCAATCCATTGGGCATGGAGTCATAAGTAATAGCCTGAAAACTGATCTGAACTTTGAAAATCTCTCCTCTGAGCCACTTGGAAACCCACCGGGCATGGAGTTGTTCTCACCAAAAACCATTGAAACGAACTGTGCAAGAGCAAAACCAGCAACACCAAAAACTATGTACAAAACTGAAAATCATACATGCCCCAAATGGAACATGCAGAGTGTGCACAAGCACTTCTTCTGCTGAAAGCAAACCTAGCTACTCTACTCTAACTGGAAGCAAAGGCAAGCTAAACAAATCCCCGCAATGGTTGTGAGAAATAACTTCCTTTCTTCAAAATTGGCAGCCATGTAATTGATTTCGCACCGATCATGGCTTTTGATGGATGGAAAATCAACAAGAAGTTGGTCTTCTATCCAAATCATCAAGGTATCAATTGAAAAATCCAATACCTCTTTTAGTTGCTCGCATTTGGATCAAGAGGTATGGACAGCCTGATCCTGGTACTTTGAGCTCATCCTCATGCTCAAGCAAGCATGACTGTTGGTTGTGGCTTCTCCTTTGCTCCAATGAAGCAAAAATACCCGATTGGGCAAGGTCTGATCCGTTTGATATGCCCATAGCTCTGATTTTCAACTCCAAGAATGGAGTCTTCTTGTAGACCCACCTGAATAGATGACGTGGAAGAAATGGTAGGACCCTTCTGCCCTTTCTCTTCCTCCGATGAAGAACATGGAAGATTTAAATCTTCCAATTTTGGTTCCAAAGGGCTGCTATAAGATGCAGGCTGCTGCAAATGAATGCTCTCCTTCATGACAGCAGACTCTTGTGTTTGGAATGTGGATGATGAAAGAGAGAATGGTGAAAACTCAACCGGCTCTTCTCCATCAAAATAGTCCTCCAAATCTGACAGGTAAACTGCCTCATTGCTGTCCTGCTGCTCGTGTTCAACTTCCTCCATGGTGTCCTCTTGATCTGCAACTTGACCACCATGGTTTCCTTCACTTTCCAATATTGAGTTTGAGAGATCAAACTCCTTTTCAATGCTAGAACTTGAGAGAGATGAAGTGGAAAGAAGAATCAAGGTTCTTCTCAGAACTCGCTTTGTGCTCAAAGCCCTTGGATCTCGCGTTTTTCTCCTCCATCCAGCTAGATTGTGCTCCTCTTCTTTTGGATTTGGAGCAGCTTCTCCTCCTCCTCCAATGTTTGAAGGCAATCTTGCTCTTGATTGAACTCCTTCTCCAGCATGAAGTTTGTCAAGTCAAACTCTTCAATCTGCTGCTCTAGAGGACAAGTTGGGGCTGCAAGATCTTCTTCTTCTGCTGCAACAAAATCAGTCCTGACCACCATTTGTTCTCCAACCCTAGCTTCTTCTGTAGGCTTGACCATCAAGGGGATCCTTGTCATCCCAAATTTGGCAGCCCAAACCTTCAAGCTGTCTGTCATTTCTTTTCTGTTTGGCTCTTCCTCCTGCTGTCCTTGATGACTGATTTTTACAATTTCTTCTTTCCCACATGGAATTGGGAATGCAAAAGGAGGGATAGGTTGAAACTCCACTGATTTGACAATTTTTTGTGGTGGTGGAGGAGGTGAAACCTCTTGTTTCTTTGGAGGAGGGGGTGTTTCTGTTAGCTCTTGTGGAGGGGATGACTGTTTGGAAGGAAAAAGGAAAGAAGAATCGAGGTGTGGTGGAAGACTGAGAGGTGGAGAAATGGATTCAACATTTGGGACAGCAGATGGAGAGTTTGAAACTTGACACTGCTGAACTGAAACAGATTGGGAAAGAGGAAAAGAAAAGGCATGAGATGGTGTGTTTACCTGTTGACAAGGTTGCTGAATACTTCTCTCATACACTTCTATTTCTTCAATCCACTTTGCAAGCAAAGGCAGCGTTGCAATCATGAAGTCAAGCTTCTCCTGAGGGCTGTAATGACTTGGAAAAGGTCCCACCCATGGACAGGGTGCTTCACAACCGATTCCAAATGCTCTCATCTGTGCCTGAGCCCTGGACTGCACCATCCCCTCCTCCATCTTTTGGATTTTTTTCTCCAACAGACCAGCATCTTGGATCTGATGGTCTTCATTGTATGCACACCCTTGCTCTTGGAAAGCTCCATAGCCAAACTGACTTTGGCACTGCTGCTCATATGAGTATGCATGCTGATCTTGAATCCGCTCAAAATGCTGATTTGGAGGATTTGTAAAATGTGTTGGAGGTGGAATATACTGCTGTTGTTGATGTGAAATCCATGATGGAAATGAAGTCATGATTGCACAACTTCATGGAATGGAAAAGAATGAAAGGGATGGAAAGAAAGATGGATGAAAATGTATGGAAACGGGTCTGCAAGCTCAGAGAAATGGGTTGCTGATCAGATGGAGTCGCCAGATGTGTTTGCAAGTGCCTCCAAAGGCTGAAATCTTCACAGGAACACATCAACTCGCAAAAGATGAAGTGAAAGACCTCTAAGGTCCCACCGAGCGTGCCAAAATCTGTTAGTGCATGCAAAATCACAAAGCACCCAGACGCACATCAGCTTCTAGGTTGATGTTCGTGCATCCAAGTGTGATTGCAAACATGGAAACCTCTCTCCAAGCGTGGGACTTGTAAAACCGAGAGAGGAATCTCCAGAGAAGGCTGGTTCTACTCCTAAACTACCTCGCCACAAGCTATTCCAAAAGCAGCAAGCTAATCTAATCCTAATCTAACCATGCCAAGGAGACAAAGAGAGAGAGAGAAGGGAAAAACAGCAAAAGCCTACACTAAAACGGTGATACACCGAGAAGGAGAATGTTGAACATCTATCAAAACCTGCCATGGGACAAAGAGAGGTGAGCAATGGGAAGGATGGACAGATGCATCACAGCCCAAGGATAGATTTCACACGTAAAATGTCCCAAAACTCCATGAACACAGCTCCAGATCTGCAGTGAACGTTCAAACATGCATAAATACCTGCAATGAAGAGAGGCAAGAAGAAAACAAGCAAAAACGAGAAAGGATGGACAGATGCATCACAAAACACGTTTTGTTGCTTCAGAAGTTTGCACAGAACATCATTCCATTAGTAAAAGGCAAAAACGCCATTACAGAGAAGGGAGGAGGTTCGAACTCCATTTTCAACCCTAGAGAAGAAAAGAAGGGAGGGCCGAGCAGAAAGAATGAACAACTCTTTTTATATTTTGCCACTCCTTACAATATATAGGAAGAATGAGAGAAGGAAGAAAGAGGAAAGTCAGATCTCCTCCAACCACCTCCAGGTCGTATTTTAAATCATTTCATCATGGTAGAAGCGACGGATCCTGGCAAAACGGCGGGCTGTCTGCTGCATTAAAACTGGTCGCTGAAATGTCACTTCTGTCATTACCACGCGTCAGAGCCGTTTCTCGATTTTCTCTCTCTAGACTGCACCAAAACTCGAGATTAGCCCCAGAATCATGTAGAGGATTTCACTAGCTTTCCGTTGATATAAGGAACATGCAAATCCGAGCTCTGGATCAAAAGATATGACGATTTGAGGATTTAGGGCACGGAACAGGCGAAAACAGATTTTTAAAATATTTTCCCGCGCATTGCCACCTGGATGACACGTGGCAGACTCTGATTGGATGAGAAAGGTCTTCAGCCCGTCGGGTTCGGGATTCTCCTCTCCATTTGCATCGGGTTTGGGAGGTGGCTCAACATATGTTTTCGCCCCATGCTTTTCCGACTTGTTTCCCCGACTATGAAACCCGATTTTCTTTGTGCGTCGGGCTTTCCAACCCCTCCGACACATTTCTTAGGTGTCGGGTTTTTCAACCCTTCCGACATGTTCTTGCGCCATGTTTCTCCGTCGTGTTTTCCCGACTATGAAACCCGATTTCCTTTGTGCGTCGGGTTTGGACGACCCGACGACATATCCCTTTGTGTGGGGTTTTCGCTTGGATACGTGGCAGCTTCTCATTGGTTCGGATCAGCGCTCGAAAACTCACCCTTTGACTTTTTGACCTTTTCCCTTGTGAGGACACGTGGCAGCTTCTGATTGGCTCTCGGCTCCTTCGCGTACTTCGCCTCCATTTGTCCCGGATGTCCCATTTGATTTTGGCCCCTTTGTGCTCATTTCGGCCGATTCGGCCGGTTCGGGCATTTTTGGCCCGCTTGTCCCACTTTGCTTCGGACTGACTTGACCCTTTTCGGCCGGTTCGGCCGGTTCGCGCCCTATTGTCCCGCGCGTCCCAATTGCTTTTGGGCTCCTTGTGATGATTTCGCGCGATTCGGCCGGTTCGGGCATTTCGCGTCCATTTGTTCCATTCGTCCCGAACTGCCCCTTTGTGCTTATTTCGGCCGATTCTCTCTCTCGGTCAAACCGGCATTTCGCGCCCGCCGCGTACTTTAGTCCCACTTGTCCCAAATGCTTAGTGGGCCGCCTGGACTCATTTCGGGTGGTTCGGGTGGTTCGCGTACTTTTGTCCCATTTGATCCAACTTGTGCTGGACTGGGACTTAGCCGATTTTCACAAATTTTCCTGGCCCGAACTACTTGCTTTCTGCAACCTTCTCCGCACTTTCTCAGAGCTTGTTCCTTTTTTCCTCGGCCAGGGGAGTTAGAAAATTACCTGAAGGGACCCTGCAAGCCTGATTTTTGCTCTGAATCAATCAATTTTCTTGGGATTTGGATATTCTGATGCATGTTATCAAAATTACCCCTGGGAATTTTAGATAACACAACTATAACTAGTTTTGTAGGATTGAACATGGTTCAAAACATGCTTGATTGACTCGGGGGTAGTTATTCAAAGTCAGATCATAGGTTTATATATCGAATGAATGCCCAATGGATGTTCTAGGCTCTACCGATCTCCTTCACATAATGATAATATAGCCCCAAAATTCATCAAAATTGTTATTTAAATAACTCCCCTAGTTATTTGGACAACTTATATTTCCATTTTGGCTCTGAGGTTCTACATTGTAGGTTACGCGCACTTCAATTGTTCTTTTGACATATCCCTTGGCTACGGTTCCTCGCATGCCCTTACACTCTCCTTTCCTATGCTTCCCATCTCTTCCTTTTCCTCCAGCCTACTGCTCCATTTTCCCTCACGCCAAATCCATGTACATTCATTATCTTCCCATCAGTCCATATGCCCTTCACGTGCACCTAGACTTACTTCCCAAAATTAGCTAAGTCCCGACACTCTCGTGTTCCCTCCTCCTTTCTGTCACACATCATTTTATAATGATTTCACCTCTTCCATACGTTCCTCATATAAGTGTTCCTTCCATTCCTCCCACATGCATCACTTTTGTGCACCTCCTTCTACTTCCTTCTCCCATGCTTCTTTCCTCGGTGTGTGCCTTCCACACATTATTATGTGCCAGTTCCTATGCCACGTGGAATGTCAGACATTGAGTGTATTACACACAACCTATAAAAATCATTCTAACAAAGTGCGAATCCTTACAATAAAACATGGTGTGACACATGGCAAAAATGACAAACACAAGATGCATAGTTGGCTGATCTTCCAAGAAATTAGTGCACGCCACGTGTCTTGTGTGTTCAGTTTTCATTGTAGATTCTCACAACCATAACGTTTGTTATATGACTATGAAACATGTTCTATCGGGTCTCATTTAAAATTTCTGACATGGGCTACACTCTAGATCATTAGAATTCAAATTTTAGCAAGATTTGGTAGGTGAGAAATAGGGAAACATTTTTCGGCCATTAATGAACATATCTGATTACTCCAACCACCAGATTTGATCTGATTTTCCCTCCTTGCTTCTTCTACACCAAATAGACTTTGAGAAGTGCATTTGATAAATTTTTAGGCATTTATTGCTTGGTGTTGGTGGTTGAAGTTCAAATCTAAGTTTCCCTCTCTTCTTTCTCCTCCTCTTCCTTTGTCTTCTTCTATAAATGTAAGAGCATGGCTCATTATAAAGGGTTGGACATTTTTGGATCCTCTAGTTTTTCTAAGGACTTTATATCTTTGCATTTTGAGTCACAAACCTCTAGATCTGGTTCTTTCATGTGGATATCAGCCTCATACACCTTTGTAATAGATTGTGCACATCTATAAGTAATATAAGCATTATTTTGTGGCTATCCTCTACCTTAACATGTTTGTATTCTTATTTCTTGTCTCTCATTTGTATTGTGTGCTTGTTATGTCATTTTAAATACCTTCCAGCTCTATTTTCTTATTGTGTCTCATGAAATCGATTGTGTGAATGCATTCAAGTATTTTTGTGCATTCCTAGCCTCTCTTTATGCTTTCTCCTTCATTTTCGCTTAAAAAAATAGCTTTCATCCCACTTTTCTCGGTGTTACCACCTCCCTTGGTTTTAGTTTTCCCTTTTCACTTATCCTTCTATCCTTGGTCCCTTTGCATGCTTATATTAGGTTTTCATTTAAACATTAGGAGTAGTAGTAGTGAGAAGTAGGTAGAGGAATTGGCCTTCTCCGGGAGGTCTATCTCAAGCGTGCAAGGTCCCACAATTTAGAGATAGCCCCATTATTGACTCAAATGACTCAACTCTTTCAGATCTGAGACACAAGTGCAAGTTTTAACAACCAACATATCGCTTTCCTTCCTAGCTACATCAGTCGTGCGTAGTCCCTTAAAATCCCCAAGAGTAAAACATGTTATAACTTTGGTGGGACATTTCTCGGCCTTTGTGGCACCTTGAAAGCCATCGTTTATACCTACACCTACATGTTAAGACCCTCTAAAAAATACTATTATAGTTTTCCTAGGTCAATTTGGTTTTCTCGTTGTCCCAACGAATGTAAAGGTGCTAAATACTTCAATTTGAGTTAGGGTAAGGTGCTTTAAATGCGATATTTTGCAAATGGAAGCCTATGGCACCAAACATACTATGGCCACACATTGGGGTAGCATAGTAAACACTACTTGAGCCATTTTTGGTGCCCCATGATCTGGATCCTTCTTGGCTACATCAATTGGGCATAGTCCCTTAAGAGACCTGAGAGCAAAATAGGCTATAACTTCGATGAGTGGGTTTTTTATTTTTTGTTTGCATGAAACATGTTAAGAAGAGATTTTTCATATAGTATAGGTGGGGAAATGATAATTTGTGCTTATTATTTTTTCCAAGATTTATGTTGTAACTTAGATGTTGGATTTTAAGCCAACTTCACACACACGTGAAATTGTCACCATTTTTCAAGTAAACAAGTTGTCACGACCGAAACATGCATGTCCAATCAGGCCTTTAAGTTCCCTTATCTTCTCTTAGCTTTGAGAATAAAGAATACTTTACTAATAGTGCCAACCACATGAAATTGGAAGCTTTTTGGGCACCACTAACTACATAAGCATGTTAGTAAACAATTAAATGGAATTTTAAAACCTACAAACTTTTAAAAAATCATTACATTTTATTCAAATTAAATTCTTGTATTTGTATATCTAGTCGTAAGTAAACATACCTCGGAAATTCAATTCAATTAATTGCAAACATCAACTCTACTCTTGAGAGTAGTGAGATTTGCTTCATGATATAACTCACAACTTCCAAATATTATTGTTTGATGTCCTACCTTGATATTTGATCAATTGAATATTTGTTGCAATAACCAAATGTGAATAATGAAACATCTTCATGTGTATTTAATAGTCTTCTAACAACTAATTATTTAATTTTTTGATAGGATATCATCGAATCCAAGTTCGGTGATTACCATTTACTTGATGGTATACTCAAGGTTTTCACCATCAACGATGGGAAGTCAATTTATGTTTTCCTCTACACAATGAGATAAGAAGTATTTTTCCTCTTTGTTAAATTCTGTCAAACTATGCAATAACTATCAAAACATGTCTTTCATCACAAGGTAAAAATCAATTCAAATTTAAAATATATTAAGAGATTATCATTTCATAATTTTTTAATTTATAATAAGACATATATGTACCTTATTGCACTAGATCAACGGCTTGGTCAAATTCGTGTGATGTTGTCATATGATCTAATGAAACAAGTTGTAATGCCCATGGAACTTAATATGTGTCGATCGGAATTAAAGGTTTACAATTATATTCATCTACCCACTCCTATGAATCATATTCATTCCACACAAAATCAATGCATGTTATATAAAATCATGTCATGCACTAAATATGAATAGTGCAATAACTCGCACTTGAACTACTACATAATGAGTGTATATAACTATATCCTATAAATTTCATACAATATTCATATCTTTTAAAATGGTGTTCCTCTATCAAACATAAATATCTATGAAATGTTGATCCCTCTTGAAATTCATGGATCATGTTGTTGTTACACGAATTAACAATACTTTTCGAATCTATAAATTTAGCACCATCTTTGAACTTTATTTATTTTCTTCGCAAGGATCTTTTCACACATGATCTTACACCATCATGCCATCCTTTGCCATGTCCTTCCTTATTAAAACTCCATATATGTTGTATACTTTTTTCATGTGCATCCTACTTAGCCAATCAAACATTCATGCATTCTTAAATTGTGATGTGTAGTTATTTCGACCAAATGTAATGTTGATTGAAAATAATGGTTCTCTCAACTAACTTCGCATAAAACAACTAAAAACACCTTTTCACATATTTTGCAGAATATATTCGATCATTATTAATGCATAAATGATACTCTCTTAATATTTTTCAATCTTTCTCAAGTGCTTTCAGAGAGTGCATGAATGTCATATGTATGAAAAATAACAACTTTCACCGAGTTAGAGTATTGTGATTAAACCTCCATTTATGGTTCAATGAGTAATTATATACAAAGTTAACTACTAAAACAATAGTATAAAGTGTGAATATGTCCTTACTTAACTTGAATTTTTCATCCAACCATCGAGTTGTATATGTATGCCTTCATGATATTCATAAACAATTTCCTCTTTGAATTTGACCATATATAATGATACATGTAATTGTTTTGTAATAAGTTCACACCTCTTATATTCTTTTCCATATTTTAATTGATAGGCCACATATTTATATTTTATGATACCAAGTAATTCTTTCCCTATTACATATGTACTCTCCTCATGGATACAACTTTTCAATTTCAGCAAGTTACCACCTATGTTGCATGTTTCATCCAAACATGTTTTGTTATAAAAATTGTCCAATTGATCTTTCGAAATATGATAGGAATAAACTCCCTTGTTGATTTTTGTTGGACATTTAATCCACACTCCGCAAAATGATGTCAATATGAAAAAAACAATGCACATGAAGAAAAACATCATAATGCATTGAAAATTCAATATGATGCCTACAATAATAAGTGATACGTGATTGATTGAATTTAGATAAAGGGGTTTGTTCATTTCAAAAATATTGGCTAATGTCAATTTCTATATTTTTGTTCTTCAACTTAGAAAATAATTGTATTTGAGTCATATTTGAGAAATGTTTTGCATGTGCTTCATGATTACGATAACCAATTCTTATTTTTATTGTATCTCTTCTATTTGGTGAAACCCGTGTGTTCTCATTATGAAAATTTACAAGTAATTATTTTATAATATTATATGCATCATTTTCTTTCCATAGGATTCCACTAGATAATGCCAAGTAGTCAGTGTTATTGGATGACTCAAGACTTTTCTGTCTCTCTATTAATTTCATTAGTGTTTTTGTTTACCTTCAAATCTCAACTTGTTTTTCTAATCAAACATTTTTTTGTTGTTTTATCACTTACTATACAATAAATAAGTGCACACCATGTAGCATTACTATCTTTGGATACATTTGTTGACACCTACTGATATGATATGGTTTATGTATATTTTCAACAATTTCTACATTTTGACCATCAATATTATATGTTCTTCTTCCTAGGGTCTTTATTATAGGTATAATATTAATTAATTTCATTAACGTAATAGATAATTGACATCTTTGTGTATCATTTATTTTCTCAAAGAATTATCTCAGATTCCCATAGTTTTTCTTTCACATTTTTGTCAGACATTTTTTTAGGCATTGGTTTCACAATGTTTTCATCAATTTCAATTAAGTGAATCAATTTTATATGCAAAATGGAAGGTGTTCTTAAAGTTAAAGATTCATTAGCGAGGTTACTTTCCTCATTCAATGTTTCCATGTAATTTTTAGGATTAACATTTGGATTTTCAAGTAAAGGTTCATTATTATTATTATCCATAACAACATTATCATTCAATTCATTATCAATACTCATTGTAAAATAATTGTTATCATTTTTATTATGTATTTCATCATTATTATCTACAACATCAAGTGCATTTGAGATAGTAGATGTACATTACCCTCCACACAATTTTTGCATACGCTTCACTTTCTTTATTCTAATCACTTATAATTGTTATGATATCTTTTTTTTTTTTCACATTCTTCATGTCCTTATGTCATTTTTTATCCCCCATGATTAGTAAAATATAGATAATGGGAGTGGGAAATTTCAACTACTAAAATTTTGTGCAAGAATGTACAAAATATTCTAGAGTAGACATAGTGGGGACATAATTCCCATGAAAGGAGCAAGAAAAGACATTAAAGGGAGTAGGAAATAGTAAAATATAACATGTACACACTATACCATGTGCACATTATAATTTTTATTGAAGTTCCATGGTAAGGCCCCATGGATTGGAACTCATTTGGAACCTCAAGCCTTAGGCTGGATCTCCTCAAACACAACAAATAGCATGTTTTTGATAGAAAATAAAAACTAATTCTTCCACCATAGTAAATCCCACAAAAGGATCAAAAATTATCTTTAAAATATGATTATGAGGTCAATGAAACTTTCCTCTTTCTAAATATATGATTTTTCAAATTTTTT
Organism: Taxus wallichiana var. yunnanensis; assembly: GCA_018340775.1. Classification (NCBI taxonomy): domain Eukaryota; kingdom Viridiplantae; phylum Streptophyta; class Pinopsida; order Cupressales; family Taxaceae; genus Taxus; species Taxus wallichiana. The sequence continues at coordinate 692,692,977 of CM031237.1, forward strand.
GACTAGTATAAGGTTTCCATCCTTATTATTTTCTAATTGTCTTTTTATAGCTCTATTTTTGTATTTATACATGCCTATATTTCATCGTGTATCTTTTGTTTCACTCCTCCAAATTGAATGAAAATTATATAGTCCCAAAATAGGACTTATTCTATACATATTAAAAAAATCTAATTTTCAATATTTTTGAGGTAGTGAGGGAGTGCATGGTCAACTATTCATTATTTTTCAATTTTCAAAATATTTATACTTATCATATCACTAATTTTTTTCAAAAAAATCTATCCTAAACTAGATGATCTTATCTATCTTTCTACCAAATGGTTTTTAAAAAATATTAAATAGTGCTAAAAATGGGGGTGTGGGGGCACAAACATCTATCTACTATATTTTTCTAACAAAAATAGGAGCAACTATTGGCATTTTAGCTCGCTAACCCACTTACATTCAACTATTTAGAAAAAGTAGTTTAGAATCTAGACTTGAAATTCTACAATTCATGTTCTTATAATATCTTCAAATTTTGAGTGTAATTATCTCAAATAACTCATACAAGTTGAAGTTTTTCGTTTTTTGATAAAAAAGGTCTACTTAAGACCTCATTTTGGCCCCCATTTCCATGCGCTTACCCTCTGTCTTTTCTTTTTCTTTTTCTCTCCCAACTTCAAGTTTTTCATTGGTTTTCTCCTTGGTTTGGCAATGATGCCACTCCATGGTCAATTTATATTTTTTTTAATCAAATGAGGATAAAAAATTAAACAAAAATGATCGGGTTTTTAATGTTTGAGACAAGGAAAAAATGATAATTTGATGAATCATACGTGCATAGCTAATTCAAAGAAAATGTAAAAACATCTATAAAACTAGTATAGGAAATATGAATTTTATGATTTTGATATAATTCTATAAAGAGTGTACATCTTTTATAAAAGTATACACGTTCTTTGAAAATGTAGAAGGTAGTAACGAGGGAAAGCCTTAATAGGATTAATTATTTGCAAAAAACATATACCTATTAAAAAAATAGTGTATGCACTTTTTATAGTTTTCTTTTGTCGTAAGTCTTGGATTTTGTCTAAGACAATCAAATTTCAACTTTGGACCTACATTTAATCACACAATGGATTTTGGAAGATTTTGAACTTGTAATTAACTTCGTAGACACAAAATACTCATCAATTTTATGTCTTTTAAAAACTTAAATGAATTTGTATAAGATTGAAAGATTTTGAAAATATAATTTAAAAAAATATTGTTTTAATTTTTACTTAATTACTATTTGAAGTAACTCATTATAATTATTTCATTTATGCTATTACTATTTCAATAAATTTTTAATAGTTAACCAAAATATCACTAAACTTATATTTCAATAATCTATTCATCGTTGGGGGTACTATTAAAAAAGTAAATATATGCAATTAAACTTATAAAATTATGTTTATATACTCATATCTTCATTTTTCTTTCTTTTTTTACATGTAAAATTATTTTAACTTATTATATTAATTGAAAAATATGAAAAAAAATATTCTCATCAATTTTCAACATTTAATTAATCCTTATATGTAAATTTGTTATATTTTAACAAAAGCTATCATTGTTAATAATTTGTAAAATTCATATACTTAACTCATTTACATATTTTTAAAAATTAAATATTTTAAAACTAATTTAAAAATGCCACAATTTATCAATTGTTCTAGAAGACAAAGTATTTAACTAGGTTGCTTTAAAAATTCTTCTCAAACTTATATATTACAATTTTCTAGATGGAAAAAAGAGTAGCCACTAATTCTTCCGTTTTGACCACCATTGTACTCTTCTACCATGATATTTTTGTACTCTCACTAGAAAGGTGAATAGACAATACTCAATCATGATAAGAAGATGATTAAATTCCTCAAAATTGTCCTCTAATTTATGTCATATATTTTAATTTTATAGAGAAGAAAAAATAACTTGACATATATGCCTTAAGGCCACAAATTCATCTCTTTTTTAATAATATAGATCTTATAAGACTAAAATAATGATTTTGAGACTCTTAATCTCACTAATTTAATTAAGTTAAACAACATGTACATATATGCTTCATGTTAGATGTTTTTAATTTTTTTGATTAATTAGCAATTTAATTAGAGGCGCAAATTTAGCTATATTTTAGTAACATTGATCTTATAACATTAAAATCATGATTTTGAGACTATTGATCCCACTAATTTGATTAAGTTGTAACTAAATTGTACATATTTATTTCGTGTTGATGTTTTAAGTTTTTTGAATAAATATCAATTTCATTGGTGTTGAGATAGAAAATTGTCCAACTCTCTCTTTTGACCTTGAGATTTAGATAAGAACTTTCTTGCCTCAATTAAATTTTTTTTCCTGGGACACATGTATATTAATTATGTATGGCCTATTTTCTTCACATGTATATTTTGGAGTTCTATATAGTCTATGGGTAAACATTCAAAATAGTGTTAAAATACTTTTATCTTTTTCAAAACTTTAGCTTTGAATGAAAGTTTACAAAAGAGATTTCTAATTTTTTTTAAAAATTTAATATATTAACTATGAAATGAGAGATTTGAGTATGTTTGACTCTTACAAATTTCATAAATTAATCAGGAGTGAGGAAGATTTGTTATGAACATATTATACCAAATTTTCGCATTCAATATCTCCTCATATCTCGCATCCAGATATGTAGATAATTTCAATGTGAAAAATGTCCATAAAATAGGATGTTTATGTACGATCACTTCATTTTTCCGTGATAAGTCATGAATTTTCCTTTTTTAACTTTATGAATTCGAATGCATAAGTACAAAGTGGCCGTTCATTTTTATTCTTTACACACGTGCTTGGAAGATGGACAAAATAAAGCGGCAACAGAATTATAATTACGTAAATGAGAGAAATTTAAAATTTAAAAAAAAACATGAGAGAGAAAAAGAGAAGTGCAAGAATTTATTACATTTGGGATCGCAATTTTTTATTTATGGTTGTACCACCTACAAGTATTGGTGTTTAATTCATTTCCTAGTAATAATAATACTCAAGAATATATTAAATCAACTACTTTTAGAGATTGCAGAAGAAGGTAGTCCAGTTGAAATGCCAAGACAATTTTCAAGGAATGCCTCGTCGGACTCTCTTTCGAAAAACTCTTTATGCTCGCAGCGTGCACTCTTAATTTGTTTGCAGTAGGCTTTGTAATCTCCGTATCGGAAGGGAGTGTAGAGGCGAGGATGGTGATCGTCCACAAACTCGGGAGGCGCCTCGACGACGGCGTCATCTCGGAAGAAGAAAAAGTATGGCAACGACACCCGCGGAGATTTATTAGACATGACGACTCTGTGTATCCCGCTGTGAATGAAGCCGTTACTCCACGCTTTGAGAGAGTCGCCCGTGAAAACAACGAAGGAATCGGGAAGGGGCTTCAAACCCACCCACTTGTCGCCGAGCTTGGTCTTGAGTTCAAGCCCCCCAGAGTTATCTTGGTACATTACTGTAATGAGGTTGTGGTCAGTGTGAGGTCCGAGGCCACCTCTTGCCTGCGGAGGAACGTCACAGTAGTTCATGCGAAGAAGCCCCAATGTTGCGATTCTTCATAGTATTTGCTTACCCCGAAGCTTTTCATTATTACTTGGGTAATCTCCTTGTCAACTCTTCAATGCCAGCACTGTATTTCTCTATAATTTTGCTGTGAAAAAACATTAATGCATGTCGTCAATAAGAGTCCCGACACAATTCTAACGAAGAAGAACAGAGAAACTTGTAAGCTTCAGTACATAAAATTTATACCAGATTTTAGAGTTTCCTTGCGGCCACATCTGTTCGGCGAACTTCTGAATTGCGCGGGGATCGGGAGCTCCATTGACGGGGAGAATCTCTAGAAATGGCAGCGCAGGCATGGAGGGGATATACGCGAATTCCCCTTGGATTTTCTCTTTGTTTTCTTTGGAGACTTTAAACGTCTCCCGAGTTGCGGAATCCATATCGGCGACGATTTCCTTGTCGATTCCATGATTGACCACCAGAAAACATCCCACTCTTGGCAAGCCTTGTTCACTTTTGCCAGTGTTGCCTCTGCTTCATCATTTCCCTTCTTCAGAGAGGAAAGATCGATGACAGGCACTTGTAACTCGCTTTCGCATTCTTCTGAGGGTACTGCGGACACCAGCGAAGGCATGGCGAGAAAATAGATTGTGATGATTATAAATACGCACTCTTATTTGATAGATATTTGGAAGATCGGCTTTGCGCTTAAAATAAGAGAATCGGAGGAGATATTTAAAAGGACGCAATGAGCAATAAATTTATAGGCAATGCGGTGGGAAGTAAGGAGCGTTTTACGACGAGAATGCCGACAGGTATGAGCGACCAGCGCGTTCTGGCGACGAAAGGAATGACACATAAGTCATACAAAGAAACATTCAAAGGATTTGAAAAATTCAAAGCGATCACCATGCAATGTGTATGCATGCGAGACAAGTAACAAAGTCCTATTGCTATTTGCTACCCTAAACAAACTGTGTATGCAATCTTAAGCTTCGGAATTGAAAGCCGTTTACACATTTTTCATGACAAATATTTAAAATAATTGTTTCATATGGATATGATCATTTGAAGGAGAAAGAGGGTGCCATGAAAAAAGGGTTTGAAGGAGGATAAGTATATGGGTGGGAAAAATGCCGTGGGAAAAATGTTCAAGGCGTTGAAATACATTTATTAAAACACTGAATAATCATGTATAGACAAAGACAAAGACTAAAGACTAAAGATCAAAGACCAAAGTCTAGATCTACAACAAATATTATTTTATTACATAGAACATCTAGATGCACATACCATCTAGAAATATCCTTTTATAATTTACTCCTCCATTGTAATCTATAAATACTAGTTGAATGAAAGCCTTAGGCAATCAATTCAATCCAGGACTTGTGTGTTTGTATATGTCCGATATATCAACAAATTGTGTATGTTTGATATGACATCAGTGGTAGTTGTGAATGGATTGGGTATAAGAAAGCCAAGAGTGGCTAAGAGTGAAGAAAATGAGTAGTTGTTAGTTGTGAAGAGGAGTTTATTCTTTTGGCAAAATAAAGACAACGTTGCAAGGAAAACACAATTTGATGTCGTTTGCACAAAAAAATGTTGTGTAATATTTTTTTTGTGAATTAAAAAGGGCCACATAGCTAGTGTTGTTTTTTTGTTGTGTCATTAACAATTTTATTTGGGGATTTCTCTTATTTAAATTGAAGATTTTTTTGGGTGAATGAAATCTGAAATTGAATCTTGGTGAAAATTTATTATTGTGTGATGGCTTCTTCAAGCATTCTAGTTCCTAACTGCAAATTAGATGGAAAGAATTACTCTTTATGGAAATATAAAATAAAAAATGTATTGCTTGCAAAATATTTGTGGGAATTTCTAGAAGAAAAGAAAGAAGCCCATGTTGATTATAGAGAGCTAGACCAATATAAAAGAAATAATAATGAAGCCTTAGCTATTATTGGTATGTTTGTTGTTGATGAAATCATCTCACAAATTCAAGATATTAATAATGCAAATGATGCTTGGAAAACACTTAAGGAAATATTTGAGAAGCCTACAAAGACTAGGATTTTGCATCTAAAAGGAAATTACATAATTTAAAAATGATAAATGATCATGATGTGATAGATCATCTCACAAAATTAAAGGAGATAAAGAATCTATTAGAGGCTATGGGAGAGAAAATTGAAGAGAAATCGTTAGTTGAGATAACTCTTAATAGTCTCCCCATAATGTATGAATATCTAATCACATCCTTAGAATTTGTTAATAAGATTGATACTCTAACATTTGAAGAATTAAGTGGTTATTTGTTGCAGGAAGAACAAAGAGTTAGAAGGAAGTTTGATGAAACTAACTCTATTGAGAAAGCCTACATTTCAAGAGGCAGATTCAAATGTAACAAGATGTAAAATCAAGACAAGATGGCTATAGAATCCAAGCAAAGGATGAAACAAAGAGGAGATAAAAGAAGGCAACAAAAACATAAGGTGAAGTGCTTCAATTGTGGTAAATTGGGCCATTTTCAATGGGAACGTACAAAAAGGAAGTTAGAGATGCACAATTGGTCTAGAAAGCAAACCACCAACATGATAAATCAAGTATAAAGGAAAGGTAATCTCTTCATTGCATCCTTATATGCTCAAAATATTTCAAATGATTTTGGTATATAGATTCAGAGAGCAAGTAAGCATATGGATTTTAAGAAAGAAAATTTCAAATCTATTGAAAAAGATGAAGAATGTGAAAGTGAAATGATATTGCTTGGTGACGATAGTTCTTATAGTATAGAGGGCCATGGTTATGTTCCTATTAAAATGAATAATCGTGAAGTAAAATGTATTACTAATGTGATGTATGTACTGTTTTAAAGAAAAATCTTCTTTCGAGTTATTCAAATCACAAAGCAAAGTTTCAAAGTTGAATGTTCTAAGGATAATTGTTTGATTAATGATATGAAACATGGTTACAAAGTCATTGCATCAGGTATTTTAGATGGGGGAATATATAAATTTGATGTAGGAAGTACATGCATGCATGATCTTATTACATCACATGATAATATTAGTGTGTTGTGACAGTTAATATTTGGGCATCTTAATTATCAAAGTTTGGGTTTGATGAAGAAATTGGACATTGTGTATGGTCTTCCAAAAATTCATTCAGATTAAAATGTGTGTGAATGTTTTTTATATGGGAAACAACATAGAGATAGATTTGAGAAGAATGGAGCATATAGAGAAAGATAAAAAATGAGAGATAGTGCATAATGATGTTATTGGTCCATTTTGAATCCTTTCTTTGTAGGATCAAAATATGTGTTGAATTTAATTGATGATTTCTCAAAAAACTTTGGATTTATTGTATCAAGAAAAAAAAAGTGAGGTGTTTGAAAATTTTAAGACATTTAAATCTCTAATGGAAAATGAGATTAGGAGGAAAATTATAGTTCTTAGAATAGATAATGGGAGAGAGTATATCACAAAAGAGTTTCATTTTTTTGTGATAATGTAGGTATTAAAAGGTAGTTAATAGTTAGATACACACCTCAACAAAATGGGGTTATAGAAAGGAAAAATAGAACCTTAGAAGAAATGGATAGGTACATGCTCAAGACTAAGGATTTGTTTGATTCCTTTTGGGATGGAGAAATAGTTACTATTGCCTACATATAAAATATATCTCCCATAAAATATATAAGAAATATGACACCTCATGAGCACGGTATGGTATTAAGCCATCAATTAAGTATTTTAGAATGTTTGGATGCAATTCCTATGCTCATGTTCTTGATGAATTAAGGAAGAAACTTGATAAGAAAAGCATGAAATGTATCTTCATTGGTTATAGTGAAGAGTATAAAGGATATAGGTTATATGATCCTCAAACTCAACAAGTAATTATCAATAAGGATGTTGTTTTTAATGAAGGTATTCATAAGGAAGATACATCTACTTTTGAGATAGTTTCTACAAAGTAGAAGATGTAGAAAAGGAAGAAAATAGTTATAATGAGAAAATCCCCCCAATGAAAATAAAAACTCTTCAAGAAATTTATCAAAAGAGTAAGAAAATTGAAGAAAAGGATCATCATGTTAACTATGCCTTGATGACTAGAATAGAGAAAGTAAATAATCCACAATATTATGAAGAAGTAAAATGAAAGAAAGAATGGGCACATACAATGCAAGAAGAGTATGAATATTTAATGAAAATTTAAAAAGAATACATGGTAATTGATGAACTCCAAGAAGGTAAAAATAGTTTTGGTACTAAATGGGTTTATAAGACTAAGTTTAGATTTGATGGATGTATTGAAAAATTCAAAGCACGTCTTGTTGCAAAAGGATTTTCTCAAAAAGAAGGGGTTGATTTTAGTGAGACATTTTCTCCAGTTGTAAAAATGAATACAATAAGATTTGTTCTTGTTTTGGATGCTAAATTTAAATGGCGGAGTTCACCAAATGGATGTAAATAATACATTCCTCAATGGTGAACAACAAGAAAAGATATACATGGAGCAACCATGGGGATTTGTGAGAAAAAGACAAGAGAATCTTGTTTGCAAGTTAAATAAATATTTATATGGCTTAAAGCAAGCACCAAGGGTATGGTATTCAAATATTGATGAGTACTTCAAACATGAAGGTTTTGTAAAAAGTCCCTCTAACCCTAATCTTTATGCAAAAGAGTGATGTTGGAATAATAATTGTGGTTCTTTATGTGGATGACATAATAATTACAAGTAATCATGACATGTTAATTGATGGAACAAAGAAAATATTAAGGGAAAAGTTTGAGATGACTGATTTAGGATTGCTTCATTATTGTCTTGGCATACAAGTATGGCAGAAAGATGACAGGATACTACTCTCTCAATCTAAATATGCACATGATTTGTTGGTCAAATTTAAAATGGAAAATTGTAAAGCTACTACTACTCTAGTTGAAGTGGGGATGAAATTATCAACAAATGATGACTCAGAATATGTAGATGGCACACTATTTAAACAATTAGTGGGAAGTCTTATTTATCTGACAATAATTAGGCCTGACATTGCTTATGCAGTTAGTCTAGTTTCAAGGTTTATGTCATCTCCCAAAATTTCTCATTGGAAAGCAACTAAAATAATTTTGAGATATGTCAAAGGAACTCAAAATTTTGGAATTGAGTATTTTGTAGGTGGTTATATATCTTTGACAGGTTTTAGAGATTCGATTGAAATTTGGATGTATAGACGATCACAAATCGACTATAAGTTTTATGTTCAACATTGGATACGGTTCTATCTCACGGTCTATATAAAAGAAATCAATAGTTGCATTATCATCAATAGAGGAATAATATGATTCAGCATGTGCAACTGCTCGTGAAAAATATGGTTGAGAAGAATACTCAGTGATTTACATTTTCCTTGAAATTGACCTTGATATTATATTGTGAAAAAATGTACAATTCGGTGTGGCAAAGAATCCTGTCTATCATGTAAGAACTAAACATGTGGAGATTCATCATCACTACATCAGAGAATTGATTCAAAATGATGTGATTCAACTTGTCTATTGCAACAATGAGGATCAAATTGATGATATTTTCACCAAAGCATTGAGTGAAAGAAAGTTTGTAAAATTTAGAGATAAAGTATGGGTCAAGGAAATTAGGTAAATGGGTACCTCATCAGCCATAAGACCCATAGAGGAAGATGGGACCCAAATAGTGTGGGGGAATTTTTAAAGTTTGCATGAACATAGAAGAATAAAGGTATGGCGGAGTGTTTGAATTAAATTATTAAAAATCTAAACAGTCATGGTCTACACAGACCAAAGATCACATCTATAGAAAATATTATTTTATTACACATACCATCTATATACACATACCATCTAGAACTATCTTTTTGTATTTTACTCCTCCATTGTAATATATAAATACGAGATGAATGAAAGCCTTAGGAAATAAATTCGGTCAAGATTTACTTATGTGTTTGTATGTATGGTATATCAGAAATTTGTGTATGTTTGATAGGGGAACCTATTTGAAACTCTTATTTTTATAAATTTAGTTGTATGTGAACTGATCTCTATTGTTATTGATAATTTTAAGGTGAAAGAGGGTGTGGTGCAAGTTTTTGTTTGCAATGTCAACCCTTATGATTTTTGGGCGCTTAGTTAGAACACAAGTCAATTTAATGAAAATTCTCTTACACGTGGTCCGAGATACTTGAGACATAGAGACATGTGGAGTGGACTTGTTATACCATGTTAAGTCTATGTAATAGTTTAATATGATAACCAAAAAATGTCCAATTAGTTGTATTTATGCCATCTTTAGAGATCATTATCGAGGCCATTCTCAAGGATTTCCCAAGTAAAAACCGATATCAACCGCAAGAGTATTACTCGTGGATTTTCAATTGACATCATCTACTCAACATTCAATATTCTTAACACATAATTGAAAAATTTCCATGCATATCTATATAAAGAAATGTTTTCATGAATTTCACTCTATCGTTAATGTCGCCACTACCAACATTGTTATAAAAAGGTTTGACATGTGACATGTCACTTCTCTTATAGGAATTTCCCTATTGGCCTAGTTAAGAAAAAGAGGATAAAGCTAATTAGTCTTTAAGTGACATCCATTAGTGTACTACATGGATATTTTGACCGATTGGTTGCATCATAAATTCTCCTTCTCCATAGTTTGTAAATAGGAAAACTTGTATATGTTTGAATTCTAGACTTTGCATATGTTAGATGTGGAAAATGTTTGTTTAGGGTTACTTTGGTCAACTATTTCATGCATATTTTTTATTAAGGTTTTTTTACACCCTAAAAATATAAGGTGTTTAGATTAATATAAAAAATCATAATGTAAGGGTTCACAACATTGGGTTTATCTAATTTATTTAACATTAACCATGCACCATCAAAATAACACATTAATAATTACAAGGATTGATCAAATGATATAAGTGATTTCCTAAATGACAAAGAAGGATAATGACTTAGCTTTATGCAATGTTACAGAAGGAATTTAAGTACTTGCATATGTTGGAATGGAAAATAAAAATCTAGAAACACTTCTTCTCTAGAACTAGCACTTAAAATTCAATCTAGACAATACTCGTAGGAATATAGACACTAATGTGGTATGGTTTTTTTATGCAAAACCATTATGTCCCTATTGAAAATGAGGTTTAGCAAATTCACATATGTTTTTTGACCTATAAATGTACCTTAACATCTACCACTAGTGTTTACACATCCTTTACGTGACTGTGTAGACCTATAAAAAGATATGGAAACCCTATAAGAAGACAAATCTCCATTAAGACGATGTTAGATAATAAATAGATAAATCGTGTGTGGTTAAGGTTGGAATACCCTTAGTGGTCAACCTCTTCTAAACCAATTATCCAAGTGTTGCACTACATCCCCTTGAGTGGGTTTAAGCCTCATGAAGTTATCCTAGTGCATTATGTAATAGTGTTTACAAAATCTAAGCTAACCCTCCAATGGTTTCCTTGTGTTATGTTAACATAATGATAATGGGCTCACTAGAATATAAAAATATAACCTTATGCGGAAATATTGTTATGGTGTAGATGCTCAAATTTAGCAACTCACTCTTTGATACTACTACTTTTGACAAGAATCTGTTTCTAAGATAAACACAACCTTTCCATTCCCTCTTAGCACATTTTGATGTCTCTTGTATATCTTGTTTATCCTTATAAATTGACATGTCATCAAAATTTGAAAGTATAATGCATAAAATCCATAAACAAACATCGATTGACAAGGTGCGAACTTTAGATTGCATGTTTTCCATCCTTGTGAAAGGCCATATAATTTGAACAAGATTTAATATCTAGCCTTGGCTAACTTTTATGGTTTTACACCAGCATGTCCTCTAACCTTTCTTTCATTTTCATATTCTTTTTTGGTTATTTTACTCCCATTAGGTAGCCTTTCCTTGAAAAATCACCCATGGAACCCTATATAAGAAAGTAAACACTACCTCATTTGTTAACTTGGAAATCCTATGGAACTACATTGATATACTCACTTCCAACACTTACAAAAGGAACCAAAGGCTCCCTAAATATCATAAAAGAGAACCTATAGTAATTAGGGAAACAATATCTATATGTCCAGAAGCTTCTAACTAGGTCAAGACATCATCCCATCTCATCTATAAGCACTCAAACATCACTTCTCCAAGTATTTTAGCAAGAGTCAAATTCAAATACAACATTGAAAAAGAAAATTGCCAAATATTGTTGCATTCATTCAGATATCACATGCTAGGTGGAGAATGACGTGTAATTTGAGGCTTATTGGAATAGTTCCAACATTGGCGGTGCCTGAGGGTGCCCACAACCTAACCAATGATTGTTTACGGTTTATCCCACCCATGGTTAAGGTTTGAGGCCTCATGTAAGATGTTCAAAGAGATTTTTTGCATGATAAAAAACTAGGTTTTAATAATGATATAAAGTAGGAAACTATCTTAGGAAGTTGTAGATCTAGAATCCAAGACCATACAAGAGGGTCAAGACTGTACGGATGAACTTGAAAGAAGTGTAAAATCCCACACCATGTTATTTTCCAGTCATAGTTCCATAAATGAAGCATCATAAGTCCTAGATCTCCTTTTTCCGAAGCATATAAACCTAGAACCTCCTAGAACCATCTACAATCATCTAAGTGTTTTCACCATCTTCTATTTTCAAGTTTATATCTTGCTTAGTACATTAGTTGTAAGGATTATTGTGTTGTTTTGGTATTGGTAATTAATGTTGGAAGTTAATTAATCAAAATAACCTCTTGTAGCTAACCCTTACATCCTTTAGTGTACCTAGTTCACTAATCTTAAATTTCCTCAAACCAAAAACCAACAATTCTAGAACCACCACATCAAAATCCTTAAAATATTTCATCTTTAATTTTACTAAGTATTGTAAGAAGTATAGAGACTATTTTTACAAAACACATTATCTTAAATCATTTTCTTTTAATAAGCGAAGGGTTTAAAACTCCCTTCCTCACCCTTGGAGGTAAGGAACCACTCATCTTAAAACTCCTTAGGGACATCCTAAATCTGCAGGTGTGCATAAATAACCACATGTTAAATGTGGTGGTGGTATAATGTTGTATTAAAGGCTATTCGATACCTATCTAGATAAAATTCCAGAAAGAATCAATTAATTATCCTTAATTTAATCTTTGGAATCAGAAATTTCATGTAATATAAGAAAGGAAAAACCCTTTTGTCACCTATATATCTTCACCCCTAAATTCATAGAACCCCATTATTAGTGCAATATATGATAGAAAATTGTTGTAATAGTGGAAAGTACAAAAAGTGAGAGTGTATATGGAAGGAAAAGTTATCCTTTGTAATTGAAATGGGAAATGACAAAAGTAAAACCTTATATATTCAAAGTATATTTAACAAAAGTTACCCTTTTATGAATTTCATCTAATTTTTAGGTTCATAACTATTTACAGTTATACATTATAAAAAAATCTAAGATAGTTTGGTACATGGACCATAACGTGTCAATTTTTAGTTATGAAATTCCTCGATATAGTAAAGGAATGGTAAGAAGATCATTCCAAGTGTGAAGATCTCAGATGATCATATCACACCACATTTGATAAGCTAGAAGGACTTCATCAGAATAACCTTACAAAAGGATTTGCAAACAAAGAGCTATCATATATGGAAATCCATCACGATGTCATACATAATTATAGAGCTCTCTTAAGCACAATGAGAATGGGCCTTGCTTATATAGGAAAGGAAGATCAATCTAAAAACTAGTCAAGTCCATAAATTAAGGAAAAACTAGTCATCAAAGGACTAGTCAAGACCATAGATTTAGGAAATAACTAGATAATATATTTCTACTATCTAAATAAGACAAAATAAATATCCACACATAAGTGGGCGAGGATAAATAAAAGAGAAGGTAAATAGAGCACTGGGTGAACATGAGCTAAGGTAAAAACCTACTCTAAAATTACATGCATTGTCAAAGGCCAATATAACACGAAACTTTAAAACTTTACTAATATTTAAACTCCATATAAATGGAACAAATATATTGTCATAGAACAAAATGTGTGAGAAATTTCAACGTACCTATTGGTTGTTAGGAATGGGGTAGTATGGAAACATTTTTGTGAGTAAGTCCTAAACATCACCACATCAGAGAATACTCTCAAAACAAAAATAATGTCTTAATGTCGATGTGATCTAAAAAACCAATATTTATATCTTTGTAATGGTTTTGATGTAGAAACACGCTTGAACTGATTTGGCATAATAGTTTTTTAAAATGCTCAAATATTTGAGTATGTTGAGTGTGTTGGCATCGATCTTAGGTTGTAGAAGTGGGAAAAATACTACTAAGATATTAACTGATAGCTAAGATTGATTTCTTAAATTAACATGCATGAAGGGATTAGGAATAACCACGTGAAATTTGCATTGAAAGTGTGGAAAACTATGGTTACACCAACACAAATGGTTGTGATGCAATCATGAATATATGACCAAATGCATCACATCCATGAATGCTAGTTTCACTGTCATAATTCTCATGCGAGCAATGCAATGGAAATGATGATAGGGAGGAGAAAAGGAGAAACATTGTAGGATGAATGTATACCATATGTCATATGTATGAATTTATTATAGGAGAAAGGGAGAGGAATATGGAACTTTTTTCATATCTATTAATTTCTTGATGGATAAAGGGGGTGCGAGGTGTAAATCCTTGAGACAACATATTATGGATATAGCTAAATGGAAGTAAACCTTTTTCATTTAATAATCTTAATAGTCGCCAACCTAAAAAGCCTTCATATTTTAATGGATTTGTAATTTTTTAGAATTTGTGAAATTATAGTATCACATGATTTAATAAAAACATTGATTTAATGCAAAAAGATAAACACACTGAAAATAAAAATACTTCAAAACGTGAAAACATGGTATATTAAGAATATTTTTGACACATATTGCAAGGGTCATGTAAAAAATTCTATAACTTCAAATATTATTAATAAACAACATGTCAAATATGTATGAATGAAGGGGACACTTACCTTTGTATATTTTTAGATTACTTTGGAATTACATTATTATGTGTTTTAATAAAAAAGAAATAAATTTGTAAATACAATGAAAATGGAAGTGACTTAAGAACATTAAAGACATGGTATATCAAGAATAATTTTTAATACATAGTGGGAGGGTTCCAGAAAATTCAATAAATTTAAATATTTTTAATAAAATATAGGTCACATACGTTGGAACTCGGAAAACTTTAACTTTTGAAACATAACTAATAAAAAAGTGGTATCATTGTTATAGATGCAAAAATGCCATAGGAATATTTAAAACATTGAATCTTGAGTGTTGCTCAAAAATTGAGAAGGAAACATGTGTAAACATATTCAATGCCCCAAGAAATTACATAAATTTTGTTAACCCATTAAATATCTAATGAAAAAAATTAAAAAAACCATATATGATATTTTTTTTACCAAATTTACAAACCACCATTCTCCAATCCTCAAACCACAAACCAATATGTCCAAAACCACCACACCAAAATCCTTAGAAAGTATTCCATCTTTTATTTTACTACATAGTGCAAAAAGTATAGATATTTTTTCACAAAACACATTAGGTTAAATCCATTGCTTTTAAAATGCCAATGGTTTTAAACTCCTTCCTCACCCTCAAAGGTAAAGAACCACTATGCTCAAAACTCCTTAGGAAAATCCCAAATATGTAGGTGTTTATAAGTAATTGCATGTTAAATGTGGTGGTGGTATAATGTCGTATTAAAGGTTATCGGATATCCACCTAGAGAAAATTCATAGAAGGATCCATTAATCATATTTTATTTAATTTTTGGATTCAAATATTCCAAGCTATCTAAGAAAGGAACAACCCTTTCGGTCAATGGCCTCAGACATCTTCACCTCTAAATTCGTGGAACCCCAACCTTAGTGAACTAGATGAGAAAAAATGGTTGTTGTAGTAGAAAGCGCAGAAAGTAAAAGTGCTTCTAGGAAGGTGGAGTTATTTGCTCTAATTGAAATGGGAAATGACAAAAGTAAAACCTTATATCTTTAAAGTATATTAAAAATATTCTTTTTGCAAATAACATCTAAATTTTAAGGTCCTAACTATTTGCACTATACATTATAAAAACCCAAGATAATTTGGTACATAGACAATAATGTGTTAATTTTTAATGATTATGAAATTTGATAAATTTAAAAATTATTAATGAAATATAGGCGATACGTGTAATTCAGAAACATTAACTTTCCACACATTACTAATAAAAATGGTATCATTGTTATAAAAGAAAAATACTAGAGAAATATTTACAAAATTGAATCTTGAGTGTTTCTTAAGTATTAAGAAGGAAAAATGTTTAAGCTTATTTAATTCCCCAAGAACTTAATATAAATATTTTTAACCCATTTAATTTCTATTGAAAACAAATTAAAACCATATATGAGATTTTTCACCGATTCTTTAAACAACCATTCTCTATATCTCAAACCACAAACCAATATTTCCAAAACCACCACACAAAAATATTAAGAAAATATTCCTTATTTTCTTGTACTAGTTCAAAAAAAGTATAGATAGTTTTTCACAAAACATATTAGTTAAAAGCAGTTTTTTTAACAAGGAAATGGTTTAAAACTCCCTTCCCCACCGTCAAAGGTAAGGAACCACTCTTCTCAAAACTCATTAGGAAAATAGAAAATCCATAGGTTTACATAAGAAACCACATTTTAAATGTGGTGGTGGTCTAATGTCATATTTAAGGGCCAAGGATATTAGAGACCCAGCCATAGAAAATGTTGGGAAGAATTCATTAATCATCTTTAATTTAAGCTTTGGAATTAGGTATTCCATGTAGTCTAACAAAGGAAAAATCCTTTCAATGGCCTCAAAATATTCACCTATGAATTTATAGAATCCCAACCTTTGTAAGCTAGATGAGACAAAATGGTTGTCATAGTGGAAAGTACAGAAAGTGAAAGTTTCTAGGGGAGGTGGAGTTATCCATTCTAATTGAAATGGGAAATGAAAGAAGAAAACCTTATATCTTCAAAAGATATTTATTTTTTTACCTTTTGTAAATAACATCTAAATTTTAGGTTCCTAACTATTTGCACTATACATTATAAAAAAATCCAAAACAATTTGGTACATAGGCCATAAAGTGTATTTTTTAAAAATTATGAAATTCCTTGGTTCTCACAGTATAAAAGGCCAATATAAGAGGAAACTTCAAAAATTTATTAATATTCAATCTCCATATTAATGGCAAAAATCTATTGTTGAAAAAAAAATGTGAGAAATTTTAACGCACATGTTTGCTATTTAGAAGGGGTATTACGGAAACATTTTTGTAAGTAAGTCCATGACATCACCATAATGGAGAGCACTCTCAGTACACAAATACCATATTGATGTTGATGTGATCTTAAAAACCAATATTTAGACCTCTCAAGTGATTATGATGTAGAAATACGTATGGAATGAGTTGGCATAATTTTTGGTAGAAAAAGTCAAATATTTAAGTATGTGGAGTGTGTTGGAATTGACGCCAAACTACAAAAGTGGGCCCAATACTACCAAGTTAGTAGCATATCATTGAGATTGATTTATTTAATGACATTGTACAAAATTAGACACCATAAGTGATCTTTTCCTCTGATGTCTGATGCCTATCAATGACAAAAGGCTATTCTAACTAGGAACATGCCTTCGTATAAAGAGGTCCTTACTTTCACCTCATTACATTTTCTTTAGATATTTTTGTGTAAGAGTAGTCCCACCCCTAAATACCACCACCCACGCCTATTTCCACTATGACGACACCATTTTCTCATCTCTACTAAGGGAAATTCAAAATAAACTCCTTTTTTCCACATTTCTATGTCCTTATCCTATAAGGCTACATCCATTGTGAAATCATATCAAATATTGGAAAGAATAAGGGCCTTATAGAATTCTAGTCCCACAATGTGTTCTCTTAAAAACACCAATAGGAAGAGTAATCAGGTGGTTATTTAGATGTAATTTTTATTCTATTGTTTTGTCTCCTCATCACCTCATTCTCACATAATGGTTTCATTCTCGCATAATGGTTTCAATTGTAATTGTTCTAGTACCATAAGTGGGTTACTCAAATGCTTCATATCTAACTCTATTAACTAGAGTTCAATTAAAGAAACTCAATTACTCCTCTTTTATCTTAAATCATCACTTGTCTTCATGTTTTAGGTCATCCAATAACATCTTCATTTTTCACTTAGTCCGATTTGATTACTTCGATTTTCTTCACTTGGCTTCACCTTTAGTCTTGGCTCTACTAAATCAAGACTAAAGGTGAAGCATACTCCCAAAATCAGCTTATACACTAAAAGCAATCTATTTTGCATGTGATTAACACCATCTTAGCTCTTTAATGATTTTGGCTTTACCTTTCACCTAGGTAGCTCTAGTACTATCTTTCATCTTAGGTTCTAGCATTTCAAAACTAATCAATTTTTCAATATCGCGCCATATTTAAGCTTGAACACTTGTAAACACCTCGAGCTCCACTTTTCATCTAGTTACTTGATCGAAATGATATTTTGTAGTGCCCTATATATTGTTGCGTAAGGTCAAAAGTGTTTGATCTTACATTAACATTTTGGTTTACGAATGTTGAATCATTTCCTCTTCTTTGGTGATGTAAAATAAATTACAAACACCTCACCAAGTATCTTGAGAAGAGTATTGATGTCATCCACATTTTGAATTTGTCGTATAAGTGATATATCGGTCAATTTTGGTTCCTTTCTAAGTGTATGGTCATATGGGGTGGAGTGGAATTTCAATCCCAATTTTTAACGTTTAAATGCTAATAACAATGAAAATTTAATAAGAATAATAAAAAATGAAAATTGCAATAAAATTTAAACTAACAAAAATAAATTAAACAAATAGATAAATGAAATAATAAATAAAATGAAAAAAGGCATTTGATTGTAATTGGGTAATGTTGGAAAAATATGGTGCCAACTACTACCAACAAAGGGCAAACACAAAGAACACAATAGAACACACACACACATATATATATATATATATATATATATATATATATATATATATATATATATATATATATATATATATATATATATATATATATTTGAAACTTCATACAATCTCAAAGCATTGCTGATTTGTTAATTTTCTTTTGTTTCTCTTCTTGTGTCTTATTCTTTGTTTATTTTTCTTACAATAAAAATATCTCGTATTGTTGCACATATCTTCTCCTTTCTATATTCCCCTTCTATTTATTATGCTACCGCATATATATCTCCCTTGAATATTTCGTGATATTTTGTAGCGCCCTTATATTGTTGCGTAAGGTCAAAAAGTGTTTGATCTTACATTAACATTTTGGTTTACGAATGTTGAATCATTTCCTCTTCTTTGGTGATGTAAAATAAATTACAAACACCTCACCAAGTATCTTGAGAAGAGTATTGATGTCATCCACATTTTGACTTTGTCATATAAGTGATATATTGGTCAATTTTGGTTCCTTTCTAAGTGTATGGTCATATGGGGTGGAGTGGAATTTAGTCCCAATTTTTAACGTTTAAATGCTAATAACAATGAAAATTTAATAAGAATAATAAAAATGAAAATTGCAATAAAATTTAAACTAACAAAAATAAATTAAACAAATAGATAAATGGAATAATAAATAAAATGAAAAAGGCATTTGATTGTAATTGGGTAATGTTAGAAAAATATGGTGCCAATTGCTACCAACAAAGGGGAAAACACAAAGAACACAATATATATATATAACACACACACATATATATATATATATATATATATATATATTGAAACTTCATACAATCTCAGAAAGTCGCTGATTTGTTAATTTTATTTTGTTTCTCTTCTTGTGTCTTATTATTTGTTTCTTTTTTTCTTACAATAAAAAATATCTCGTATTGTTGCATGTATATATATATATATATATGATATTGGTTTTGGAGTCATTGGTGGGTCGTGGCAAAGAAATGAAATGTGGAGGTTGTATATATATATACAACCTCCACATTTCATTTCTTTTCACGACTCCGACCCAAAAACAAAATAAATCCCCATTGATTATGGGGGTTTCATGTTTGCAGAGTCCATATCCCAAATGAGTGGCAAAATGCCACCATGTGTCTTGCTGAGGATCGTTGATCACTTCCTGCTAACTAGTTGACGAGGGTCGACCTAAAACACATATTAACCATTTCTTATTCCGTGGGTTTTAAATTTGGTGAAGTCCATCATCGATAAGAGTGGTGGAATTCCACCATGTGTCCCCTCTTAAAACCTTTGATCTTTGCTTGGTGGCCACCCAAATCCGATGGGATTATTAGTAGTGGTTGATTCAGGGCCTATGATGTCCAGGTGCCCAAAAAATAAGAGGGCCGTAAACGTGCCACGTGTCTTGTGGAAAAGGAGAGCAGCTTTAAAATTCAACAACCATATTACAATTCATTACATGTTAGCGGGGAGGATAAGAGAGAGGGAAACCAAAAAATTGAAATATTCACGAGGTTCAAGATTACATAGCAATAATTTCAACACTCCCCCTTAATCTTGATTAGAACCAAAAATTAATTCAAAACTCGATTTTCAAGTTTTAGACATCTACAATGCCTAGAATTTATCCTAAATGCTTAAACCTTTATTTTGACAGAGGTTTGATAAAAATGTCAACTAGTCGCTACTCGACTTGTAAAACTTAAGCTCGATTTCACCTTTGTCAAGAAATTCACGAATGAAACATTTGATATATGATTGCAATATGCTTGTTTTTACCATGGAAGACAAGATTTTTGACAATGTAATCAAAGACATATTATCAAAGAAAATAACACAACCTCCTTATTTATCTTCATGAAAATCTAAGAGTATTTTCTATAGCCAAATCATATGATGAGTGGTGAGTTTTCTCGTAATATACTTTACTCAACTGTAGAAAATGAAACAATCGATCTGTTTATCAAGCCCATGAAAGGCTCCTAAACAAACATTTAAAACATATCCAAATGTGATTTTTCTATTATCAAGGATACCTTCCCAATCACTATCTGTATATCCAACTAATGAAAAAATTATCAACAACATATAAAATTCCATAATTTCTTGTGCCATTCACATACCTTAAAATACACTTTCATGCTTGCCAGTGTGTCTCCTTTGGAGTCTCCATAAATCTATAAATCAGACTAACTGCATACATTATATCTAGGTCTAGTTGCAGTTAAATACATCAAGCTTCCTACCATTCTTTTGTACTTTGTAGGATCTACATTATTGCTACAATCACCTTTGGTTAATTTAAAACTTAATTCAGCTAGAGTAGATGTTTGTTTACTATCCAACATTTTGAATATTTGTAAGATTTCTTTTGCATATTTTTATGGAGAGACAAAAATTCCGTGCTCTTTTTATTTGACCTCAATGCCAAGAAAATACTTCAACAATCCCAAATCAGTCATCTCAAATTCCTTCTTCATGGCTGATTTGAATTCATCTATTGCCTTGTTTGCATTTCCAGTAAAAATTAAATCATCTACATACAAAACAACAATTAAAATCTCACCATATTTTCTTTTTTTGATGTAGAGTGTGGGCTCACTACTAATTTTGCTAAAGCCATTGCTAATCAAATATGAGTCTATCCTATTGTACCATGCCCTTGGTGCTTGTTTGAGTCCATACAATGCTTTCTTGAGCTTGTATACTTTTATCTCATGCCCCGTGATCCCCTAACTAGGTGGTTTTCCCACATATACCTCTTCTTTAATACTCCATCTAGGAAAGCTGATTTAACATCCATTTGATGGACCTTCCCCTTGTGATGAGAAACTATAGAAATAAATTTTCTCATAGTTTCCAACTTTTTTACTAGAGAAAATTTTTCATTATAATCACGTCCATGCCTTTTTTGTAGCCTTTGGTAACTAACCTCACCTATGTCTTTCAATCTTACCTTCGGGAGTAGTCTTGGTTTTTTCAACCCACTTGACTCCAATGACTTCCTTTCCTACTAGAAGATCTACTAGCTTTCATATTCCATTATTCTCTATTACATGAATTTCTTCATCCATTACTTCACACCATTTATCATGCTTAACTGCTTCCTCAAAATAAATAGGGTTTTTTGCTAAAAATAAAGAAAAATTTATCATTTCATCTTCATTTTCTTCATATCTTGATTTCTCATAAATCCTCTTGTACACTCCTCATTCAACCTGACTCTTTGGGATGAGTATGTTGATGATGAAGATGCCTCATTTGTTGGTACTTGTATGTTTTTTTGGTTGCTGCCATTTGAAGATTCACCCCTTTGTGAAATAGGTGTCCAACTTGGTGTGTTGTTTGCTCTACTATCTTCTGTTTCAACATCAATGATAGGTGTATTTTCCTTTTTTATGGTTTCTCAACTTCTTGTGCATCTCTCTAAGATGCTTCCTCAATGAATTGAACATTCAGCTGATTATCAATTCCTTTCAGTAACTAGATTATACACTTTGTGAGTTTTTGATTTCTTACTATACCTAATGAAAATACACTTCTCTCCTTTGTTATCCCACTTTGATATTCTTTTCTTGGGCACATGTGCATATGCTACACATCCAAAAAATCTCAAGTGTTCAACACTTGGTTTTCTTCCACTCCATGCTTCTTGAGGTATCATGTTCCTCACACTTTTTATAGGAAATATATTCAACAAATATATTGTTGTTCCAACTGCTTTTGCCTAGAATTCATCAGACATCCTCTTCTTTGAGCATGCTTCTTTCCATTTCTTGAATGGTTTGATTCTTCCTCTCAGTTACACCATTTTTTTGTAGTGTATACCTGGTTGTAAATTGTTTCTTGATCCCGTGCTCCTTACAAAATTTAAAAACTCATTTGATAAATACTCTCCCCCTCTATCCATTCTCAATGTATTTATATAATGGCCACTTGTGCTTCTCAACCATGGCCTTAAATTTCTTGAATAATTCAAATGTCTCTAATTTATTTTTAGAAAATAAACCCATGTCCTTATTCTGAAGTCATCAATCAAGGTAAGAAAATAAAAAATTTTAGACAAGGAGGGAGTCTTCATGGGACCACATAAGTCTGAATGTATCAGCTCAAAAGGTGAGCTTTCTCTCTAAGATTTACCTAAGGGAAAATCATTTCTATGTTGTTTCCCAATATGCAGCCTTCACATACTTTATCTGGTTGTTCAATAGGTGGCATTCCTCTAACCATTTGATTTTTATAAAGAACATTCAATCCACCATAACTCAGATGTCCATACCTGAGATGCCAAAGAGTATATTGATCAATGACTATTGTTTTGAATGTTGTTGCTTCGCACTTTGCATCCTCAAAGGAAACATTCTATTTTGTGTCATCTTCATTGTTGCAATCAGCTTGTTTCTTCTACTTCTATCATATATATTACATTATCCATTTTCAAACCTCACCTTATATCCATTTTGGACAAGCTTCCCAATTCTTAGAAGGTTATACTTCAACCCTGGGACATAAAAAACATTATGAATTTGATTCTTATCTCCTTTCTTGGTGAGAATGGATACAATTCCTTTACCCCATCATAGAACCTTGTCATTTATTCCCATATTCACTTCAAATATGATTGCTTCATCTATGTTATTAAATATTTCCTTATTTCCACACATATGGTTGTTGTTGCACTATCCAAATACCATATTTGTTTGTTTCCTTGCTTAGCTACATTGCAAGTTAGAAAGAAAGTTACTTTCTTTTCATTCTTTTCGTGTTAAAATTCTTTTGCATTAGAGAAGCTTGTGTTATGATTTCTCATATCATATTTATTCTTTCTACATTCACTTGCATAGTGTCCAAATTTTTAGCAGTAATAGCATTGTACATTTGATTTTTCATACCTTTGTGTAGAACCACCTATGGAAGTGATGTTGCTCCTTCTTCCCGCTTGTGGCTCTTGCTGATTTTTATGTCTTCCACCTTCTTTTGGTTGCTAAATCCTCTTCTTCCTCTATTTTGGGATTCCCTCCCTTTGCTTCTCACATTTGTGTTTTTTTAAGGCTTGTTGATTGGAGGAGATAACTATCCTACTCATTCTTTGATCATGGGTTTGTAAAGAACCCATTAAATCATCAACTGCCATTTGTATCAAGTCTTTAGACTCCTATATTGCAACCACAACTAGATAAAATCTGGTTGGAAATATCCTCAATACCTTCTCTATGATCCTATGATCTTTAACAACATCTCCATTAGTCCTTATCGATTGAAAATGGTCATTGTTCTTGTGAAAAGTCATTTACTCGATTTCGACTCTTTCATGAGAAGGGTCTCAAAATATCTCCTCAACATATTCAATCTGACTACCTTCACCATTTTTTTTGGAATTTATAGCTTTGTTATCCTTGGGAAAACTAAATCAGTGAACACATTTTGAATATAGATTAAATCCTTTGCATATTTTCTTCTAGTTTCTTTCAAAGCATTATTTTGAGCTTGTTCTAGTGCATTGAAAGCATCTTGGTCTTTTACCTCTATGTATCCTCCTTCAACTAGTTCCCATAGCTAATGAGAAAAGAATAATGTCTTCCTCTTAATACACCAAATATCATATTTTTCCCATAAAATATTGGGGGTTGTTGACACGAGTTTCTACTACTAGAATCCATCACAACTCAACCTAGAAAAAAAGAACTTAAAATACAACCTCCCGCTCACGATACTAGGATGTTGGCAAAAAATGGTGCTAATCGCAACCAACATAGGGGAAAACACAACTAGATTACAATGAACACACACACACACACAATATATATATATATATATATATATATATATATATATATATATATATAATATTTGATTTGAAACTTCATTCAATCTCGAGCTTCGCTTTGTAAATTTTGTTTTGTGTCTCTTTTTATGTCCTATTCTTTGTTACTTTTTTTCTGCAATAAAAATATATTTGGTGTTGCACGTGTCTTCTCCTTTCTATATTCCCCTTCTATATATTATGTTGTTGCATATATATCACCCTTGAATATTTCTTGAGATGTGGCTCTATATATTCTCCTTTGAGCTATTGATGCTCTGCATATATTATATCGAGCACTATGTTTAAAATTATATATTATACATACTTCCTTCGTATGTCATTTCTTTTCCACGACCAAAACCGAATCCAAAACCAATTCCATTATTTTCGGGGGTTTCACTTCCACCGAGTCTGTTTCCCAAATGAGTAGTAGAATGCCACTACGAGTCTTGCTAAGGACCATTAGTCGACACTAACTGTGACTAGTTGATTGAGGGACGGACCCAAAACACATATTAATCATGCCTTATTCTATAGGTTTTAAATCCGATGAAGTCCATCATTGATAGGAGTTAAATAATTCCACCATGTGTCCTCATGGGACTATTGATCTTTAATTGATGGCCCGGACCTAATGGGATTATTTAATGTGGCTAATTTTGGGCCTTTGATGTTCACGATGCCCAAAAACAAAGAGGATGGCTGGAAATGTGCCACATGTCCTGTGAGAAAGGTAAGAGGTTTAAAATTCAACTACCATAAAATAGTTAAATTCCTATTATTAGTGGGGTAGATAGAGAGAGGAAATAAAAATTGATATATTCACATGTGGCTCAATATTACAGAGAATTAATTTCAATAGGTAAGTGGTTGGGTTTTGAAAATGGTTGGTGTCCATCTTAACTATGGTTAACACTTTTTATTCAATCTAACTCGCAATATGAAAATGCTAACATGTTACATAATTTTGGTAGGAGATTCACTTAATAAGGTTGTTGGAAATTCCTAGAAACCAAAAAGTAATGCATTTGTTGTGTCCTCCCATCTCATGCAAAAAATGAATCTTTGAAACTAGGAAAGTGTTGATTTATGGAGCTCAGTTACTTTGGATTATCATGTAATATGAAACTTGCTAGAAAACAGAGTAATCGACATGGGTTATGGAGGGACCGACATCGTTAGGTCTAACCAACGTTAGTTACCTATGTGTGGGTTTTTTAATTAAATCATGGGAATTAGATCTATTTTTAGTATTAAAGTAGATCTATTGATTGTAATTTCATGGATAAGTGCCCTAAGTTTGTATATGCCTATATAAGCATGAAAGCTATGGTTAGAAAGAGGATTAAGAGAAGTATTGAATTAGATCCTTGATTATCCTAGATTTAGAGGATGAAGAAGAAGAGAAAGAAAGAACATGTTACATGAATTCAATGCTTCTATAGAGAGGAGTTGAATGAAGGAAATAATGTGTACATCTCAATGATGAGAAGAGGGTAACATCTTCTACTGTATTTCTTTTGTATAGTTATTGTCTCATTGTAATGGCTTGCATAGTATGCAAAGCACATAGAGTTTCTTCTTGTAGATCCACATGTTGGTGAGATCTTGTATTATAGATCCATGAGATCATATTGTATTGTTGATCCATGTAGATCTAGATATTATAGAGGAGGTTGTCTTCATGTTTGCACATGTTATGTAGTGATGGAGAGACAGAATTACTTCTTGGTGCATAGTTATAGTTGCACATATGGTAGACCCATGTGAGAGGTCTTGTTTGTAGATCCATAGAGAACTTGGTAGTAGTTTAGAGATGTAGTAGTTCATGGTTATGTGAGATCTGTTGGTGGTGTTTAGAGGCATGGTTGTAGTGCACTTATGTAGATCCGTTTAGAGATCTAGAGGAGAGGAGATACTCTTGGAGAGATGCATTGTACTCTTGTATTGAAGAGTTTGTTTTTACTCTTGTTATATTATATATATAAGCTATTTATCTTTGGTGGATGTAGCCCACATTGGGTGAACCATGGTACATGTTGTGTTATGTGTGTGTAATTTGTCTTGATTTGGATTATTCTAGTTTATACTTCCACTGCTGTAGATTTTGTGGAATTGTTTAGATCTTGTGTGCATGATTGAGTTTGTTATAAAATCATAACACTATTTCAAAATTGAATTCCCAACATATTGAGCCATGAAATTTCATGCAGATGTGTTGGTTAAAGTTTATGATCAAATGGGTATGTTAAAATGTTGTGGAAGAAAAATGTGAATTATAGGTGTAATGGAAAACTATCAATACTTTTTTTCGAACTGTCATCCCAAATTGCACTAATTTGGTTCTTTAGATAATGTGTGGGGGATGGAATGGTGATGAAATGTTCAAGAAAATGCATATGTCAGTTTTGAGTCCAAACTCCTCAACTTATACCATCATCTTTCAAGTGTGTCAAGGTAAAAATCCTAAGGAAATAATTTTTGGCATCCCACAAAATTTTAGGAGCTATTCAAGTTGATTTCTGCAGGTATAGTAGGTGGACAATATTCGACATTGAAAATGCATGATTAGAGTTGTAGGTTTGGAAATTCACCTTTTTATTCAATATACTCCTCTCATAATGAAAATGGATCATTTTTATTAAATGCACATGTCGGGAAGATATTATGAGCATTAAGAGGAACCTTATAATGATTATCACAGCTGATCATCTACTAGATATGCCCTTATTTTTTTTCTATAAATGTTGTTACAAGGGGACCATTTATTAAGAAAGATATAAATCAAATGGATTTAAGATATGTAGAATGTGGAAGCTCAATCAAGGCATGTGGACCATTTGAAATATTCCTGAAAGTAATGTTGTCTCTTGAATTATAATAAGATATGGGTATGAACAAAATGGGCCTCCTCAAAGGGCCTTAGAAACCTCCTTATGCCAATATTGAAGCTTGTAGCTGCTAATAAATTATCTAAAAAGATGTATGAGAAAATATGTAATCTCTCAAAATTCAATGATAATGATATTTTCACATGTCAAAGATGTTGATGTGACCTTATGGATTGTTCGTGAGTTTCATGGAAATGGAATCTAGACCTAGCCTATGACAATCCTCATTCACTTCCAAGAAATGATTTCTATTCCCTCACTAATTTTGATCTCATATTTTCACCTTGTGTTGAATAGAGTATATCTCAACACTAAACTAAAAATAGGGGGAAAATTATTAAAATATGTTTTTACCCATTTATATAATTTGGTATCGAGTTATAACATTTGAGAAAATGGCAATGTTACCATTATAGGCAACGTGAAAAAAAATTGACCATAAAATTTCATAAACTAGACTAAATTTTTCTTGCCCATAAATTTTCATATTTGGTATCCAATCAGGAGAGTCAAATGACAATAAAATACTCATGCAATGTTAAAAACCCTTCTAAATGTGCTAAATGCCTCTCAAAATTGTTTTGCATGAAACATCTTGAAACCTCTTCCCTACATTCCAACCATTGAGCTCAATATTTATTATATGATGACCTCTTTTCATTCCAAAACATCGTTAAAACATTTTTTTGGGTGTGTTTATACGAGAGAATTTGAGATCACTATAAAGAGCTAGTTACAGTGGAGGAAACCACTGATGCTATTGAAAACCCTTTAGAATCGTCCTAACTTAAATTAGTTAGATCCATAAAATGGAATGTGGAACTATAAACCTCATCATTGTGGTAGAGATGATTACGTACCATATTTGGATTTTGTTCCTCCATATAGAAACACTTTTATGCATCTATTTTGGAGCCCTCTCGGATTAGGTTACTAAAGTACAACAACAAAAATTTGACTTAGTAGTTGAGAAATAAAATTCCATAATGAGCTCCGGTTACTAGTTTCGAGTCATATCAATTTCCCTATATTATCCATATAATATATAATAGGTTAGAATGTGTCAAAATTTCCTTTAAGGTGTTTGGTGAACTTTTTAAAGGGCCATTCCATAGCCACTTGGGCTAGCTCACACAAAAGCACAACTAAGCCCTATGGACCCATTTTTACCTAAGTTCTTTGAGACACTTATTTTTGGGTAAAATAAATGTGGTGTTTGGAAATGTATATATTAATCATGAATAATTTGATTGTAATATTAAAAAAACTTGTTAAATAAGACCTATATATGTGTGAAATATTGCACTTCCATGGAACCTCCTTAGTGGTAATGAAAATGAGAAGCGTGTTTGTGTAATATACATGCAACCATGTTTAATCGTAAAATATGCTTATATTTTTAATGTTGTGTATAAATTTGATTTTTATATCTCTCATTTCATTTGGTTATGTGAATTAATTGGTTTGTTGTGATAAAGAAAATGACTAATTTTTCTCTCTTTCTCTCTAAAACCCATAATGTGTAATTATGAATTGATAGGTTGTGGGAAGTATAAATTTTGTCTCTCTCTCTAAAATGTTGTTCAAAGTTTTTTTAGCCTTATTATATTGAGGGATGGGGTCCATGCCAACTCTTTATTGACCCATGATTACATGATTTTATAGGTTGTAGTTAGCACAACCGAATAAAATTGAATGATGAAATTTGATTTAAATTTGTATTAAGTTTATTATTGCCATAATAAGGAAATATACCACTTTATGAATAATTGTGCCTTTAATACAAATTTGATAGAAGAAAAAGTTTGATTATCGTGTATGTATTGTATTTGATATGAAGTTACAATTATATGTTGTACTTATATGGTTTAGATACATGAAAGCAATTGTTTACCATGGTATTTATTGTAGTTCCCTTGCAACATTCATAGTGTATAGTATCAAAGTAAAAATATTGTAATATTGAAATTGAAAAAGTTATATAAACTTTTCTGCTATGTTTTCTACTCTCGGTTAGGTCATGACTAGATGTTTAAACCCCATCATCATATGAGGAGAAATTAGAATTGTTTGAGTTGTTATACTCGATCTCACACATGTGAGGAATCTACAATGAGACTATTTCCTTATCCTAAGTGACTCTACATAAGGAAATATTATATTATGAATACCATATCATTCCTTGGGTGGCTAAACTCCATAATTATTGTAGACACCTAAAATTCACCTATGCAATTTTAATACTAAAACTATACCGATTATCCTCTTTCACGTTATTCCATTATAATTAGTGATTTTCCACTAATAAACTAATGTTCCCAACCATTTCAATCAATTAATGAAACTCGAGTTAATTAAATAGCCTTTACCCCATTCAGATGCCAATTAACTACACTTCGTTAGTTATAATTCTCCTCCAATCAATTAATTAACTATTATTAGTTAATTAAGCCTTTTTAACCTTGTATTTAATTAATAAACCTTCTTATTAATTAAATCCACCTTTAAATCCTCTAAATCCTACCTATTTCCCTATAAATAATCTCCAAATAGATTTCTAATCTTATCTTGGCCTATTAATTAATCCCAGTTGATTAATTAAAAATTTCCAACTCATGGGAGATGGTAATTACTAATTAATTCATCTAATCATGTTTATCCCTTCTAATTCTACTTTATCTTTTATCCCACATTCTCTAGGTTTCTAGCTTCTCCCAAATTGGAAAGCTATATAAAGAACCTACTACCTTCCTTCACACCTTACACCACACTTTTTCTAGTGATTACTATAGGCATATGATAAAGGCATTCTCCATTGTTGGAATAACTTCTTCATCTTTGCATCCATTCTTCTCATAGTTGAGTAGTAAAGGAAGATCCAAACATGGCCATTAAGCCATTTTGGTGAGATCATTTCCTCACTTGGAGACAACATATAAATTGATTGCTTATGATCTAAATAGGTTCATATTAATTAACAATCATACATTACAAAGCACATCCAAATTTCAAGGATGGCTTAGCATTAGATGTTTTATTCATGTTGATGCATTAGATTAGCTATTTCCTTTAATATTTATCATGATGTTTATGTTAGATTAGATTTGTTATTGGAACTACTTGGTATTAGTTTCATTTAATTAGCTTAGCTAGTTTAGCATACATACATTTGGCATGCCCGGTGGGACATACTCCATTGTCTCATGCACTTATTTTCAAGTTTTTGTAGTTTAGTTTCAATTTTTCTTACTAACCCTATTTTTAGCATTTTTAGATAAATATTGAGTTTATTAAATTGTTTTGTTTAGTTTGTATGATTTTAGTGCTCTTTGTAGGTATAAGGGAGGTGAGGTGCTGCCAAATTTTAAGCAAATTGGCAAAGATTTGAGCTTTTTGACATTATTTTTGTCAAAATTCGGTCGCTTTTAGAAGTTGCACTAGCATTAGCGTTGAAAGGCTTGTGCTACCATTATTTCACATATTCTACTATTTTTAGGCTTATGCTAGCATTTCTTGACTGCGTTATTGTTCTTTGAAATTTTCTCCTCTATGTAGATCATGTGTTATTGCTAAATGAGGCTTGTGTCCTTGTTGAACCAGCTTTCGTATTTTCTCATAGGCTTGTGTTACTATTAAAAGGCCCGTGCTAGTGTTTTGTGTCAATTTTTGGATCGAATTTCAAAGTTTTTAGAATCTAATTTTTGGTGTTTGTTGTTGTTTTGTAGGTTTTCTAACTCTTTGTTACAATTTAACAATTTAGAAATTAGTATTCTAACATGTGTACATGCTTTGATGAATGTTATGTTTCCATGTGTTACTTGAGTTAGGCTAAAATTTAGGTATGCTCTTTTTTGCACCTTTAGGTGATCTTGAGAATCAAAAGTAACTTTAATATTCTTTTTCTAACATTTGGATTAACTTGGAAATTCCATAATTTATTTTTCTTAAGGGAATGAATCTTTCATAAAGAATTTTAATGGTCATTTTAATTAAAGTTTTCCATTTCTATTTGTTGGATTAATTGTTGTGTATGATCTTCTCTTGCGTCTTTTGAAAATCTTGAGAATCAAACACAACCTTTAATCCTCTTTCATAATATTGTGGATTTCTTGGAAAACTACTAACTCTTAAGTGCAATACCTAATTCACTTGTCAAAGAATCAAGATATAAACAAATAAAAAATACAGTTAGTTGTAGGTTTCCAATTGTGTGCTAAACCAAATTAAGTTCAAAAGATAAAACACACACCATTATTCAAAATACTATATTTATAGGTGTAGATAAGAGTTACGTCTCATCTGATTTAAACTGTGGGAATTGTCTTGGCATAATCCATAAAAATGATTATGAGGATTACCATAGGAACCCCAAATTATTCCACACATTAAGGGAATGGTGAACGAAATGGGAAGTGCCCCACTACCTACTGACTAGTGAAAACCCGTGAGGAAAAGCTTCAAGTTACCCGTATGAGGCCTCTATCATTAATTTGATTGTGGGGTAATGGTCCTTTATCTAGATTTATTCTAGAAAAGTATACCTCTCTTAGATAATAATTGGTAATTTTTTGTATAAAAGTCATTATTACCCATTTGGCATTGGGGCTAACTTTTCCTTATCCAATCATGTTCTAAAGAGCTTTCACAAAGAAATTAATTTCAGATCAAAACCTTGTTATTTGAATAAGGAGGTAGCCCATTATAGTTGGTGCCACATGAAATTCATCACTAAACTTGATACGTAAAACTTTGACCTAGTTTCTACCTTGTTGTCAAATAAGGCGAAACTCTACCAGAGTTGTGTTATGTACGTTTCATCACCACTTGTTTTATCTCCTTTTTTCTCTTGTTGAATTTTTGGGTCAAAAGAGAGCATACATATGTAGCGTTGCCAAAAATAATCATGTCCACCACTTTTGTATTCACTTACATAGCCATGTTGCGGCGGGAATGTTAAGTGTTGAAAGTGTGTTGGTATATCTTCATTTTTGGTAAGCCTTGTCTTGATACCCATGTCAAGATTATCTAATTATAGTTAGGTTATCTTATCATTGATTTCCCTTGATTTTTACACTTCTTACATCATATCAATACATTTTTTATACTTACATCTTGTTTTTTATAAAACTTGATATAAGTTTCTAAAGTGTATTGTTACGTTGTTCGCATAATATCAAATTATTGTTATACCTAGACCTTATTTTCATTCAAACATTACCTTGATATTTGGAAAGTGTTGTCATTATGATGTTCACATCGTGTCAATACCATTTTGATACTAATATGCTACTTTTCCTAAAATCTTGATTAACATATCCAAGTTGTATTTAAACTCTATATGTAACCTCCATTTTGGAACTTGGAATTTGTTTATGTTTAAACTTGTTTGAGTATACCTTGATTTGAAATCAATTTGACACCATTTTAATACTTAAATCTCTCATTTATGCCAAACTCAATTTAAGTATTGATGTTGTGATGTCATTATTAAACCAAAGCATATTTGAGAAGTATGAGTGGATAATTTTGTGATTGGATCCTTGTTTTGAAAATTCTTGACTTATCCTTGGTACTTCTCATCATATAATTTCATATCTATGGAATATTATTTGATTAATTGATTCCTTGATTCAAATCTTCTTGATTCTTTTGGATTCTTTTCCTTGATTATTTGACATTCATTGTGACATTTGTAGTTGTAATGTTGTTGTATATTACCTAGGTTCATTATAGTACATGTACACATTTTTCAAACCTTGGAAAACACATTTCTTATCAAAATTAGAAATCTTAGAAACCTTGGAGGTGTTTTAATTAATGTAATGATTATCCTATTTCCCATCATTTCCATTACAATTAGTGATTTCCGCTAATTAAATAACATTCCCTCCATTTTTCTTAATGAAATAAACTTTGTTAAATAAGTAGCCTTTACCCCATTACGAATGTCAATCAACGACATTTCATTAGTTATAATCCTCCTCCAATGAATTAATTAACTATTATTAGTTAATCAAGCCTTTTTAACATTGTATTTAATTGATAAACCTTCTTATTAATTAAACCCCCTTTTAAATCCTATAAATCATACCGATTACCCTCTAAATCATCTCTAAATAGCTCTCTAAGCTTATCTTGGCCTATTAATTAATTCTAGTTGATTAATTAAAAATCTCAAAGGTTTCTAAGATTTCTAAGTTTGATAGGAAATGTGTTTTCCAAGGTTTGAAAATTTTGTACATGTACTATAATGAACCTAGGAAAATCAATCAAACATTACAACTACAAATGTCATAATGAATGTCAAATAATCAAGGCAAAGAATACTAAAGAATTAAGGCAAATTGAATCAAGGAATCAAATAATATTGCACGTATATGAAACTATATGATGAGAAGTACTAAGGACAAGTCAAGAAAGTTCAAAAAAAGGATCCAATCACAAAAGTATCTACTCCTTATGTCCCAAAGATGCGTTGGTTTAATAATGACAACACAATGTCAATACTTAAATCGAGTTTGGGATAAACAAGATTTAAGTATTAAAATGGTGTCAAAGTGATTTCGAATCAAGGTATACTCAAATGAGTTTAAACACAAAAAAATTCCAAGTCCTAAAAAAGGAGGCTATAGATGCGAGATGCACACCAATACAACTTGGACATGTTAATCAATATTTTAGGAAAAATCAAGATATTAGTATCAAATGGTATTGAAATAATGTGAACAAGGTAACGGAGACACTTTACAAAGCTCGGGAAATGTTTGAATGAAAAAGGTCTAGCTATAACAATAAGTTGATATCGTATAGTCTTTGATGGAATGTTGTTAAGATGTTTTGAAAAGAAGAATCTAAGAAGATTCTTTTTGAATTGCATAGTGGAGTATGTGGAGGTCACTTGGGGGCCACACCACTTCTGGAAGATACATCAAATGGACTACTCGCCCACGTTAGAACATGACATGGTAAATTTTGTGCACAAATGCCATAAATGTCAAGAGTTCTCCAATAAGATCTCGCATATTGACACAAGATCTGTAAATAATTGCAACACCATGGCCCTTTTCCATGTGGGGCCTAGATTTGATAGGGAATTTCTCTCCCTCATTAACAAATGGCCATAACTTCATAATCACAACCACAAAATACTTTACTAAGTGGGTAGAGGCCATGCCTCTTACCACCATGCTTGGATGTGTAATCGTTAAGTTCATTCTAAACCAAATCATTTGTAGGTATGGGGTCCCACAAGTCATTATCTTTGATAATGGAACGTCTTTCAAAAATGAGGAAGTACATGAATTGTGTGAAAAGTTCAAAATAAATCATCACATGGCTTCTCTCTATTATCCTCATAGGGCTTAGGCTATGAACAAGACGTTAAAATCCATTCTCCTTAAAAATATCAAGGAGAATAAACGAGATTGGCATTTAAATCTCTTTATGGAATTGTGGGATTATCAAACATTGGTAAGAACACCGATGGGGACAACCCCCTTTTCTTTAGTATTTAGAGTAGAAGTGGCTTTACCGATTCAAGTTGAAATACCTAGTCTTTGTATCTCACTGCAAGGAATTTTGGGAGAATAATGCTATGAGAGGTGTAACTCTCTTAATTAGAAAGCTTTGATGAATCTAGGCTCAACATTGAACAATGGCATAAATTTTAAGCTGACTGAATGGCTTAAAAATACAACAATAAAGTATACAAGTGTGAAATATATGAGGGAGATTTTGTTTTAAGACTCGACAATCGAATAGAAAAAAATACTGATGAAGGAAGGAAATTTAGGCCCAGATGGTTGGGTCCATATTGAGTAGTAAAATACTATAAAAATGGGGCATTTCACCTGTATACACTATAGGGTTAGGATTTTAGTGAATCAGTAAACTCTTTTCACCTAAAGAGATACTATGCATGATCTATCAACATTTCCATATGTACATTACTAAATCTGTATTGCATTTTCATCTTCCAGTTCATTTCATAAATTTGTAATCAAGGGAATTATTCTTATAGCAATTCCTAAAAACTTATGAAAATATTGGAAAAACATTCAAATCATATCTCTTC
The DNA here is from genome assembly GCA_018340775.1 of Taxus wallichiana var. yunnanensis. Lineage (NCBI taxonomy): Eukaryota > Viridiplantae > Streptophyta > Pinopsida > Cupressales > Taxaceae > Taxus > Taxus wallichiana. The sequence continues at coordinate 692,728,480 of CM031237.1, forward strand.
AAATCCTCATGGTATCATCAATTATTTCCAAATCATTTCATTAGTTCAAATAAGATAAGACAAGCTTTGATAGTAACCATACCAAGGCCTGCATACTTGGTTCTATTTGTAGTTTCTTCTAGGTTAGGTATCTTTTCCTATAGTCTATTCTAGAAGATTTATGGTGCCACATCTATCCCATATACATCTATTTAGAAATAAGAACATTCTAGACATTTTGCCTAGATAAATAAGTCAAATGCAAATCCACAAAAATGTTTATTTTACACATTTATTTTCCCTACCAACCTTCGGTGTTGATCCTACATCTCTTACTAGTGCCGTAGGGTTAGGAAAGAAGATAAGTGCCCTTAATCACCTATGCCTTGTCCATGGTGATGACCCCATACTTCCTACTTGGTAGATATTATCACCAAATCACTACACCCTCTAAATGGATAGAATGTGAACAAGACAATTAGTGTGATTGGGTAACATGGGATCACCTCTCAAGTTATGGGAATTGGGCTTGAGGTGAACCTTTGGAGAAGGTCGATTCCTCTTCCTAAACTAAATGATATACTACTTCTAGTGCAATAAAATGGTTATCTAGACCTATGCTAATATTTTCATGGGTTTTAGGAAAGAGATTTACAATAAATGAAACTATACTAGGGATGATGATGCACCAAATAAAGGGTGTTGTTAGACTTAGGAAGGGTTGATTTGAAGAGGGTATTGTGCACCACAAGTCAACTTCACCTACTTCAAATTAGAGAGGGTAAAAAAATACCATAGAAAAAATAATCTATTAGTCTTCTAGTGAAGAAGGATGAACTTGAGAAGGGTGAACAAACACCACAACTCAACTGCATGTAATACTTCACCACTTGATAAGCACATAACTCCAAGAACCTGCAATAGAAACTTGAACTTACATATTGTACCTACAAGCATGAGAAAGGTACAAAGAAACATAGAAGGATGGAAGGACCAAGATTAGTCACAAAAACATCACTTTTATTACTTCAAGAACATTCACAATGCATCATTACATTCAAAAAAGGAAATGGTTTCCATTACAATCTTGAAAGGAGGCTTGAAAGTTCCCTCAACATATAAGAAAACTTATAGAAGAAGGATGATTCTTTGAAAAATATGCACTTGTTTAACTGTCTAACCCATCCAACCTCTTGGAATGAGATTCCAACTTACATTTATAGAAGAATTGTATGAGAAATGAGAGGAGAAGTTATAGATTCCTTCCTAAATTGAAGGTACATGATTGTTCATTTACTACAAAGTTAGTTGAGCCTATTGAGAAGCTTCCATCATGTGTCATTAATGTCATGTTGACTTAATCTTACCAATTAATTAAAGGAATATTATTTAAAATATTTAATAATAATAATAAATATTATTATTTAAAATATTTAAATAAAAATATTAATTTAATAAAATTATGGTGGCCCCCTGAAAAACTAGTTTGCATTGAAAAAGGGGGAGGTCCATGTGAATAAGCCAAAATAGCCCAACTCGGTGGTTGGCTTGCCAAGCCAACTCACCGAGTTGGTGTTGAGCTCCTCTTCCATCCATCGCATTTGATCGAGCTATGCTTACTCAGCCCACTCTCCATGTCTATTGAGTCCACTTGGCTCATCCCAAGTTTCAAGTGCATCGAGTCCTCCAACACCGAGTTAATCTGGTATCGACCCACCTAACTTGTCTTGACATGGATTTCATTAATTCAAAATGGATAAATGACTCCTCCAAATGCTACAACTTGCCCCTTATGCTCTTTCACTCAACTAATCTTGTTTAATGATCTTCACTTCTTCATGTGTTGAGCTTGGTTGTTCTTATCTCTCGATAGACTCGGTTCCATGTTCTCGAGCCTTGAGCTACCCGGAGCTCATTCCACAAACATTTCCTCAACACAATAGGTTTCATCCTCTTCACAAGCCTCAAAAATCCTCCTCAATATAGACTTGGCATTATTCACATGAATAATTCAAAGGCAAATAATGTCATCACATTGACTCGCTCGTTCTCATGCCGAGAGACGAGATATCTTCCTTCATGACTTGATGTGCCTAATTATTCCACTTGAGCTCTATCATGTCACTAGCCTTTTACCATTTGGTTCATCATGGCTCACTTCATCAAAATACCATTCCCCTCTTGAGTTGATCCTGTAGCTTGCTTAGAGTTTCTTAATCATTCGGGTTCTTCATTTTTAATGGCTCAGACCATTTTCCCAACCCCGCATGTTACAAGCCAATTTCAATGACATGAATAAACACTCTACGCTATCAATTTTGAACTTCTTTGTCATGTGTCAAGCTCATTATGGATTCTTGAAAATTGATTTTTTTCAGCTTGACTCCATTGATTTTAGTTGTGATTTCACTACCAAATGACTGGCCACCTCCCATCTCATCTCAAGTCTCTTCCATTTGAGCCCCTTGGATATGCCTTCAATCTCTTCAAGACTGGGACCCATTGAACTATCCATCGAGCTCCATACTAAGTTGGCCCACAATGCCTTCCTTCCTTCTATCTCGGTGAATGGTTTAGCAACATGACCATAACCACCCAACACTCTTACTCCCTAGTGACTCTCTTAGTGAATTAGCAACCAACTTAGACTTCTTTCTCGCATAGAAGCCTCATGATGGCTTTCCATTACAAAGTTTCCACCATGGCAATCAGGATGAGTTTATCCCATGTGTGGAACTCCTAAGTCAACTTGCCATCATCGATTGCACTCTAAAATTTAGTTTCTAATCTCCATAATCCCCACTATGGCTTGAACCTTATCATTCTCCACCAGCTCGATGTGATCCTTTATGTTGAAACTTGAGCCATCCACCATATCCCACATGCTTTGAAATGACTCGTTGATATGATCCTTGCCAAGATTTTCCATGTACATTTATCCTAACTCGGCCTCATGATTCTTGACTTAGTCGAGATGACTTGCAAGCTCAAAGGTAATGTATGATATGCCGAGCCATCTCCGAGTTCCTAGTTCCAACTTGGTGCTCTGAGTTGATCTCCCTAGTTATGAGCTCTACTTCCCTACTCAACGCTCATGCACTAAGTTCCTTGATCAAACCATAGCTTAATTTTCCCACATTGAGCTCATATTTTCCATGTCAGAATGACCTAGGTTAGAACTTAATGACGCTTAGAACTCCTGGGCTTATGCTCTCAACTCAACACAACTTGTGTGATTGTCGAGTTAATTCTCACTGAGATCTCCTAAGCCTTTTCAAATGCAATGTGTTTCCCCTGGGATTCAACATGACTAACTCGAGCTTCAAGTTTCCACAGACATGGCTCTATCAGCTTGACTCTATTCGAGATATTTTTAAGCATCGAGCCATAAATCGCTTCAACCTTTTACTAACCTCAACTTGAGTATACCTTCATCTAACAAACTCCAACCTAGCTAAACAATGATGCACTCATGTTGTTTCAAACTCAATAATCCAAGCCATTCATCATTGTCCCCTATGAATTTCATAGTATCTCCATATAAAAAAATATTGATCCATACGAGCTTGTTTGTGAGCTCATTTCAATGAGCTTCTCCACTTAAAATTGGTGAATTTCCTAAATTTCAAAGTTTTTTCTCAATGCAATCATTTATATTCGGTCATTTCCACTCCACATGATTTCTTTGATGAGCTGATTTACAAGTCGTAATTGAGCTCATTCACACATTCACGATTCATCTTAGCCCAAAGTTGAGCCACTCAAGCTCGCACTTAAATTAGTTTCCAATTCTTTGAGTTTGATGGATCGAATCACCTCATATTTTATTCAAAATGTGAAACTCCCAATCTGATCCCAAAGCCACTTTTCTGGTTGAGCTATCCCCATGTCTGTATCTGACTCACTGTGTCGAGATTTAATTCCTACAAACTCACCCGGTGATTTCCCTACTAAAAAATCTCACAAAGCTTCCAATTAGATCTCTAAGTCATTTAAGGAATTGGCCCTCCCAACACTTTTTGTGAACACCTTATGCCATGCACTCAATAATATGTTGTGTACTAAGATGATCCACTCAAGCCTAAATCTTCCATGAACACGTGAGTTATCTCTAAAACTCAAAAAATGTTGGCCCATTATCCATTTCTTTTGTAATTTCCTTACTGTAACTCATTGAGCCGAGATATTTACAATGTTTTATGCTTCACAAGACCACCAAATGAGCTCACATGATCAAATCCGTGATTTTGAGCTCTAACTTGACGACCTCGAAGTCACTTAGAACCTAGGATTCAATCTAGTCACTTAAATTAACCTCCATTCACTCCTCGAGTCTTATTTTTACCTCACCAACTTGGTGAGTTGGTTCATTATCTCCTCAATTCCCAAAAATGGTTCATCTTGGTCTTGGAAAGCCCACTCTCACCAAGTTATCCCTTAGCTCGAACCTCTAAGATGAGTTTTCCATTGAGCTCTTTTTGTATTTGAGCTCATTCTTTTTGCATGGCCCTTGATTGACTCCACCGAGCTCAAACCAAGCTCCCAACCCAACTGACTCACTCAAGCTCGTTCATTGTTAATTCACTAACATGGCCAAGACCCGCCGAGCTCATTCTTAGCTCAACCGAGATATTCTTGGAGGACACTTAACATGATGCACTTAGCTACCTTCGTTCGAGATCACTTTACAAACCGAGCTCTACAAGACTTGACTCTTCTGACCGAGATCTCTACCTAGTGAGTTCAACTTGGTTCTCAACATAATTAATTAATTTATTCATTTTATCTTGATGACCACTGAAGTGGGTCTATTGAAGCCAATAATAGGACCTTGTTGTCTAATTTTTCCATGTGTACAAAATTGGATAACATTTTTGGTGACCTCTCATGGATGATTTCCTACTAAGCATGATTCAGTAGAATTAATTCATTCATTGGGCATGAAGTTAATGTTGGAATCCTGAAAGTGATTTGATCTTTTTGATACATCTCGAAGTCTTCTTTAGTATTATTTATATTCAATTCTATGGTAACTATAGATAGGAAAATTACTAAACCCAAGAAAATTTTGAAACTTTGAACCTTCTTCTCCTTGAAAACCTTCAATGATGATACAATGTGCAAGAAAAACACAAAAACACAACAAAAAGGAAAGAAAAATAACAACAAAACACAACAATGTGCATAAGCACTTGGAGGAAAACACCTAACTAAACTGTACATGGGGTGGAATGATCTCAAAAGAAAGCTTTGAGATGTATCCCATTCACATGAATGGGAAGTTCTTCTCCATTGATCCTGGATAGATGAAATGAATTCACCTCTTTGCAACTTGTGATGATGTATGGCCCACTCCAGAGAGCGTCAAACTTGGTGTGTTTTCCTAGTTTGGATTTATCTTCATCCCATTTGAGAACTAAATCTCCCTCTTAAAAATGCTTTTCAGATGCTTTCTTATCAAAATATTTCTTAACATGAGCCTAATGTTGCTCCAAAGTCTTCACATCCTTGTTTTTACTTTGTCCAACTCCATGAGTTTAACAAACTTGACTATAGAGGATCATTCTCCATAACTTCAAGCTGATGAGCTAACTCCAAAGAAGGTAACTCCAAGGAGAGCAGAATTTTTTCTTCTCTTCCATATACAAGCATGAAAGGAGAATTTCGATGGCCCTTTTAGGTGTGATTCAATCTTCCCATAAGGTAGTCTTAAGCTATGTGTGCCAATTCCTCCTATTAGTCTCCATTGTGCACTTGATAATATTTATGAGGTTCTTGTTACTAGACTCATCCAATCCATTTCCTTGAGGATAGTAATTGGATGAATTCTTGAGGTAGACTTCACTCTTAACATCCCATTCACTCAACTTCATACCAAGAAAATCCATTAGATTTTTGAAATGACTATAAATGGAACACCAAACCTTGTCATTATACCTTCTAAGAAATCAATAACAACCATCTCATGTCTCACCTTCAATGTTAATGCCTCCGTCCATCGAGTAAAATAGTCTATTGCAATAAGGACCCATTTATGTCCATCACTAGATGGAGAATTAATAATTTCGATGAAATCTAACCCCCATTAAACAAAGGGTTGATCCACTTGAATTGGATGGAGTGGAAGAGCTGAAAACTTCCATTTTCCTATGAAAAGGCACATTCCTTGCACTTCCTTACCCAAAGATGGGAATATTTGAACAAATATGGATAATAATAATTGGCTTGCATGATTTTGATAACAGTTGTTCATGCAGAATAATGTCCTCTAGATAGGCCATTATAAAACTCTTCTAGTACCTTACTAACATGTTCCAGTCCCATGCACCGAAGGAGAACACCATTCAAATCCATTCGAAAGAGAACATTATCTACCATAACATATGGAATAGAATGAAGATGAAAAGTCCTTTTTATTTTATCCATGTTCACAGGATATACTCCGAGAAAAGGAACCTCTTCATTTTGGATAACTAGTAAACCACGATCATCACCTTCATTAGTGTTTAGGAGTGTCACGTTCTCATCACCTTTTGATTCCATGTATGTAACAAGTTGTTGACATAAACCCTTACCTCTGACAAGTTTGGTAACTTTGATATGTACATCATACTCCATCACCTTTTGATCCATCCAACATGCTTTTCATTCATCTCTTTGTTCAGAAAAATTTCCTTAACACCTGGATGAGACACCATTAGATGAATTTTGTTGTTGGACAACATGTGATTTAATTTATACAAATCTTGAATAATTGCAAAGACTTGTTTTTCAACAAATGAATATTTGAGATCATAGTCTTTGAGGGATTGATGAAGAAAAACATTGTTTGCTCCATCAAATCATCATTTTTCTTGGTTAGGATACCTAAAATGCTCTCTTGACCTACAAAAACATAAAGAATAAAATATTTATCAAACCTCGGGTTCACCCAGTGTGGGAGCTTGAGAAATGGCCATTTTTATGGCTTCAAAGCTCTCCCTTCCTTCCTTTTTCCATGAGAATGGCATGTTTTTCTTCAGCATGGCTATCAGTGGTTTAGCCAATGCTGAAAATTGAGGGATGAATCTCCATATGAAATTTATGGTTCCCAGAAAACTCTAAAGACCCTTCTTGTGACTTGGGAGAGAAAAGGATGTAATCGAATGAATCCTGGATGGATCAATAGAAATTCCTTCCATTGAAACAAAAGGCCCCAACAATTTTCCTTCATGCACTATAAAAATACATTTCTTAGGATTGAGTGAAACCCCAAATTCTCTACATCTTTGGAAAACCTTTCTTAGATGAGTGATGTGGTCATCTACATGCTTCAAGTATAAAGTTAAATCATCAAGGTAAGAAAGGTAAACCAAGGTAAACCAAGATGATATCATTAATTAGTCCCTTAAATTCCATGTCCATGGAACTTTGGAAAGTATCCCGACATTGGAAAATCTAAATGGCATTTTTTTGTGAGCATAAGTGCTCCATTTGGTAGTGAAATCCGTTTTGAATTGATCAAATTATTGAACTAGAATTTGATTGTAACTTGAATATCCATCGAGCAAAGAAAATATTTAAGCTCCTTCCACCATTTGAAGAATCGATCCATTAATAGAAGAGGGTAAATTTCTTTCAACGAGGCACAATTCAAATCCTTGAAGTCCAAACACAACTAAATTTCTCCTTTCTTTTTCATTATGAGGACTAGATTGACTACCCAAGAAGAATGTTTGATAGGAAAAATTATATAGGCCTCGATGAGTTTGGTTAGATCTTTTCTCATTAGTGGCTTGATTTTGGGATTAATTGGCCTCTTGTTTTGATTAACTGGCTTGGCATTAGGATCTAGTTTGATGGTATGTTTTGTTATACTTGGATCAAAACCATGTAGGCATTTATAACTCCATGAAAAATTTCATGATACTCTTGACAAAGTGTAATGAAATATTTCTCTCTTAAGAAGTGCATACTTTTCTCGATCTTTGTATCTTTTCATTTGCTACCTCGACTTCCTCAATATCTTCTTCTTTGACCACCATGTTAGAGCTATGTATTTTTGCTTGATCATCTAAATTGAAAATGGATTCCAAGAGTAACTAAACCTTTTAGTAGCTTGTCACTTTTCAATTGTATGATTTGATCCCCATATGATTCTTGCAACTTATCTTGATTTTTCGAAGAAAACTCCTCCTCTTCTTATAGGAAAAGAACAATTTATTTGTCACTATCAAAAAAATTTTCTAGCTACTCACATTATTTGGGACTACAGTCAAACCACCATTTTGAATATTACCACCCTTCTTTCATGATATCAATAGGTATGTCATATTGCGAGCCAATTGTAGCAAGCCTATCAACATCTTGATTTTGATTTCTACGAAACGTGTGGATCCCAAAAGCTTTGAAATATTCAATCAAATCCCAAATTAGGTTCTTGTATGATCTTAAAATATCATTTTTGGATGCACTATGTGTTGTCACTTGATGAACAACTAACTCACTATCTCTAAAAATAGTCAGGGCTTTGATTTCCTTCTTTTGAGCTAGTTGAATTCCTTGCATAAGAGCCTCGTATTCAGAAAAATTATTAGTACAACTGAATTGCAACTAGAAATATGATAAGTACTTATCTCCCTTTGGAGAAATTAGTATGACACCAACACCATATCCATTCTTACTCCTTGAGCCATCAAAAAAAATTACCAGAATTGCTTTGTGTTTTGACAAGTTGTGGTATGATCATACCTTCTTTGTTTTGACAAGTCATGTGGTATGATCATACCTTCTTCATGAATGTAGTATGTACCTAATCATGTCTCCTCTAAAAGTAGAAAATTAGATTCTTCCTCTCCCAACACATTAGGGTAGGGATCATGCGATGATCTCCACTCACTTCATCTAGTACAATATCAAGGACTTCTTCAATAAGATTGGTCAATTCATGATCAACATATTCTTCTTCTAGATCATCGATGGTATACTTCCCATTTATAGGACTATCAAAGTGAAAGGTTCTACATGATTATGGTCGATTGGTTCCTCCCCGATAGTTACTTTTGTTTTGTATCAAGTCTTGTGAATAATATGTGACCAACCATTTGATAGATAACTACCCATCTTGGCAAAGTGGAATCTCATGATAGGCAGATGGAAAAGAGAGGAGGGAGATCAATGAATGATATGTGTTGGGTGAACGACAAACTAAGGCATACATGTATGGTAAGTTGAAGTCCTTAGATAAATCCAATAGTTTTAATAATTGTGTCATCTATTTGAACAACTCCTCTTGCAACCGGCGCATATTGTATGCTAGCACATCTATAATTTGTTTAGGCATGATTAAGCTACTAGACCAGAATTGATCATGTAATTATGTACCAAACGATCACCCATGATAATGGAAATATAGAATGGTGGTGGTTTGTTTTCCTTAGGAATAATTTTTCCTTCCGGTTGACACAAACTTGTAGCATTTGTTATTTCATGACCGATAATCCATCGGTTGTACCAAAACTATTCAGAGCCTCTCACAACAAGTTTCTTGATAAGGAATTGAGAGAGTGTCCCACATAGTAATTCTCAGGTTGGTCTTCTTCATTTTTTCTACAATACTGAAGGGAATTGCTTCTACCTTACTAATACTTATTTGGGCATTGGGATCCTCCTTTGGAAAATGCTTGTTAGGAACCGTGATGCTTGAAGAACCTTCTTTCCTTGCATCTTGGCTAGTAGGTGTTTCTGGTGGTTTCTTTCCTAAATATTTATCAACCACCTCTTGTGACTAAGGTTGTGAAGTAGATACTTGATCAAATTTGGAAGGTTGATATTCCATTTCTCTCTTTTTGGAATGATTTTTACCACCATTAAAGAGGAATCGGTATTCAACCCAAAAAAATCTTCTCGCTTTCCAATTTAGTAAAATGGTTTCTTTAGATGTATGTAGTTGATCTGCTATTTCCTACATAGATGAATTTTCTATTTCATTTGGAGGGGCAGATACACTTTGAACCATAAGGCCTAGCTAAGAGCTCCATTGGGGAAAATATTTTGATTGTGTGGTTGAGAACAAGGATAACGCCATTCGTAGTCTTGAACTAGATTATTTTGGACATGTACAATTACTCTAAATGAGCTAGCAACAAGAGGGTTCTAAAATTTTAAAGGCATGTCATTCACCACTTTCCCTACATATTGGTTTTGAGGCTAATTATATCCTTAAAAGGGAGGATGGTTAGCCTGATATCGCTGATTTTATGGATGGTATGGATGATTATATTGAAATTTTTTCCTCTTGAGTACAATGAGCTCATTCCCAAAGGTTTGTAGTAGTGACTTGACTTCAAATAGGTCATTTGAAGAGGCAGGGGAAGAATGAGCTGGTTGCTTGGAGTTTGTTGGAATAGGAACAATGGTAGGTGAATTGTTCATAAGATCCAGAGACAATGGCATCGGTGTCATGGAAGCTATCTTTCCATCCTAGATTAAGGAATTCTTCGCTCTTATGGAAAATTTGTAGGCATCAAGTATTGTATTCCCTCCATGGATCTGGATCATAATCTGCTACATTTCTATTCAATGCTAGAAAATAGTACAAGAATGCATTATTTGGAGAAGGCTTTATGATATCGGAATTCTATTCCAGTGATATGAAATTGGAAGTTGAAATCACTCATGTATTCTTGGGGATCTCTTCATGGTAGTGAGTTGTTCTAAGAGTGTGAGGTTATCACTCTTGTCTTCAAACATTTATGAGATATTTTCTCCTAACTCATCCCAAGTGGTTATAGTACCAACACTTAACCCTCGAAACCATTGAAGTTTTTTTCCCTTGAAAGAGGTACAAGAATTCTAACCACAACGTTGTCCTTTGTGATATTATGTACTTGCAAAATGTTGGCTACATCAAGAATATGTTCCACTGGAGTAATGTGGGTTTCCCCTGTGTATAAGGGTAAATGTTTGAGTGTAGAAGTAGATATAGGATAATGTTGAGCCAATAGAAGAGGAATTATTGCATTGAAAGGGGAAAAAATTGCTTCCTCCCACCAAGCAATGAGAGGTTTATTGTTCTTGGGTGGAGGAAACCTTCCATAAGGAGGATTTGAATAATCACTATGAGGTGATCTTTGTAATATGTGATGTTGAGATGCCTCTTCTCCTTCTACTGGGAGGAGACAAGGATAGTTTGATATGATGATAATTTACTTGCTTTGAAGAAGTTATTGTCTAAATTATTCACATAAGTTAACACACCGATATTTGAAATCCAAGAGATATAGAGTCATTAGGTACTTTGATTTATGCAAGTGAGAAGAGAAGTACTAACTCTTCTCCCACCAAAGTGTGCTTAAAAATTATTATCGCCAAATCACCGCACCCTTTGAATAGCTAGAATGTTAACAAGACATTTGTGTGATTGGGTAACATGGGATCACCTCTCAAGATATGGGACTTGGGCTTGAGGTAGACCTCCAGAGAAGGTTGGATTCTTCTTCCTAAACTAAGTGTTATACTACTCCTAGTGGAATAAAATGGTTATCTAGATGTTGGAGAGAAATTTTTTTGGGTGGACAAACTTGTGGATTTCTTGCCAACGCTGCTCGGGAATCTAAGTCCCTCTACTTAACCGGTGCAGCTGCCATATATGCATGCACATGAAAAGGTGGATTTTTGTGGTGGCCTTTTGACCGGGATTCAATAGGGACACTCCACCGATCCTATGGAAAACCTTACAAATACCTAAAGAGAGGAATTTGTTTGTAGAGAGGGAAATGGGAGTGAGAAATTAGATAGGAGAACTAATGTTGTAGGTAGAAAATTAGATTCTTGTATACATCAATTAGAATTTTATCACATGCATTAAAATTAGGAGGAAACAACTCTACGCATAACAACAAGACCAAATGGAATTTACGATCACAAAGTATCAATAGACCCCTTAGTAAAAAAATGCTGAAACTCCTTCTTGTATTGATTTCTTGAACCAATTTGTACATAGTATGAGAATGGAGGAAAAATAGAGAGTGGGGAAAAGGAATAATTTGGCTATCTCCTTTGTTCTCTCAAGGTAGAATGTGCTCTTGAGCTTACAAAATTAATGACCAACCCTTTGAAATGAGAATGGTGTTACAATTTATAGTATGAGAGGTGACTTATCGTCTACCCCCAATGGATTTTAATATGTCCTTGTGCAACTTAAATTTTTTTGACTTCTTTTAAGAATATTAAGTCCATTTTTATAATATAAAGTTGACTTATTACATTAGGAACATTAGGACATGAAAAAGTGCAACCCCAACATGAAATTACATTATTGGAAAGTGAGATAAAGTTGGGGAGAAGAGGAGAGAGAAAGAGAGAGAGAGAAGAAGAAGAGGATATGTCGTTCTAATGAAGTGTGTTGATCCTTGTTGATGGAAAGCTCCAAATGCAGTGAAAATATGAATCTTCGAACTCCTTACACACTGTGAAAACTCCTTCAAATTAGCTCATGAATGCTCACCAAGTTGAGTGAATTGTTCTGCTGATGATCGTAACTCCTATCATGTGTATGATATATTGTTTTTAGTGAGGTGATTTTTGCCTCTTCTCGACCATCGTGATGTGATGAACTCCCTCATTTGATCTGTGCACATTACCCTTTCCTTGACCACTTTTTGGGTTGACCTACTATTTTTAGTAAGCACCCATATAGGGAACTTACTATTTTTAGTAAGTGGTCATTTTAACTATTTTCTACTCTGGAAAATCATTCTGGCTTCCTAGTGACCTTGGGTACACACTGCTTTTCCACAACTACTTTTGATGATGACTTTCCAAACATAACAAGTCTGTATAGGAAAACTTACTATTTTTAGAAAGTGTGTTTCAGGCTTGATTTGTGATGGAACATATTTTTTTAGACTTGTCTCATTGTCATGACCATATCCTCCAAATTTCACATAATTTTTCCCACTAGAATGCCGGGAAATAAAATTTAAAATTTTCACCTAATAGTGGCTTCGAGCACAAAGCTACCATGGCAGCCATTAATGGAGCTTGAAATTTGTAGGTCTAGTTTTTGTCTCCGTTTATGATGAAAAAAACTCCATTATGATAGGTTTTTCATTTGGAGTTTGTGTGCAAGTTTTTAGCTCATTTCCATTTCTAGAATGATGGGAAATCTGACAAATGTGAATTGGTGCACGAAGTGAGGATTTTGTTGGAACAAATAATTCTAGGCACCATTTGACCTTAGTTTTATCACATCATGATTTTCTTGAAAATTTTGGAAGTCTTCATAAGACGGTACCTCAATCGACTTGTATATTGTGAGATATGAAGATTTCTCGATCGGGTGACTTCACGGTTATCTATCAAAAAAACCTTCATTTTCTTCTCGTTCTTCATTTCTTCGATCCACTTTTCTCTGATATTGTTGTTTTTTCATGAAGTAGAGTATTTTTGGGTCATGGTGGAGCTGTTTTGGATCAGAAATGGTGGACTGGGTGTTTGGATAAGCTTGAGCAAAGCCATGGCATGGTGAGGAGTTGTGGAGGAGAAATGAGAGGAAGAAAATGACTAAGTGCTAGATTTAAATTTTCAAAAATGCACATGGAGGGTTGGGCACATTTTTTCATGTCTAATGTCCCTAACTCAGGGACATGAGGGACATAAAATTCCATGGTGAGCAAGAGGACAACATGTGTCCTTGATCCGACGATAGGGGATTTACTCGAAAAAGCACTAAAAGCACTGGGGGTTGAAAGCTAGTCACGTGGATGACCAAAGGACTCTCCATAGGGGTTGGGCAAATTTTTCCATGTATTTTTTCCTTGTCCTTAGGGATTTGAGGGACATCAAATTCCATGGTGGTCCTGGAGCTGACACGTGTCCTCGATCTGACGACAAGGAATTTGAGCTCCAAAATGCACCTGGGGCTGAATCTGTCAAGTCTGAAGGTCACATGAGGGTCCTAGAGGTCACATGGGGGATGGGAACATTTTTCCAAGGTTGATGTACCTAACCTTAGGGACATCAGGGACATAAAATACCACTAGGCTCCTAGAGTTGACACATTTCCTCTCAAAATTTGGCTAAGTCCCAAATTGTCTCCAAGAGGATAACTTGGAACAATAATAACTTGAGCTCTCGATGGACATTTTTGAAAAAAACTATGTGATCCTTAATGGAAATAGAATTTTGAATCCAATAGTGGGAGTATCATGTATTTATTCTTCCATCTCGATCCTTGAAAAATGGAATTTTGATTTGGTACTACACTTGTTCCGAGATAAAATTCCTCCAAACCCTATGCACCAAGGTGTTGTGAAAATATTATTTCACCATCATGTAGGTATTGGAATCTATTTTTGTTTATGTTTTTTTACTTCTAACTCCATCTGAGCTCTTGTAATCTTCTCTAAAGCTTAGTAGTTGTTTTAGGCTTGTGTCGTATAGGCTTATGAACCCTGTTTTTATTCGAATGCTCCAAGTATTTCAAAACTTACCCAAACCTTCCAAAATGATTTCCATGATGATATAAGGTATTCAATTCACCTCCATATTGAATTTTCCCCTTCCATTCCACTCCAGGGGGTTGATCCAATCCTGGGTTAGGCCAACGATAGCCCTTTCCAATACTGCTAGAAGATAACATCTTTTTAGAACTTCTTCAAATCACCTAGGGGATTAAATTGACTTTCCTAATTCACCTAGGGGACTAGTTTGACATCAAATAGGGGGTGACCAGATGATGGATTTGACTCCGGGATGCCTAGGAATGATAAAACATGAAATTATTAACACTGGGGCATAGTTTTCATGCTTGATAATTATCAATTTCCTGTTGTAATTTTACACGACAACACTAGATCTATGATAAAAATTTCATGGGTTTGAGGGATAGATATTTTCAAGAAATGAAACTATACTAGGGATGGTGGTGCACCAAATAAAGGGTATTTCTATACTCAAGAAGGGTTGATTTGAAGAGGGTGTTGTGCACCACAAGTCAAATTCACCTACTGCAACTTAGAGAGGGTAATATAATACCATAAACTAGGAAGCATGTGTTTCCTTTTTTAAACTCAATAAAAAAAAAACAATCTATCATTTTTCCAATGAAGAATAATGAACTTGAAAAGGGTGAAGAAACACCATAACTCAACTGCATGCAATACTTCACCACTTGATAAGAACAGAACTCCAAGAACCTGCAATAGAAACTTGAAATTGCACAATATACCTGCAAGCATGAGAAAGGCACAAAGAAGTATAGAAGGATGAAAGGACCAAGATTAGTCATAAAATATAGAATTTTATTACTTCAACAAGGAGAGCACAATGCATCATTACATTCATAAAAGGAAATGGTTTCCATTACAGTCTTGAAAGGAGGCTTGAAAGTTCCCTCAACATATAAGAACAACTTGTAGAAGGAGGATTCTTTGAAAAATATGCACTTTCTAACTATTTAACCAATCCAACCTCTTGGAAGAAGATTCCAACTTACATTTATAGAATAATTCTATGAGAAAAGAGAGGAGAAGTAATAAATTCCTTCCTAAATTGAAGGTACATTATGGTTCATTTACTACAAAGTTGGTTGAACCTCTTGAGAAGCTTCCATCATGTGTCATTAATGGCCCATTAACTTAATCTTCTCAATTAATTAAAGAAATATTTAAATAAAATATTTTAATAATAATAATAAATATCATAATTTAAATAAAAATATTAATTTAATAAAATTATGGTGGCCCCCCCTTGAAAAACCACTTTGCATTGAAAAAAGGGGGTTCATGTAAATAAGCCAAACATATCCCAAATCGGTGGTTGGATCACTGAGCCAACTCACCAAGTTGGTGTTGAGCTCCTTTCCATTGCATTGACCAAGCTATGCTCACTCAACCCACTCTCCATGTCTATGGAGCTCACTCATCTCATCCCGAGTCTCGATTCCATCGAGTCCTCCAACACTGAGATAATCTCAGTATTAACCCGCCCAACATGTCTTGGCATGGCTTTCATCAATTCAGAAATGGCTAAGTGACTCATCTAAACTCTACATATCACCCCTTATGCTCTTTCACTCAGCTAATCTTGTTCAACAATCTTCACATCTTCATGTGTTGAGCTTGGCTATTCCTATCTCTCGCTTGACCCGGTTCCATGTTCGAGACCTGAGCTACTTGTAGCTCATTCCACAAAATTTTCCTCAACACCACAAGCTTCATACTCTTCACAAGCCTTAACATTCCACCTCAATATAGACTTAGCATTATTCACGTAAATACTTCAGCATAAAGAACCTCATATCCGACTCGCTCGTTCTCATGCCGAGTCAAGCTATCTACCTTCATGACTCGATGAGCCCAATTATTCCACCTGAGCTCCATCATGTCGCTAACCTTTTACCATTTGGTTCATCATGGCTCACTTCATCAAAATACCATGCCCCTCTTGAGTTGATCTTATAGCTTTCTTAAAGTTGCTTCATCACTGGTCCTTCATTTTTAATGGCTCAGACCATTTTTCCAACCCTGCATGCTACAAGCCACTTTAACCGACATGAATAAACATTCCACACTATGAATTATGAGCTTCTGATCATGTGTCAAGCTCATTATTCCTTCCTAAAAATTTATTCTTTCTGGATTGACTCCACAAATTTTACCTATGAGTTCACTGCCGAATGACTCGGCCTCCTCCCGTATCATCCCAAGTCTCTTTTATCCAATCCCCTTCATGTATGCCTTCAAGCTCTTCAAGACTAAGACCCATTAAACTATCAACCGGTTCCATGCTAAGTTGTCCCACAATTCCTTCCTTCCTCCTATCTCAATGAATTTCTCATAATTAGGACCATAGCCACCCAATGCTCTAACTCCCCTGGTGACTCTCCTGGTGAATCGACAACCGACTTAGACTTCTTCTCTACGTGGAATCCTCATGATGGCTTGCCATTACAAATTTTCTACTCTAGAAATTAGGATGAATTTATCCCATGTGTAGAACTCCTAAGTCTACTTTCCATTGAGTTCACTCAAAAATTTGGTTTCTAATCTCCACAATCCCCACTATGGCTTGAACCTTATAATTTTCAACAAGCTCAACTTAATCTCTACCATGTTGAAAATCAATCCATCCACCATATCCCACATGCTCTGAAATGACTCACTGATGTGATCCTTGCTAATATTTTCCATGTACATTGATCCTAACTCAACCTCATGATTCATGACTTAATAGAGATGAATTAGGGTCTCAAAGGAAATGTATGATATGATGAGCCAATCTGAGTTCTTGGTTCCAACTTAGTGCTCTAAGTTGATCTCCAGGTGATGCACTCTACTTCCCTACTGACGGTCATGCATCATGTTCCTCAATCAAACCATTGCTCAATTTTCCCACATTGAGATCATATTTTTCATGTCGAATGACCGAGTTAGAAATTAATGATGCTTAGAATTCTCGGGCTTATGCTCTCCAACTCGCCCAACTTATGCAACCATCGAGTTAACTCTCACCGAGTTATCCTAAGCCTTTTTTTCAAACTTGTTTCATGTGGGATTCTATATGACTAACTCGAGCTTCAATCTTTTTGGACATGGCTCTTACAAGCTTGACTTTATTCGAGTGATTTTTAAGTATCAAGCCATAGCTCTCTTCAACCTTTTACAAACCTCAACTCGAATAGAACTTCATCAAACAAGATAAAACTTGGATAAAAATGATGCACTCACGTTGTTTCAAACTCAGTGAGTTGAGCCATTCATCATTGTCCCTTGTGAATTTCATTATATCTCCACACAACAAAACATTGAGCCATACAAGCTTGTTTCTAAGATAATTTCAATGAGCTTCTCTACTTAACATTGTTGAATTTCCTAAATTTCTAAATTTTGGCTCAATGTGACCATTCATATTCAAGTTTTTTCCACTCAAATGCTTGCTTTGATGAGCTTATTTTTGAGTCCTAACCGAGCTCATTCCAAATGATTCATCTTAGCTCAAAGTCTAGCCACGTGAGATCTCACTTAACTTAGTTTCCCATGCGCCGAGTTTTATGGCTCAACTCATCGCATATTTTATTTAGACTATCAAACTCCCAATCCAATCCCAAATCCACTTCGATGTTAGAGTTATCCCCCTGTCTAAATCTGATTCACTACATCGAGCTTTAATTCCTACAAACTCACCTAGAGATTCCCTTACTCAATAATCTCTCTGAGCTTCCAACCGGCTCGCCGAGTTGTTTAAGGACTCGACCCTCCCAACACTCTTCATGAACACTTTATGCCATGCACTCAAGAATGTGCCATGTGTACTAAGTTGAGTTCTCGAGCCTCAAGCTTCCATGAACACATGAGTTATCTCTACGAACTCAAAAACATTGGCCCACTATCCATTTCTTCTGCAAGTTCCTTACCCTTAACTCATTGAGCTGAGATCTTTGCAATGTTCTATGCTTCACATGACCGCTAACCAAGCTCACATGATCGAATCCATGATTTTTGAGCTCCAACTCCGATGAGCTCCGAAGTCACTTAGAACCTAGGATTCAACCCAATCACTTCAATTAATCCTCGGTCACTCCCTAAGTCCTATTTTTACCTCACCAACTTAGAAATTTGGTTCACGATATCCTCAATTCCCATAACTTGGTTCATCTCGGTCTAGGTGAGCCCACTCTCACCAAGTTCTCCCTTAGCTTGAACCTCTAAGCCGAGTTGTCCATCGAGCTCTGTTTGCATTTGAGCTCATTATTTTTGCATCGACCCTTGATCGACTCCAGAGAGCTCCAAACCGAGCTCCCAACCCGACCAACTCACTCGAGCTCATTCATTGTTAATTTTCCAACATGGCCAAGACCCACCGAGCTCATTCTTATCTCATCTCGATTTATTCTAGGAGGAAACTTAGCATGATGCACCAAGTTACCTTGGTTTGAGCTCACTTTTCACACCGAGATCTTCGGGACTTGAATCATTTGACCGAGATCTCTACCTAGTGATTTCAACTTGGTTTTCAACATAATTAAGTAATTAATTTATTCATTTTACCTTGGTGACCACCAAAATTGGGTCTATTAAAGACAATAATAGGACCATGTTGTCCAATTTTCCATGTGTGCAAAATTGGATAACATTAGTATGGGGCAAGGTGTAGGGGGTCTCTTTGAAAAAAATATAAAGTTAGAAATAGTTCATTTAAATGCTACGAAATCATAAATCAAAACAAAGTGAGTTATATGTATAGGTTTCAAAAAGAGTTTAAAACCTCAAAACTAGATTTTGTCAACTAAGTGGCCATCTATGGATCTAAGTATAGATTAACTAGAAAATAATTCACATTTAAAAATATGAAGCAAACTTGAGTAGAATGAGGAAGTAGGTACTCAATTTGGTTTTTTCCAAATCCTTATCTATCTCTCATCATTACCATTCAACAAATTTCTATAACTTGTGCCCCTTTTGGATCTTGGTGTTGAGCCCTCGCATCTTACCGATTGTGTGGAGTTAGGAGTGGGGAAATTTCGTTCACTTATCATATCACTCTTTCGTCACATCTTGCCAAAATAATACAAAGTATCAAAATTTCTTAGAGAAACTAAAGTTCAGCATTACAATGTATTTGCATTATCATGTATCAACATTACAAAACACAAAAATGAAATCATTCTATTAGCATTCATATCCACTGCATACATTCTGAAAAGCATATAAAAATGGAAGTTCTAAACATCTAGAGTACACGTGTGAATTGATTTAAGAAGATGTCAACTCGTATACAATGAATTATCGAACCAAAAATAAGAGTGTATATATATATATATATCATAATAAATTGAGTTTTTGTACAATACCATCACGCACTAGGTGTGATCAAAACGCCGCAATGATCCTGAAGTATACAAAAATCGTATAAATGCTCGAAAAAATGGAAAGATAAGGAACCCTCAAGGAGACCTTAGGGAAGGATGTGGATGGAAGTTGTGTTTCAGAAGAGCATGTGATAAAATGAACACACTCTAATTGAAATCCCCTAGTTGGAAATAAAAATGATAAAGGAGAATACTTAAGAGTGGATGGTCTATAGTGGGTTCAATTTCAAGGATACATAAAAATATAGATGTGAATGAAGAAATTATAATATCAAAAATGTGAAAAGGCAATATGGAAGAAAACAAACGAGGAACAAGTGTACAATAGAATCCCGAGAAAGAAAGGGAAAGAATGAATGGAGGAAGTAGTGTGAGAAGGAAAGATATGTAGAGAGAATAATTCATGAAGAAGATGTGATCATAGTAAAGAAGATACATGGAAAGGTATCCATAAGAAAGGAAAGAATACAATTATACACATAAGAAATGTGTGAGGAAGGAAATACCAAGGAAATGGTGGGAAGGAGAGGATAAAATACTTTAAGGATTTAGGAGGAACAAAAGAAAGTTAAGATTCATCTAGAAGAAAGGTAAAGGATACCATGGAATCTCAAAGTGTAAGGATCAATAGGAAAACTATGGAAGGATGGTTTAAAGCAAGTGGAGACTTGCACAAAAAAAGTATAGTAGGAAATGAATTGCTAAGAATTGTGAAGGAAGATCCATTTGGAAAAGGCTAGTGTAGATACACTAAAATTAGGTCACACTCCCCTTTGGTCCCTCGACAAATAAGAACCCTTCATCACATTCACCTAGCCATGGCCCCCTTCACCTCACTAATATTAATTTAATTAAATTAATTCATTATCCTCACTATATTTATTATTTAAATATCTTAATTTAAATAATATCCACACATACACTTCACCTAGACACCTCATCAAGCCAACTCATCCTAAGACCTATTCTTAGTAAGTTACCATAACTAACTAAGACTTACCCAAACCCTAAAAATCAATGCCTACATTCCCTCTAACCACATTTCCACATGCTCACAAGAAGCTTCCACTTGATTCGTAGGTTAACGACGTGAGATCGAGAAAACAAGAGGATCTCCTAGTTTAGTAAACCTAGAAAATCCCACCTTGAACGATGCCGATTAGCCCCAACCATCTTCGATTAAGCCACAACTATCGGTTGCTACCCTTTTAACCCCCAAAACCACCTTATTTTCAAGGTTGGCAAAGATTGGAAAAATTTGGCAAACGTTGAGCACATTCCACAGAGATATCACATCTTCTCGAGAGTGAATTTTAGTGATAACACACATGCAAGGATGGAGATCAAGCATTTTCTCCTACACAGCCACCCCAGCAATGATCTGATCTAACCAAGCAAAGAGGAATGCACATGTAGCCCATGCAGAATCTCTCCTATGATTGGTGATCATCTACAAACCTTGACTTCTTACCAAAGATCTCCATCCTCACTCAAAGTCATCCAGATTAGAATCCAAGTAGGTAAAGTGTCATACTTCTCTCGGTTCACTTCATTTCATCATTATATTATCACCTATTGTTTACCTAGCCACCCATTGACCTCCTTCAACATTCTCCCTCCATATACCCATTAAAAACCTCGCCAAATCCTACCCAAATCACCCAATACCTCATCCCAACCAACCAAAGTCCTTTGTGAAATCACAAAGGAGACCTAAAGCTCATTCTGTGGCATTCCCAATTTTACACATGACGGACCAAAGACTGGTTACATAACCGTAATCAATCACCCTTAACTAGCATCGGTCTCATATTTTTCCATACAACTTGTAATGTGACTGACCTACCCACCTAATTCTACATCACCCTTACTCACCCGTGGTCTACCAAAGACCTCTGTCGGACTGCAGAGAACCGTAACCAACTATTTGACCTTCGGATCCTATTCTAACCTAGCATGTTAGATCAAATCTTCCTTATTGAGTTTTACGTGAGATACCTAAATCATTTCAAATTACAATAGGATTTACTTTATTATTCGTATTAATTTTTTAAAAAAAAGTGGGACTGATAGCCATCTAGGAAGTATCACACTTCTCGGATCTAACACATGCTAGGTAGTTCATTGCACATATTGTTTAACTTTTTCTCGGTGGTATTTCTTTTCATTACAGGTAGTTCCTCCTAGCCAAAATGAAGCTCACATTCAGCCGTGGATTTAGAATTCATACGCACGCAACAACCTATCAACCAACATTAAAACAGGTATCCCTCCTACACCCGTTATCCTATCTGTTTCGTCAATACTTCAAAGAAACGTTTAAGAATCAGGTGAAATATTTTGGCATGCCTAGTGGGAATCATCTAGGTTCCTTGCATTTTATTCATTTCTAGGAAAATTTGTGTGTTTGTTTCCCTTCTGAAAAGCATACCAATTAATTTTCTTCCTTGGTAACCCACCTTTTCTTTCTATTTGCTCTAAAGGAAACCTTTCTTTTGGTATAATTAAAAAGAACCATTTCTTCATGTTTTTCGCATTATAGTGAAAGAGCATCCCTCTTCCTCTTCATATTTTTGTGTCATCCAACTTCACACTTCGATTGGGCTTAAAAATATGTACATTGCATTCGATTTATCACATTAGCTCACATTAATTGAGGGCAACCTATATGCTGGAAGTCATGCCAAGCGATGGTTGAAAAATGAATCATAGAAAGCACATCTCTCTCTCTAAGTCATACCAAATTACAAAAATTCAAAACAAATACATATTCTTAAACAACATCTTTCTTGGTCATGCTCACAATGATCAGACTGATCTCGAGGATCGATGAGATACTCCCCACACCACCGCTTCTATCGAGTCATACTTCAAAGTGAATCTTGCGCCACCATAACATACCGAAAACTCACCTTTAGATCTCCTTCTTTGTAGGAAGCCATCCTCACCAAAAACTCTATTTCGAGTTCATGTGTTAGTCCTTAAATAGCATAAGCTAAACAAACATAATAGAAAAGGCACTCCTAGGATTGCATTTTTCTTGGTGTTTTCGCTGGCTTACGTTTTGAGGTGAGAGATCATGTTCTTCATTTTTCTTGTTCATCCTTGCACACTCCTCATCATAGCCGGTGTATTTTGGCTTCACTCGAGTGTTCCCTGGACCATATTCTCATAATTCTCAATTCTAGGTCCGATTCCACATCAAATGTTAATTCACAACCACTATTCTTTCATCACTGTTTCAATTTCATAGTGACCATCATCGGTTATACCCAACCAATGTCGGTTCCAGTCCTTTTATTAACCTACCTAAAAGGACATTTTATTCATTTTATTCCACTTTTCACGGTCAGAATCATCCTTGCCATCATTCCCAAAGTGACGTTGTAAAACACCATCATATTTGGCATACCTATCAGATATGATCTTCTACCTTGTTTTTCACTCACTGTCCATTTTCTACAATGACCGGTAGTGGTTACCCCTAACTAGCATCGGTTTTCCTTAATCGACATCGTTAGCATGATTCACTTTCCAACCAACATTTGATACCTAATCCACTTTTTACCACCGTATTCACTTGTTCTCTATTGTTATTTTTCTTGTGTCATTTATAGAGAAGCAACCCCGCCTAATCAAAAGCATTAGTTCACATGATGTCACCAAGACAAGCAAGCGCACTCATATTTCATGCCGCTTGTCAACCACTCTAACCTAGTCCTTCACCACCTTCCATTTTATCACCAGCCATGGATTCCATCCAATCTATCACTATCACCACGGAGATGAGGAGTTCGCACAACTCTTGACCAAAACCCTGTCACTTTATAGTTTTACCTTCCCACTTATCCACTTGAGATGCCTCAGTTAGTTGATATACGACATGCCCGTATCTATCCTCTTAACTCTCACTCCCACTCCTACATCAACCCCATCTTGTTCTGTTGCCCGCATCTACTTTACCCCCAGCTGTTTCACAGCCTAGGTCCTATGCCCGCTTATGATGCAGCGTCGCCACCTCCGTGGCACCCGTACATCCACCATACCTTCGAAAACTACCCAAAATGAAACCTCACCTACCCCTACTATCCCGCAGATACCCATAGCTACATTACCACCACCTCCTAAGTGCTGACCACTTGCCCCTTTTTAGAATGTGGTCCTTTCCATTCCTTATCGTTAGACCCCATTACCACTAGGGTCACCATGACCCTTCCACCTCCATATACATACTATATCGTGGCCTCTTGTTTCATCTATTATTCCCTTCGAGTTCATACCCCCTGTTTCACTGCCTTCTTCTCAATCAACCTACATGGCAGCACCATACACTAGAGTGTCACCCCGTTATATGCCCAAAACCAACCCTCTCACACTACAGGAGGCCCCTAATCATCACAACCTACCAATGACCTAATCAAATTAATGTTGGACAAGATGCAAACATTGGAGGCATCGGTTTCCGGCTCCCACAACACTCTCACCTATGACGAGATTTGCAACGAACCCATCCACCCATCCATTCCTATCGCCCATACCCCATGCATTGGGAAATGACAAAATTCAATTGTTTAATAGCAAAGAAGACCCGCAGCAACATTTGCAGTCATTTAAACACGGGTGTTATCTCGATCACTCACGATGATGCTTTTCTCTTGAGAACCTTCCTCATGTCTCTCGACTAGACTCGCATTAGATTGGTATAGTGGGTTACCTAGAAACTCTATATTCTTATTCAATCGGGTAGCCCAAGCCTTCTTGTATCATTTTTCTATCAATATTGTCAAGAAGGTTACTATGACCAATCTATACTCCATGCGTCAGTATGTGGACGAATCTATCATAGATTTTGTCACCACAGCGTAGCTTGATTAATCAACTCACCTTCCAATTGACATAAACAAAACTCATCAAGCTCTTCACACAACCTTGTGCTAGACATATCTCACTCGACCTTGCGCAGGTCCAAACCTTCGAACATTTAATGAAGCATTCACTATGGCACGAAAGTTAGAGATTCGGGCCATCGAAGAGAAGAAAATCCAATTACGCAATAAGAATTCAGCATTCAAGTTGAATGATACCTCTTCTTCTTCCAAACCACAAAACAATTATTCAAAAGCTAAGGACACCACTAACACAGTAGTAATCAAGGCTGGCCCTCGCTCATCTGTTAAATCAGGTTTACCCTCATCTAATATCTCGCCCATTCGGACTTTTCAATTTAGAAAAGAGTAGTGGAAATACACCCCAATTGGGGAACCTTACTCTTATGTCTTAGAAAATCTTATCAAAGCCGCTTGAGCCATCACCCTTCCACCTATAAAACCACACTTTGGTTTTGACCCTAATTGCCCCATGCCCTCATGGTATAAAGAACATGACTTCGTAATTATAGTCAAGAAGGTTACTATGACCAATCTATACTCCGCGTCAAGATGTGGATGAATCTATCATGATTTTGTCACTCATTGGCGTAGCTTGATTAATCAACTCACCTTCCAATCGACATAAAATGTAACTCATCAAGCTCTTCACACAACCTTGTGCTAGACATATCTCACCGACCTTGCAGGTCCAAACCTTCGAACATTTAATGAAGCATTCAATATGGCACGAAAGTTAGAGATTCGGGCCATCGAAGAGAAGAAAATCGAATTACGTAATAAGAATTCAGCATTCAAGTTGAATGATACCTCTTCTTCTTCCAAACCACAAAACAATTATTCAAAAGCTAAGGACACCACTAACATAGTAGTAATCAAGGCTGGCCCGCCATCTCATACATTAAATCAAAGCTACCCCTCATCTAATATCTCGCCCATCCAGACTTTTCAATTTAGAAAAGAGTAGTGGAAATACACCCCAATTGGGGGAACCTTACTCTTCTGCGTCTTAGAAAATCTTATCAAAGCGAGCCATCACCCTTCCACCTATAAAACCACACATTGGTTTTGACCCCGATTGCCCCATGCCCTCATGGTATAAAGAACATGACTTCTGTAACTATAGTCAAGAAGGTTACTATGACCAATCTATACTCCACGCGTCAGTATGTGGATGAATCTATCACAGATTTTGTCACTCATTGGCGTAGCTTGATTAATCAACTCACCTTCCAATTGACATAAACAGAACTCATCAAGCTCTTCACACAACCTTGTGCTAGACATATCTCACTGACCTTGCAGGTCCAAACCTTCTGAACATTTAATGAAGCACTCACTATGGCATGAAAGTTAGAGATTCGGGCCATCGAAGAGAAGAAAATCCAATTACGCAATAAGAATTCAGCATTCAAGTTGAATGATACCTCTTCTTCTTCCAAACCACAAAACAATTATTCAAAAGCTAAGGGCACCACTAACACAAAGAGTAATCAAGGCTGGCCCTGCTCATCTATTAAATTAGGCTACCCTCATCTAATATCTTGCCCATCCAGACTTTTCAATTTAGAAAAGAGTAGTGGAAATACACCCCAATTGGGGAACCTTACTCTTCTTGTCTTAGAAAATCTTATCAAAGCCGGAGCCATCACCCTTCCACGTATAAAACCACACACTGGTTTTGACCCCGATTTCCCCATGCCCTCATGGTATAAAGAACATGACTTGTAACTATCATCGAGTAAAGGGTCATAGTGATGATAATTACATCACTTTCAAGAATATTGTCCAAGAAATGCTCGAGAAAGGTGAGTTAACAATGGATAATCCTAACGCACCTACCAACCAAAACCTACACATCTTCAAGAAACCATTTCCCAACCATGCCCTTCATCCGATCAAACCAAGTCAAACCTTAACTCATGATACCCATACCGTGAGGTCCACGCTATCTTTAATGACATACCTGTCACCTCCAAATTACCTCACATTCCTTCCATAGAGGAAATCCTAGCCCAAAATCCTCCTTCCACGTTGGAACCCACCACACCTACTCCACCCATAGAGGAACACCTTTCATCTCCTTCATCACCTATGGAGGAGTCTTTCACTAACATCGAGACCATTTCACCTTTGGCTTCTCCACTTAGAGAACCGATACCCACAGTACCTCCTCCACTCACAGAGGAGCACCCATTACCTCCTCCACCCACAGAGGAGCACCCATCATCTCCTCCACCTATAGAGGAGCTCCCATCATCTCCTCCACCTATCATAGACCCAGTTGAGATACCTTTGCCTCTTGGTGAGCATTCTCCATCAGCTACCCAAAATCCTGCAGACCTACTTTCGGCTCTCTTACCCATGGAAGCCGATGTTAGATAGTGGAGCTGTTTTCATGTGTGAAAGTGTTGAAGACTGCACACTAAGAATACTTTACACTTTTCATGTATCCTCACAGGGTTCTGGGGGTGCACCCCGAATTTTTTTTTAGGCGTAATTTTTTTTTGGCCTCGAAAAATGCACCCGACATATCGGGAAATGTGCTCTTCTCATATGGGTGAGTTTTTTGACCCATAGGTTTATGGGATGGGTTTTTCCCATGGTTTTGATACCCACGGTTTTGTAAAACTGCTTAAGCAGTTGTCTATTTATATGGTCTTATGCATATGATAGATGTACAAACAAATGTATTGCAGATGTGTTTTGAATTCGGGTGTGAATTTGCAGAGAGTTTGTTGAGCATAGCTCCAAACGGATCTGGGTATTATATGAGAGAGTGGTGGCTTGTAATAAAATCTGAGCAAGTGATTCTTGGTGGATGTAGCCCAAATTGGGTGAACCACGTTAAATATTGTCTCCTTGTGTTGTGTTATTTTATTCTGTAATTTTATTTCAGATCTGTAATAATTTCTGCATATTAGTTTCTCATCATTGCGATTCTGTGAGGGATTATTCCGCATATTTTATCTCTTATTTTCTAACAATTGGTATCAGAGCCTGGTTTGGTTTGCTGAAGTGTTGAATCATAGGAAAAATTTTATCTTGAGTGGGAGCTATGGCAGATGATGGAAGATCTAGGGTTGATAAATTCAACGGGCAGAATTTTAGTCTTTGGAAGATGCAGATGGAAGATTACCTTTATCAAAGGGATCTTTATACTCCGCCATTGTCTCGAGAAGGTGAAAAAACCCCGAGTATGATAGATGTGGAATGGGATTTGGTGGATCGGAAGGCACTTGAATGATTCGGTTGTGTCTTGCATCTTCGGTATTATTTAATGTTTCAAAGGAAAAACATACAAAAGATCTAATGGATGCATTAGGGAAGTTGTATGAAAACCCTCTCTGCCTCTAATAAGATATTTTTAATGAAAAGTTGTTTAATATGAAGATGTCCGAGAATAGTTTAGTAGTAGATCATTTAAATGATTTCAATATGGTTGTGAATATGCTAGCTTGCCAGTTACAATAGAATTTGATGAAGATGTTAAGGCTTTATTAATTCGTGCTCTTTACCCGAGAGTTGGAATAGCCGGTAATGGCGGTAAGTAACTCGGTTCAGTGAACTCAAAGTTGAAGTTTGAGGATGTTGTAGGGGTGATTCTAAGCGAGGAAATGTGAAGAAAAGCTTTGGGGAATCTTCTACTTCTGGGGAATGCTTTGATAGTGGAAACTAGAGGGAGACAGAAGAATAGAGGAAACCATGGAAAATCGAAAGATCGGGTAAGGTCAAAATCCAAGAACACGATTGTATGCTAGAATTGTGGAAAGCTTGGGCATGCAAAGAAGGACTATTGGGAGCTTTGGGATAAGAAGAAACAACAGGAAGAAAACAAGGAGGCAAATGTGGCAACGGGTAATGTATGTCAGGATGCTTTGATTCTTTCTTTGCACAATATTACTGAATCTTGGGTTTTAGATTCAGGGGCTTCTTTCCATGCTTCTCCACATAGGCATTATTTTGTTGATTATGTTTAAGGAGATTTTGGGCATGTTTTTCTTGGTGATGATGAGCCTTGCAACATAGTTGGAAAATGTTCATTCTGTGTTAAGATGTAGAATGGGAATACTTGGCTATTCAAGGATGTCGACATGTGCCTACATTAAGATGAAATTTGATATCGGAAGGTAGTTGGGAAGTGATGGTTGTCTTTGTAATATTTACACTAACGCTTGGAAGGTTACCAAGGGTGCTCTTGTGGTGGCAAGAGGTAAGAAGGTTGGAACCTTGTATTTAACCACTGATAGTACTAATGATTGTAATCTTGTGGCTTCAGATGCAGATACAACATTATGGCACTATAGGCTTGGTCATATGAGCCATAAGAGCATGAACATCATAAAGAAGAATTTTCTTGGATATACGAAACATGTTTGGATTTTCGTGAGAACCGCATATATGGGAAATAGAAGCGAGTAAGGTTTCTCAAGGTTGGACCTACGAAGAAAGAGAGTAAGTTAGAGCTGGTACATTCTGATGTGTGGGGACCGGCTCAGGTATCATCTCTTGGGGGTTCAAGTTATTATGTTACTTTTATTGATGATGCAACAAGGAAAGTTTGGGTTTATTGTATTAGAAACAAATCGATGTATTTGACACTTTTGTTAAATGGAAATCCTTGGTAGAGAATGAAACATGTCTTAAGCTAAAATGTCTCAGGTTAGATAATGGAGGGGAGTATTACAAGTAATGAATTTAATGATTACTATTCTAAGAATGGAATCCACAAGCAAAAGACGGTTCCAGGAACTCCGCAGTAGAATGGGGTATCAGAAAGGATGAACAGAACAATAATGGAATGTGCTAGGAGCATGAGGTTACATGCAAGACTACCTCTTTCTTTTTGGGTAGAAGTGGTGAGCACAGCTATGTACTTGATAAACAGAGGACCCTCAAGTGCCTTGGATGGAGGCATACTTGAGGAGGCATGGTATGGTAAGAAAGTTGATTATTCATTTCTTAGAGTCTTTGGATGTGAGGTGTTTGTTTATATAGACAAGGACAATAGGACCAAGCTAGAGGCTAAATCAGAAAAATGTACTTTCATTGGTTATGGTGGTGATGAATTTGGATTTAAATGTTGGAGTATTAAGGACAAGAAAATCATTCGGTCTAGGGATGTGGTCTTTAATGAGAAAGTCATGTATAAGCAATAGTTGCAGGAAAACAGGGAAGAATCCAAGAAAGAATATGTAGTGGTAGAGGATCTTCCGGATGGGAAAGTGACCCATGAATCAGTTCAGGAACCTACTCAACAAGAACCCCAAACTCCTACAGTGAGGAGGTCTTCTAGGGTAAGAAAAGAACCTGAACATTTTTCTCCTTCTCTTTATTATTTATTACTCACTGATAGTGGAGAGCTAGAGAGCTTTGATGAAGTAATATAGGTAGATGCCAATAAGAAGTGGGAGCAAGCCATGGATGAGGAGCATCAGGCTCTCATGGAGAACTAGACATGGGATTTGGTGAAGCTATCCAAAGGAAAAAGAGCATTATAGAACAAGTGGGTGTTCAGAGTCAAAGAGGAAGGAGGCAAGAAAAGATACAAGGCCCGGTTGGTGGTCAAGGGGTTTGCACAGAAAAAAAGGTATAGATTTTGATGAGATTTTTTCTCTTGTAGTAAAAATGACTTCTATTAGAATGCTCTAGGAATAGTTATAGTAGAATACTTGCACTAAGAACAACTTGATGTAAAGACTGCATTTCTCCATGGTGATTTGGAGGAGGAACTATATATGTAACAACCGAGGGCTATGAGGTCAAAGGTAAAGAGGAGATGGTGTGCAAATCAAGAAGAGCTTGTATGGATCTGAAACAAGCTCCATGTCAATGGTATAAGAAGTTTGATAGCTTCATGATGGAGCATGGTTATATCAAATGTCATTCGACCATTGTGTGTATACAAAGAAATTTGAGAATGGAAGTTATATTATCCTCGTGTTTATATGTTGATGACATGTTGGTTGCAGGTAAAAACATGCGGGAAATAAAAGTACTCAAGAAGCGGCTAAGTGAATCCTTTCTTTATGAAGGATTTGGGTGCAGCCAAACAAATCCTTGGTATGAGGATATCTCGGGATAGAAAGGAACGAGAATCTGAATTTATCTCGGAAGAGTACATTAAAAAGGTCTTGGAGAGGTTTAATATGGGATGCTAAACCGGTTAGGACTCCTTTGGCGAGTCATTTAAAGTTATCAAAGGAGCAATGTCCCAAGACAGAGCGGGAGAGGAACCAAATGTCCAAGGTACCTTACTCATCGGCGGTTAAGCGGTTTGATTTATGCTTTATGGTGTGCACTAGGCCTGATATTTCCCATGCAAAGTGGGAGCTATGAGTAGATTTATGAGTGATCCAGTAAAGAGCATTGACAAGTAGTAAAGTGGATCCTTCAGTATTTGAGAGGGACCATGGGGACAGTTTTGTGCTACGATGGATCGACACCACTTTATGTGGTTATGTAGATTCAGACATGGCTGGAGAGATGTAGATGGTAGGAGGAACACGACAGTTATATTTACACTGTAGGTGGGACAATAGTGAGCTGGATTTCACGACTACATAAGTTGGTGGATTTTTCAACTACGGAGGTTGAGTATGTTGCTGCCACAGAGGCAAGCAAAGAGATGATTTGGTTACAACAATTGCTTGAGGAGTTGGGGCATAAACAAGAGGAATGTAAGCTATATAGTGATATTCGAGAGTGATATACACCTAGCTAAGAACTCTTCTTTCCACTTGAGGACAAAGCATATACAGTTAAGGTACCATTTCATCGGGACAACTTTGGAGGAAGAGAAGTTGAAGTTGGAGAAGATTCATACAGTCGAGAATCCTGTGGACATGATGACCAAGGTGGTGACAAGGGAAAAAATGAAGTTGTGTTCAGCTTTGGTTGGTCTTCATGCAGAAATTAGTGAAGGGTTGAGAAGCTTGCTCGGAGGAAAACTAGTATCTAAGTGGGAGATTGTTAGATAGTGGAGCCTGTTTTCATGTGTGAAAGTGTTCAAGTACATTAAGAATACTTGTACACTTTTCATGTATCCTCACCACGGTTCGAGGTGGGCTAGGCCTCGAGCAAGGGTCCGGGGTGGCAGCCCCGTATCATAGGTTTGGGGGTGCAACCAATTTTTTTTTAGGCGTAAATTTTTTTGCCTCGAAAAATGCACCGACATATTGGGAAACGTGCTCTTCTCATATGGGCAAGTTTTTGACCCATAGGTTTATGGGATGGGTTTTTCCATGGTTTTGATACCTACGGTTTTGTAAAACTGCTTAAGTAGTTATCTATTTATATTGTCTTATGCATATGATAGATGTACAAGCAAATGTATTGCAAATGTGTTTTGAATTCGGGTGTGAATTCTGTAGAGTTTGTTGAGCATAGCTCCAAATGGATTTGGGTATTGTATTGAGAGAGCGGTGGCTTGTAATAAAATTTGAGCAAGTGATTCTTGGTGGATGTAGCCCAAATTGGGTGAACCATGTTAAATATTGTCTCCTTGTGTTGTGTTATTTTATTCTGTAATTTTATTTTAGATCTCGTAATAATTTGCATATTAGTTTCTATTTGTTGCGATTCTCGTGAGGGATTATTCCACATATTTTATGTCTTATTTCTAACAGCTGAAGCTATCCAATTTCCCATATCTAAGACACATTTCATGGGAATTTCCATTAAGTCCTCATCAACTCCACCCATATATGTGCCATTCTCATGTTTGGATGATCACTTAGATTATGTGGATAGAGCCTTATTATGGGGGTGTCTTATGCGTCCGGTCTCAACACAGATGTAGAGATCACTTGTTGATACTTCCACTATCTACCCAAAAATATTTTGACCAATCAAACCAAATACAACCACCTCTATCACCATTCCTTCCATGACACCCATCATAACTCAACATACACCCTTACCCATAACCCAAACTACATCTAAACCCAAACCCACACCTACAACATTTTCCTTGACTAAACCTATTACCACCTTAGGGGTCACCCCAACCACCAGCCTTACTCATCCACCTATCAAACTGGATTTATCTTACATCCTCCAAATTCAACACCACACCTACTCGACACCCAAATAGAAG
This sequence comes from Taxus wallichiana var. yunnanensis, assembly GCA_018340775.1. Classification (NCBI taxonomy): domain Eukaryota; kingdom Viridiplantae; phylum Streptophyta; class Pinopsida; order Cupressales; family Taxaceae; genus Taxus; species Taxus wallichiana. The sequence goes on from CM031237.1 coordinate 692,761,295, forward strand.
CACCAAACCCATAGAACCCATACCCCGGTTGCACCAATCACACCTTCACCTATCCCGTCTGTCTTAAGACCTCAACTTCCCAACATGGTCAAGCAACCTCCACCCATCAATAAACCAAAAGCACAACAACCCATTCCTTCCTCACAAACCTCTAACCTACCCAGATGCCCAACATGACTTACACCCACACCCACAACATCTTTACCACCCATACCTCCAATACCTTCAGCAATTCCTTCACTACCCACTACACTTCAATCTCTATCCCTTACACCTCCTGCACGACCCACATCCTCTACCTTCATAGCACCTCCGTTATCCCTGTGGGTAACTCATCCTCTTCCCCCATCTGCCTTTCCTTCTAGACCTCATACACCCATATCACCTTTACCCAAGAAGGTGCAACCCAAAAACAAAACTCCACTACCCCACAATAAGGTAGTCAAAACAACCATACACCCTCCTACCCATTCACCTACTATACCCCTACCTAAACAAACATGACCAACACCCAAAACCATGCCAACACCCGAAACCATAGCTTGATCTGCTCCTCCTCTTCTAAAGAATGTTCCTCAACAATCAATCGCACCTATACACAAACCCATGTTCACTTCCCATTGTGATCCACTAGTAGGGTCCTATGCTAAAATTTAAACCAACCTCCTGAGACTTCTTCCATCACATTACCGCCACTCGTAACTTATGACCCCCTCAAACCCAAGCCAAAAGGGTTTGATGATACTAAAATTTGTGCCTACCATCATGTGCCGGGGGCACAATGTGGACAAGCTGTAAGGACTTGAAAACCATCCTTATCCGGTTGTGTCCTTCTGAAGCCAACTTTGACGACGACAACCTTCTTGATGAGGACCCTGCTTCAATGACACCTATTCGACACTTTGCCCATTCAAAACTACAATCTCCACCCTCACATCTCCTAGAGCCATCCCCAAGATTTGAAATTAACATGGTTCACATCGAGAGAACTTGTCGTGCCATCACCTAAATGTCGTTGCACTCATCTCACTTCACAAGGCTTTTCTCCTCCAAAGTAGGTTTTTTTCCTATCATGTCGTTATACCACTCACCCTACACCTTCTCTATTTTCCAACTCCCCTCATATTAACATGATACACATCACTATACATGCTTAGAAGGATAAAGGTAAAGAAAAGGTAATTGACCCACCAACTAATCCCATACCCAACATACCATCTCGCACCCACACCTAAAATCACTATTCATGGCCCTACGTACCCCTTTTTTAATGGTGCATAACCCATCACACTATTCTCAAACAATTACACTAATCTCCCCTCAAAGTGTCCTTATATGAACTCATTCAAACCTCGTAATCCCATTGTCAAGCTCTCATGGAGGTTCTTTAATCTATTGAGGTTTTCCCAATGACCCTACACCCATAGCCTCCACTATCACACCCCACCATGTAGCCTCTCTCACTAAATTACCACCTTCATCTTCGATCCACCCTATCCACAAAGTAGCCTCCCTTAGATTCTTAGAGGAAAAAATTGTGCCACACAAAAATGATGACTCAGACCCAACACTCTTCAGCTCTATCCACATTGATGACATATGGGTACGACATGTGATGATTGATGGGGATGCTAGAATTAACTTCATTTCATCCCATGCATTCACTCAAATGTGTATACCTAAAAATTACATGCATAAACATCCAACCATGTTGCATTCATTCAATGACGCTATCACCTCCACATTAGGCACTATCATCCTCCACATTTGTGTGGGCCCTTGCACTGTCCCAGAATTATTCTATGTCTTGGAGGGGAGTTTCAATATAACTTGTTTCTTGGCACTTGGATTCGTGTCATGGGGTGCGTTCCTTCCACTTTGCATCATTGTGTAAAGTTTGAGCACGAAGGGCACACCTATACTATCCAGCTGATCCATCACCTTTTAAAACATGCAACATGCTTTACCGACCCAATGATGTGCTCATACCCATTAAAGTGTCTACCTCCGCGACCACCACCACCGCTTCACCTACACCTCCACTTACCAGTATAGTCGCTACCTCAACCACACATACCTCCTCCATTCCTACCACTGCCACAACCTCCATAGCTGACCCATCAGCCTCCCAATCCGTTAACTCTACCTCCACATCGACCTTCGACACTTCATCCATTCCAGCTACCTACATACCAACCATCGATCCCTTGGAAGGTGTTTTTCAACACCTCACTCTAGGGAATACTGCCTATATAGTGTCAACACATTCCTTACTCCACAAGAGTATGGAAGCCTTCACCAACACCCACATTATGATCACCACATAGGAGAATGCCTCCTTTATGGTCCTCCTCACCTTCGTACTAGTCTCACCTATGGGGGACTTGATACTACTACTTATACACTCAAATCCTTTGTCACAAACTCGCCCATTTTCCGTTGACTTCCAATCACTTACCAATCACCATTTCACCCACACCTTCCTACATTGATGTGCGTGGAATGGTTTTGGTTTTGGCTTTTATGAGCAAGGCCACCATACTATCATTCCATGTACCACATGCAAACATAACGACTATAGTGGTATCAGCTTTCCTGAACCACCTACCAAACAGCCCACATTGAAATCATTAAGGACACTAGCCCTTCTCCACTTCTTCACCCGCTCCACCTTCATCATCACCCTCACCGACGGAGTTGATGGGTCTTGAATCTATCCCTCCTTTTTTTTTTTTCATAAACACCATTTCCTTAGGGCCTCGACTTATCAATGTTAGGCAAGGCCCTTCCACTCTTCCTTCCGGATCCTAAAATGATCGATGATGATACACCTTCAATTAACGTCATCTAATGTCTAGATGATGAATCTATACTCACCTACCTTGGTGCAGAAGACTCATATATTCATCGATCATTACCTTTGAGACGCAAACCATGTTGAATGAATTGACTATCGAAATCAACATTCATACTCAAGATGACTTGCACATCCTAAAGATTGGCCAATCTTTAGATGTCACCAACAGAAGCCATCACTTCTTTTCTCAAAAACCATAACCATGATTTTGTTTGGTCTTATGTAGACATGCCCAAGTATTAACCCCACCATAGTGGTCAACAATATCGTCACCATTTCCGATGTAAAACATATCAAACAAAAGCTATGGAAAATGCACCTCACATTTCCTTCTCATCAAAGAAGAACTTCAACGCCTTCTTTCTGTTTCCTTCATCTTACCCATTGATTATCCTCATTGGATTTCTAATATTGTCCCTATCATTAAAGCAACAGGGGGACTCCACATTTGCATGGACTTCCGTGACCTCAACCTAGCATGTCTAAAAGATGACTTTTGCTTACCCGGTATTGACCAACTAGTTGAACTTACCGCTGGTCACGAGATGCTATCACTCATGGATGGATTCTCGGGTTATAACCAAATCCTTCTTGCCCCAGAGGATCAACACAAAACCTTGTTCATCACCCCTTGGGGGACCTTCTACTATTGAGTCATGCCTTTTGGCCTTAAAAATGTTGGTGCCACATATCAGCGGGCTATGAATTACATCTTCCATGAAATCATGCATCACATATTAGAAGATTACGTCGATGATCTCTTGGCCAAATCTAAGTGCCTCTTCGAGCACCTTACCCCTAAAACCATTTTTGATTGCCTCATTAAATATTACATCTATCTTTAGCCTAAGAAGTGTGTCTTCATGGTTCTCTTAGGAAAGCTCATGGGATTTATCATTTCCCTACGTGGTATAGAAGTTGACCCTGCTAAAGTCAAGGCCATTCTAGAAATGCCTCCGTCCACTAACCTTTGACAACTCTATAGCCTGTAAGGTAAGTTGTAGTCTATTCACCATTTCATTTCACAATTATCTGATTGATGTCAACCATTTCACCTTCTTCTCAAGAAGGATGTCCCCTTTAAATGGGATGATGACTACCACAAAGCTTTTAAGCCTTAAAATAATACCTTCTCCAACCACTGTACTCATTCCATATAAATATGATCAACCTTTTTACCTATATATCTCGCTACCGATCATTCCTTGGGAGCCATGCTCGCTCATCGCGATGAACAACATAAAAGAGCAGGTGGTTTATTACATAAGTTGTACTCTTTTGGACTACGAAACCTAATACACCCACCCTAAAAAACTTTTCTTAGCCTTAGTTTTAATGGTCACCAAATTCCATCATTACCTACTCAACCACAAAACCTATGTTGTGACCAACACAGAACCCTTACACTTCATGTACAACAAACCTTATCAAAATCAGTATATCGCATGATGGCTTATGCTTTTATCTAATATTGACCTTAAATTCATTCATCAAAAGTCCATCAAGGGCCAAGCTATCACCAACCAATTGGTTGACGCACCTATTTCTGGGGATCAACCCTCTAATTTTGACTTTCCAGATGAGTCGATTGCTACCCTTTCCCTGGATGAACCCCCTTACCAAATGACACTCTTCTTGATGGTTCCAAGTGTCAGCATGGGGGTGGGGCTGGTATTATCCTCATTCCTCTTGATGGTGAACCCATGCCTTTGTCTTTCAAACTAGATTTTGAATGCACCAACAATATTGCCAAATATGAAGTGCTCATACTAGGTCTCCAAGCCGCCTACACCCTAGATGTCAAATCCATCAACATCTTTGGTGATTCTCAATTGGTCATAAATCGAGTCAATGGTATAATCCAATGTTGTAATGAGCTGCTTGAAGTATAAACATCATGTAGATATACTCTTGATCACCTTTGACCGTTACAACCTTCAAACCATCCCACGTTCAACCAAAAAATTTACAGATACCATGACTTGCTTAGCTTCCCAAATACCCGCTTCACCCGCCGATTCTAAAATCTTTGTCACCGTACAATTCCTCCAATCACCTTCTTATTTACCTCATGATGTTTACTTCATCGAACTACTACCCCTGACCCAAGTGACCTTTAGTATAAACAATACTCGACTACATTTCTCTCTATCTTACCTCCCGATCTCACTTGTAACCTAACAACACACCTTCCTTAAAAAGGTCTCTCATTATGTCATCCTGGGGGGAATCCTCTATAAGTGTGGCTTTGATGGTATTATCTTATGATGCCTCACAAGTTCTGAAATTCCTTATACCATTAAGGAAGTTCATGACACCATATGTGGAGGTCACTTTAGTGGCCTTGTTGTTGCTAAGCGTATTCGCGCCTAGGCTATTCTCGGGTGACCCTAAACCATGATTGTTGTGACTATGTCAAATGTTTTGTAAAATGCCAACAACATTCCAATCTTCATCATACACCTAGTCATGCCTTACAGGTCACCCATGACCTTTGGCCCTTCTCTCAATGGGGTTTGGATCTTGTCGGAGAAATCAATCCCCATTCTTCCCAATGCCATCAATGGATCATTACCACTACCAAATACTATACAAAATGGGTGGAAGCCATACCACTCATCTCCATGAAAGATGAGAAAATATGTGAGTTCATTAACCACCACATCATTTGTCACTTTGGTGTTCCTCATCGCCTCATCATTGATAATGGCAAACAATTCAAAAAAAATTGCAAAATTTTTGTGACATCTTCGACATTCAACTAAGTTTCTCATCACCTTATTACCCACGGACCAACGGCCAACTAGAATCCACTAACAAAACCTTAAACAAAATTCTTATGAAAGTGGTTGATGATCTTTGGGAAGGATTGGCATATGCACATTCCTTTTTCCCTGTGGGCATACCGCACTAGTATTCACACTTCCACTGTAGCTACACCATTTTCTCTGGTCTATGGTATAGAGGCTATTCTACCTCTCAAAGTCCAGATCCCCTCACTCCGCATTTCTCTCCATGACATGCTCAATGATGATGACTTTCATCAGGACCATTTAGCACAACTAGAGTTATTAGATGAACATCATCTTCACGCTCTGGATCACCTTCAAGTTTACCAAAAACGTATCAAACGTGCCTATGAAAAATGTGTCCATACATAAACCTTCTAAGCCAGTGACCTTGTCCTGAAAGAAAATCAACATGTAACTAAAGTAGAAAAAAAAGCAAATGGGGAAAATTTTCTCCTAATTGGTTTGGACCATACATCGTGACTCATACCTATAGATCAAGTGCTTATTATTTATCTTCACTCGATGGTAAACCCGAACCCGAGCCCCTTAATGACTTGCATCTTCGACCATTTTATTGTTGACTTATAGTCCTATCCTCTACCTTGGTCTAGTCCATGACTTCAAAGCCCTCACATGGGATATAACTCCTTGAGTCAAACTTCCACTCAAAAGATGACTCCCTTAAAAGAACATCTTCCTCTCGACAATTGTTTGCTATAAATAGATGCTCCCTTAAAGGACATCTATGTAAAGATCTTAAAAAATGAGAGCAATCAAAGCTTCCCGCATCGATTAGCTTCACGAAGACCTCAAGGAGTTACATTTTCTTCATCCCATATAGACGCCTACATTGATGGGTCTATCTCAACTATAAGTCAAAACAAAAAACATTTTTAGTCATGGACTTACCCATTGTGACCTAGGTTCTCTTGCCCGAAGCGAATGCTACCTATACCATATAAAAATTTAAACTACCTTTCACCCTTCTCACCCATTCCCACTCCCATTTACTACTACCTCAAGGGACTTCATGACACTTAGACATTTGGTGATCATTTGACTAATTTTCACCATAGAACAATCAATCATGCAATTTATTTAGGGTCTTACGTTCATCACCTCCTCCAAGGTATGATCTACTCAGTATGATCCTACCCAATCAGGTGGCTTTATTTCCCCCTATTATCTTTTAAACCATCTTTGTTTACATTTTGATTACATTATACAAGACTTGATCCCCAACACTTACCTTTGGGGTAATATTCTTCTTTCACCACAATTGACCCCACCCACATCACTTTACCTATAATCCACCCACACCATGCCTAAAACCTACTAACTCGTGTTCATACCTCTCATATTCTTCCCTAGCTCATGGGAGAATTACATCGGCCTCGAGGTCCCTTTTTGCCGGGAATATGTAGGCAACACTCCAAGGGCATGGAGCCCTTGGAGATTAGCTTGGCCATTCTCTACCCTAAAGAATTCATCTTCCATTACATCACACCTCGCTTTGTTTCCTTTTTTTTATCCCAAATTGGAAATTAAACCAAACAAACAACAAGTTACTTAATATTTTAATCCTTATCGCAACATACATTTACTATGACTACCATTTCTTTAACATCATCATACATGTATTATACCACATCTCACATATGACCCATATTATTATTCATTGCACAAAATAATGAATCACAACTTCACCTACTTTTTAACTCAACCATGCCTAACACATAAGCGGACTCGATCCATGCCTATAACCTGACTCAACCATGCCTATAACCCGACTCAACCATTCCTATGACCTAACTTGATCCATGCCTAAACAAACCTGACTCGATCCATGCCTAAACCAACTTGACTGCATCATGCCTAATTGACCTAATTTCCATCCGTATCAAAATAACAAATCAACAAAACAAAAAATTAAAATCTCATCAACACATCAACAACTCAAGAATCACATGTATCTCATCATATAAATAAATGGGTATCTCAATAAAATATACATGGCTATCTCATCATGTCCATCATCTCAAGATCGTAGCATGCAGACTAATAAACAATACAAAATGTCATCGGCACGCAGGCCGGTCTCATATATACAATAAAATAATGAATCAATACAAAATCTCTTTGGCACGCAGGCTAGTATATGCTCAAAATATACAAAACCTCTCATACATCCTCACTATCATCGACACGCAAGGCTGATATGTGATAAAAAATACAACTATCTCTCGACACGTAGGCCGGTATAAATCACAAAAGACTATCATACATCAAAAACTAGGTAACCACATATCAGGCATCTCGGGTGGATGTCCTCCATCTCTGTGTCACCTATACCCTCGGCCTCCTAGGTCCCTACTGGTACCTCAACTGGAGCTGGTCTCCGTGCACTAGTATCCTTTTCGATCAGCTTCGGAGCTCATTAATCCGTGCTCTCCACACTGTGAGTACGGGATCTCATCATCTCACTAAACACCTCATCGTGCCCTGTACTTGGCATAGGATATGAAGTCTATCCCGATTGCCATCAGCTGGTCTTGGTAATATCTAGCCTCACCTAGGGCATCCCATAACATGGATACAAGCATAGTCTATGGTGGTCCCATAGGTCTCGACTCTGCACCTATCCTACGAGACCGCCCTGCTCCTACCTGTGAAATGGGACGCGATCTTGGTGCCTGTGGTTATGCCCCTTACCCATGTGCCTGTAAGACCCCAATCTATGCTTGGGATATGGCCAACTGGCCCTATAAACCTACCACCTAGGCCTGTAGGGCTGCCACCTGACCATCACCCTCCTCTCCATCTCCTTCTCCTCCATCATCCAACCGAGCTTACAAATTGGCCACCTGTAAACGTAGCTCTGCTACCTCTACCTCAAAGCCCTCCAGCTGTGTCTGTTGTATACCCAACTAGGTAATCAACATAGTCACCTACCCCTATAGGGAAAATATCTACACTATAATGGTGGTTAGATCGGTTGCATCGCATCGGTCTGGGTGGTATGGCTCATAAGTGAGCCGCTCACCACTGTCTCTGTACTGCCTGTCTACATGCACTAGCATCATCTATTCAATGGTCCACTACCTGCTCCTCCTACCCTATGGGCACTGTCAGCTGTGGTAGAGGTAAGGGCCTCTCATGTCATATCTCTCCAGACTTATGGGAAGGGAGGAGGTATGTCCTATACTAGCTCGAATCTGCCTTTGTTGACTCTATCCACCGGGATCATCTCGTACTCCTTGACATGGTGACCCTGTATCCATCTCTCTAGCTAGAGCTCAGCCTAACTCCTCGTGCATATGCCTATATGATGGGAATCCCACATATGGCATCCGATAATGTCCACTCGAACAACCCTCTAAGAATCGCCGGAAATAGGCCACATCATGTGTGGGCCTCTCGATCTCCTCTCTCCAATAGCGTAACCCATCTCCTATACCCCACCCATATAAATATCGGTGGGAATGCAACTACTCAGGGCATCCCTATAGGCCGCACACAAACTATGTGCTCATATGCCCGGTAGTGTGGTAAAAATGAATAACACAAGTTGAACTGTATGCAACCACCCATATGCCCACAACTCATCAGACAACCGCATTAAGAATGTTAGTGCCTGGGAAAAGTGGGTCTCATCTACCATCATATCATGGAGTACCCCATCGGTGATCGGGAAAACATCCACTTTGCATCCGGCAAAGTGCAAAGCAACACACTGCCTCCATCAACAAAACCACTAGCCTCATCTCCTCTGGACGGGCTAGGTACATCTCTCCATAGCTCAAGTGGAGCTATGGAATCTCGGAGTTGGCCATCCCCTCTCCAAAAATAGTCACAATCAGATCCTCTCGAGGCCTCGAGAGACGGAAGTAGAATGTGCATCTAATATGGGTAGCCGTAGTATCTCGAACACGTTCTGGTGGTGATAGTAATCTCACCCATCGATAGGTGGAATGTGTTGGTCATGGAATCCCATCTATCGATGAGCACGACCATCAAAATGGGCTTGGAATACATGTCTATATCGGTAGACTCCACTCAAGCCCACGCTCCACATGCTGCAGCTCCTCCGGGTGGTCATTACACCGCGTACTATCACAAAGAGGTGGAACCCTGTCCCGCATATGTAGCTGCGCTCTCCCCTACATCTAATACAAACAAAACATTAATCTACATTTATCATATCCATATTTACCAATTATCATTTTCCCACACCCTATTTTCACCCTACCCATCTCAACCACCTAGCCCACATCACTTTTGGACCCTTGTTCCCAATAACCCTACTAAAACGGTTCACCCACCGACGCCTGGTCACCCCTTAATTGACATTGGTCACCTGTTTGGTGACCGATACCAATTCAGCCTAACCGACACCATGCAAACTTGATCGATGCGGTCACACCTGTCACCGTAAAACTTGTGATTTCCCAAAACCCCCCTTTTTCTAAAACACCTCCCCCTTGCCCCTTTTACCCACCTATAATGACCTAAACTACCCTTGGACCTCCACCCACCCCCTATCTCATTTAGTACCTTCCCATTCCTCTTTTACCCACTATTCCCCCATTCCCAAATTCCATTTTTAACCACCCACAAAAACAAAAAACAAACAAAACCTACAAACAACAATATCCTAATCCTCTAATCTATCTAATCCAATACTCATAGAGTAGGGCGCTTACCTCATTGCACTACCGTTGTCTCGGTGGCACATCCGGCCACCACATTGGTGGCCCATCCAATCCCTCTTTGGCCTCCGCCATCACCAACTCGCGACACCCGCAACCTCTACCCAATCAAATGCCTCACATTGATCCTGTGGACCCACTTCTCACCAACCGATCACCCTTCGTTCACACTGCCACCTCAATGCTCCATTCTGTCTGAGAACTTTTCTCTCTTTTCTCTCTCTTTTTTCATTTTCTCAAATAGCTACAAGACAAATGAATAACAAAAAACGTGGATTTTTTTATAACAAACTTGACCTAACCGACGTCAGTTATCCTTGACCGACATTAGTTGCATGCCCTACCTAATCGTCGTTGGTTAACCTATTCGATGTTGGTTATCCTGACCGGCATCAGTCACCCTCACCTACACATTGCCCTAAATTTCACCCATTTACCCTACCCCTACCTCCTTTTTTTTTCCTCACCCAACCTTCACCCTGATCATTTACCCCACCCCACCTTTACCCAAACCATCTACCTAACCTTCCTGACCTCATCATTTACTACCTCCCTTTATCCTCCTTTGGGGACTCGTTATTTTACCCCTACCTTGGCCTTACCCATGATGTGACCTAGATATTTGGACTTGGACCATCGCTAGTGACCTTTGACCTCATGTGTTCACTATACCTTCATGGAATTGTTACTGTATTTTTGACCTAATGACCTTACCTAGCTTATTACCGTGACCGTTTATCTTGACCCTACCTTTGTGTGTTTGGAACATACCTAAACATTCCTGCACCTAACCTACATCATGTTTCTTGACCATATCCTATACCTTGGATACCGGAATCACTTCAACCTCATTTGGATAAACCTATCGACCTTAGACGATGTAGAGTTTGACTGCTCTTCAACCCGGTAGCGTGTTGTAGTTTATACATGTGCGTACATTTGATTTATTACTACCTTTGACCTTGACCCATTACCTCGCTTACCCAAGTAGACCTTTCTCCTTTTTCCCCTTTACCCAACTTTCTTTTCATCACATTTACATTGTTATCAAACCACTCACCGCTTCTACCTTCTACCTCATTAGTTCTTAGTTTGAAGGGGGTCACCTTCACCCACACATGGGGCAACCACATCTTATTTTTATTAGCATCACTTACTTAATACAAGCTACGCAACAAAAAGGGGCAAAATGTAGACACTAAAATTAGGTCACACTCCCTTTGGTCCCTTGACAAATAAGCACCCTTCATCACATTCACCTAGCCATGGCCCCCTTCACCTCACTAATATTAATTTAATTAAATTAATTCATTATCCTCACCATATTTATTATTTAAATATCTTAATTTAAATAATATCTTAGGTTGTGGAGCCTGTTTTCATGTGTGAAAGTGTTGAAGACTCGTACACTAAGAGTACTATTCACTTTTCATGTATCCTCGAAAAATGCACCCACATATCGGGAAATGTGATTTTCTCATATGGTGAGTTTTTGACCCATAGGTTTATGGGACGGATTTTTCCCATGGTTTTGATACCACGGTTTTGTAAAAGCGCAAGCGATTGTCTCATTTATATGGTCTTATGCATATGATAGATGGACAAGCAAATATATTGCAGATGTGTTTTGAATTCAGTTGTGAATTCTGTAGAGTTTGTTGAGCATAGCTCCAAACGGGTTAGGTATTGTATTGAGAGAGCGATGGCTTGTAATAAAATCTGAGCAAGTGATTCTTGGTGGACGTAGCCCAAATTGGGTGAACCATGTTAAATACTGTCTCTTTGTGTTGTGTTATTTTATTCTGTAATTTTATTTGAGATCTGTAATAATTTCTGCATATTAGTTTCTACTGTTGCGATTATGTGAGGGATTATTCCGCATATTTTATCCCTTATTTCCTAACAATTGGTATCAGAGCTGGTTTGGTTTGCTGAAGTGTTGAATCACAGGGAAAGTTTTTAGCTTGAGTGGGAGCTATGGCAGATGAAGGAAGATCTAGGGTTGATAAATTCAACAGGAGCAGAATTTCAGTCTTTGGAAGATGCAGATGGAAGATTACCTTTATCAGAAGGATCTTTATACTCCGTTGTCGAGAAGGTGAAAAAACCTCGAGTATGACAGAGATGCGGAATGGGATTTGTTGGATCGGAAGGCACTTGGAATGATCCGTGAGTCTTGCATCTTCGGTATTATTTAATGTTTCAAAGGAAAAGACTACAAAAGATCTAATGGATGCATTAGGAAGTTGTATGAAAAACCCTCTCGCCTCTAATAAGATATTAATGAAAAAGTTGTTTAATATGAAGATGTCTGAGAATAGTTCAGTAGTAAGATCATTTAAATGATTTCAATACGGTAGTGAATATGCTAGCTTCGGTTACAATAGAATTTGATGAAGAAGTTAGGGCTTTATTAATTTCTGTGCTCTTTACCTGAGAGTTGGAATAGCCTGGTAATGGCGGTAAGTAACTCGGTTCCAGCTAACTCAAAGTTGAAGTTTGAGGATGTTGTAGGGGTGATTCTAAGCGAGGAAATGTGAAGAAAAAGCTCTGGGGAATCTTCTACTTTAGGGAATGCTTTGACAGTGGAAACTAGAGGGAGACAGAAGAATAGAGGAAACCGTGGAAAATCAAAAGATCGGGCAAGGTCAAAATCCAAGAACAAGATTGTATCTTTGGAATTGTGGAAAGCACAGGCATGCAAAGAGTAATGTATGTCAGGATGCTTTGATTCTTTCTTTGCACAATATTACTGAATCTTGGGTTTTAGATTTAGGGGCTTCTTTCCATGCTTCTCCACATAGGCATTATTTTGTTGATTATGTTCAAGGAGATTTTGGGCATGTTTTTCTTGGTGATGATGAGCCTTGCAGCATAGTTGGAAAAGGTTGCATTCGAGGTTAAGATGCTGAATGGGAATACTTGGCTATTGAAGGATGTCAGACATGTGCCTACATTAAGACGAAATTTGATATTGGTAGGGCAATTGGGAAGTGATGGTTGTACTGTGATATTTACAACAGACTCTTGGAAGGTTACCAAGGGTGCTCTTGTGGTGGCAAGAGGTAAGAAGGTTGGAACCTTGTATTTAACCACTGATAGTACTAATGATTGTAATCTTGTGGCTTCAGATGCAGATACAACATTATGGCACTATAGGCTTGGTCATATGAGCCATAAGGGCATGAACATCATAAAGAAGAATTTTCTGGATATACAAAAACATGTTTGGATTTCTGTGAGAACTGCATATATGGGAAACAGAAGTGAGTAAGGTTTCTCAAGGTTGGACCTACAAAGAAAGAGAGTAAGTTAGAGCTGGTGCATTCTGATGTGTGGGGCCGGCTCATGTATCATCTCTTGGGGGTTCAAGTTATTATGTTACTTTTATTGATGATGCAATAAGGAAAGTTTGGGTTTATTGTATTAGAAACAAATCTGATGTATTTGACACTTTGTTAAATGGAAAGCCTTGGTAGAGAATGAAACAGGTCTTAAGCTAAAATGTCTTAGGTCAGATAATGGAGGGAGTATTGCAAAGCAATGAATTTGATGATTAATGTTCTAAGAATGGAATCCACAAGTAAAAGACGGTTCCGGGAACTCCCAATGTGAGAATGGGGTATCGAAAGGATGAACAGAACAATAATGGAATGTGCTTTAGGAGCATGAGGTTACATGCGGGACTACCTCTTTCTTTTTGGGAGACGGTGAGCACTGCTATGTACTTGATAAAGCAGAGGACCCTCAAGTGCCTTAGATGGAGGCATACCGAGGAGGCTTGGTATGGTAAGAAAGTTGATTATTCATTTCTTAGAGTCTTTAGATGTGAGGTGTTTGTTCACATAGACAAGGATGATAGGACTAAGCTAGAGGCTAAATCGGAAAAATGTACTTTCATTGGTTATGGTGGTGATGACTTTGGATATAAATGTTGGAGTATTAAGGACAAGAAAATCATTTGATCTAGGGATGTGGTCTTTAATGAGAAAGTCATTTATAAGCTAGCATTGCAGGAAAACATGGGGAAGAATCCAAGAAAGGATATGCGGCGGTAGAGGATCTTCCGAGATGGGAAAGTGACACATGAATTAGTTTAGAACCCCCACAGGGAACCCCAAACTCCTATATTGAGGAGGTCTTCTAGGGTAAGAAGAGAACCGAACATTTTCTCCTTCTCTTTATTATTTATTACTCAGCTGATAGTGGAGAACACGAGAGCTTTGATGAAGCAATGCGGGTAGATTCCGAGGAACAAGTGGGAGAAAGCCATGGATGAGGAGTATCAAGCTCTCATGGAGAACTGACATGGGATTTGGTAAAGCTACCCAAAGGAAAAAGAGCATTACAAAATAAGTGGGTGTTTAGAGTCAAAGAGGAAGGAGGCAAGAAAAGATACAAGGCCCGGTTGGTGGTCAAGGGGTTTACACAGAAAAAAGGTATAGATTTTGATGAGATTTTTCTCCTGTAGTAAAAATGACTTCTATTAGAACTGTTCTTGGAATAGTGGCGTGAGAAGATTTGCACTTAGAACAGTTAGATGTAATGACCGCATTTCTCCATGGCGATTTGGAGGAGGAGCTATATATGCAGAGCAGGGAAGGATATGAAGTCAAAGGTAAAGAGGAGATGGTGTGCAAACTGAAGAAGAGCTTGTATGGCCTGAAACAAGCTCCACGTCAATGGTATAAGAAATTTGATAGCTTCATGATGGAGCAAGGTTATATCAGATGTCATTCTGACCATTGTGTGTATACAAAGAAATTTGAGGATGGAAGTTATATTATCCTATGTTTGTATGTTGATGACATGTTGGTTGCAGGTAAAAACATGCAGGAAATAAAAGTACTCAAGAAGCAGCTAAGTGAATCATTTGCTATGAAGGATTTGGGTGCAGCCAAAAAAATCCTTGGTATGAGGATATCTCGGGATAGGAAGGAACGGAAGCTGACTTTATCTCAGGAAGAGTACATTAAGAAGGTCTTGGAGAGGTTTAACATGCAGGATGCTAAACCGGTTGGGACTCCTTTGGCAGGCCATTTCAAGTTATCAAAGGAGCAGTGTCCCAAGACAGAGCAGGAAAGAAACCAGATGTCCAAGGTACCTTACTCATCAGCAGTTGGCAGTTTGATGTATGCTATGGTGTGCACTAGGCCTGATATTTCCCATGCAGTGGGAGCTGTGAGTAGATTTATGAGTGATCCAGGTAAAGAGCATTGACAAGCAATAAAGTGGATCCTTCGGTATTTGAGAGGGACCATGGGGACAGTTTTGTGCTATAGTGGATCAAACACCACTTTACATGGTTATGTAGATTCAGATATGGCTGGAGATGTAGACAGTAGGAGGAGCATGATAGGTTATATTTACACTGTAGGTGGGACAGCAGTGAGTTGGATTTCACGACTACAGAAGCTGGTGGCTTTGTTAACCACGAGAGGTGAGTATGTTTTGCCACTTGAGAGGCAAGCAAAGAGATGATTTGGTTACAACAATTGCTTGAGGAGTTGGGGCATAAGAAGGAGGAACATAAGCTGCATAGTGATAGTCAGAGTGCTATACACCTAGCTAAGAACTCGCTTTCCACTTCAGGACAAATCATATATAGTTAAGGTACCATTTCATCAATATAACTTTGGAGGAAGAGAAGTTGAAGTTGGAGAAGATTCATACCAGTCAAAATCCTGCAGACATGATGACCAAGGTGGTCACAAGGGAAAAACTAAAGTTGTGTTCAGCTTTGGTTGGTCTTCACAGAAACTAGTGAAGGGTTGAGAAGCTTGCTTAGAGGAAAACTAGTCTCCAAGTGGGAGATTGTTAGGTTGTGGAGCCTGTTTTCATGTGTGAAAGTGTTGAAGACTGTACACTAAGAGTATTGTACACTTTTCATGTATCCTCGCCGGGGTTCAGGCTTGAGCCGGGCCTAAGAGTGGGGGTCCCGGGCGATAACACCGGTAGTAGGGGTTCGGGCGTAGCCCCGAATTTTTTTTTTTAGGCGTAAAATTTTTGGCCTCGAAAAATGCACCTGACATATCGGGAAATGTGATTTTCTCATATGGGCAAGTTTTTGACCCATAGGTTTATGGGACGGATTTTTCCCATGGTTTTGATACACTGGTTTTGTAAAATCGCTTAAGCAGGTTGTCTATTTATATGGTCTTATGCATATGATAGATGGACAAGCAAATATATTGTAGATGTGTTTTGAATTGGTGTGAATTTCAGAGAGTTTGTTGAGCATAGCTCCCTAACGCAGTTCTGGGTATTGTATTGAGAGAGCGGTGGCTTGTAATAAAATCTCGAGTAAGTGATTCTTGGTGGATGTAGCCCAAATTGGGTGAACCACGTTAAATACCGTCTCTTTGTGTTGTGTTATTTTATTCTCGTAATTTTATTTGAGATCCTGTAATAATTTCTACATATTACTTTCTCACTTGTTGCAATTTGTGAGGGATTATTCCACATATTTTATCCCTTATTTCCTAACAATATCCACACATACACTTCACCTAGACACCTCATCAAGCCAACTCACGCTAGGACCTATTCTAACTAAGTTGCCATTACTAACTAAGACTTACCCAAACCTTAAAAATCAATGCCTACATTCCCTCTAACCACATTTCCACATGGTCACAAGAAGCTTTCAGTTTGATTCAGTGGGTTAATGACATGAGATCGAGAAAATCAAGAGGATCTCCCTAGTTTAGTAAACCTAGGAAATCCCACCTTGACCAATGCCGATTAGCCCTAACCGTCGCCGATTAAGCCGGAACCACCATCAGTTACCCTTTTAACCCCCAAAATAACCTTATTTTCAAGGTTGGAAAAGATTGGAAAAAGTTGGCAAACATTGAGCACATTCCACAGAGATATCACATCTTCTGAGATTGAATTTCAGTGAGAACACACATGCAAGGAAGGAGATCAAGCATTTTCTCTGCACAACCACCCCAACAATGATCTGATCTAACCAAGCAAAGAGGAATGCACATGCAGCCCATGCAGAAGCTCTCCTATGATTGGTGATCACTGAAGCCTTGCCTTATTACCATCACCTCCATCCCTCACTCATAGTCATCCAGGATCAGAATCCAAGTAAGTAAAACATTATACTTCTCTGGTTCACTTCATTTTGTCATTATATTATCACCTATTATTTACCTAGCCACCCATTGACCTCCTTCAACATTCCCCCTCCATATACCCATTAAAAACCTTGCCAAATCCTACCCAAATCACCCAATACCTCATCCCGACCAACCAAAGTCCTTTGTGTAATCACAAAGGAGACCCAAAACTCATTCTGTGGCATTCCTAGTTTTCCACAAGGTGGTCGGCCTTTGGTTACACCTAACTACCGTCAGTCACCCTTAACTCGGCATTGGTCTCTCGTATTTTCCCATATAGCTCAGAACAATGACCTATCCACCTAATTCTACATCATCCTTACTCACCTGTGATCTACTGAGACCTCTCGGACACAGTAGAGAACCATAACCAACTATTTGATCTTCGAGATCCTATTCTAACCTAGCCCGTTAGATCAGATGTTTCTTATTGAGTTTTACGTGAGATACCTAAATAATTTCGAATTACAATAGGATTTACTTTATTATTCGCATTAAATTGTTTAAAACAGTGGTGACAACCATCTAGGAAGTATCACACTTCTTGGATCTAAAACACGTTAGGTAGTTCATTGCACATATTGTTTAACTTTTCTCGGTGGTATTGCTTTTCATGACAATTAGTTCCTCCTATCCAAAAGAAGCTCTCACATTTATCCGTGGATTTAGAATTCATACCCGCACAACAACCCATCAACCAAAATTAAAATTGGTATTCCTCCTACACCCATTACCCTATCTGTTTCATCAATACTTCAAAGAAATGTCTAAGAATCAGGTGAAACAACTAGTTCATGTGGAGTAGATGTTGGAGATAAAAAATGCACCCTTTTCTAAATCATGGAAGACTTGGAATTTTGTGGAAACATGGGATTTGTATGCAAGTGTGGGACTTAAATTTTGAGATATACCTCTGGATAATTCGACTTCGTCTCTTCCATGGATCAGAAAAACCTACAAAACACAACCTATTGTAATGCTAAAACTAATTCTACAACTAATATTACATTAAAATTCCAAGGAACCAGGGAAAGAGATGCAAGAAATAAGAAAATAAGCTAAACAGGAAGTGATAGCACCATAAAGAAGGTGGAACTCCTCCTACTCCATGTGACACATATGTAAGATTGTAGAGAGGAATATCATGGAAATGTATGTAGTTTCAATGTAATAATGTAAAATAATAAAAATATGCAAGAGGCTAGAGATATTCATTCCAAATACAAATTATTCAAAGGAAAGAGAGAAACCACAATTAAAATGATAAATCATTTACAATTTACTTGCAGATACGAGGTAAGAAATATCCTTTTCTGAGTTACATAGGTTCAATGCATGAATTTTTGAGATATAAAAATATGATACTAAAAATATCTAAGGAATAACATGAGAGAACAACCCTTACAATTTGTGTAATCACTTATATTTATACCATTCGTGGAAGGGAGAAGATAAAGAGAAGAAAGAAGAAAGGTTTCCATTGTGGAGTATTGACCCTTTGAAATTGTGATGGACAAGCATGGGCACCATGATTCTTTATAGATTTAACTTGTAGTAAAATCATGGGATTAATTAAAAGATATCCAAAAACCACAACATGGTACCTTGATTCTATCGTATTTCATCAGACAATGCAGAAAGATGTCATACTTCATTAAAATTTTGTGGTTGTGTTGGTTGATCGTTTGGTTAAGGAATAGGCATGGCCTTGAGACCTTACACGGAAATCTAATGTTTTGATGGCTTCCTTGGATTTACATTAATTATTGGTCATTTTTGGATTTTCATGTTTCCTAAATGATGTGCGGAGATGAATTTTCTTGTTGGTGTTTGAGTGTTTCTAAATTCCACTATGAGATGTTCCTTCAATGTTGCAAAGGTATTTCTTTCTTCATTTCCACACAACACCATATTGGTGCCTATGTTCCTTTTTCCATGGAATTAACAATCCATGAAACACTATGATTTGGGAAACCCACAAAAAAATAGGATAATGTTTTTGATTTCTTACCTTAGGAATTCTAACTTTGAATTTTTATCATGCATGTTTTCGAACTTCATGCACGAAAATTCTAACTTATTGTATTTATATTTGGTTTTATGGAATTGAAAACTCTGCGTAATTATATGTCTTTCATGTATGCGTGACATTGTTTCCATGTAATGAAGGGCTTACTAATTTCTCATTGCTTTTGTTCTATGGATTTTTTCCTTGGCTTATTTTCTAATTTCCACACAAGTAAGTGATCTGCGATCTATGAGTTCCTTCAACCCAAAAGGGAATAAATTACTTAGTGTTGTGATGGTAGAAAATAATTTGTGAAACATTGAATTTTCTTATTTCCACCTAAGTCTGGACTACTCATTACTTTGTTATGTGGGTTAGGGAACCCATGGAACACTTTGCTCATGTATTATGCGAGAAGAATGAATTAGTGTCCTACAACTTTTATGAGCTAAAAATGGATAAGTACATTTATAATAAGTTGTTTAAATTACATGGGTTTAATTTTAGAAAACATTTTGGTGACCTCCTGTGGGGAAATCTACATGCTATATGATGAAGACTAGTAGCATTGAAGAATTCATTGGGTATTGTTGGCGAGGAAATTTGTTGGGTGGAAAACTTGTGGATTCCTTACCAAAGCTCTGGGAATCTAAGTCCCTCTACTTAACCAGTGCAATTTCGTATATGCATGCACGATAAAATGTGGATTTCTATGGTGGCCTTTTGGTTAGGGATCCAACAGGGGCACTCCACTGACCCTACGGAAAATTCTTGCAGTTATCTGCAAGGGGGGAATTTTCTATGAAGGTGGGAAAGGGAGTGAGAAATGAGATAGGGAAACTAATGTTGCGGGTAGGAAATAGATTCTACACACATTAGTCGAAACTTTAAAACATGCATTTATGAAAAGAAAAAACCCTACAATGGCAACAAGATGAGATAAGATTCGAACTCAAAGTTTCTAAAATCTCCTCATCAAAGAGGCTACAAAATCATTCTTATTGTATTGATGCTTAACAAGAGTTGTACATCATGTGGGAATGGAAGAAATTTGAGAATGGAGGAAAGTAGAAGAAAATGGCTCTCCTTTACTTTCTCTAAGTACAATGCACTCATGAGTTTGCAAGATAAATTTCCAACCCATAAAATTGGCGTGAAGAAGAAATTAAATATATTTAAAGAAACAGTTACAACTTCTTCTTTGTTAGCAAGAAATGATTTACAATCTTTTTAGTCATTCACGTTTGTTTGATTCTTGATTTGTGAAGAAACACTTATGGTGGAAAAAAATAGACTTTTCATAATGTAGTTGTTGCATTTCTTTTGTAACTTTAAATTTGAACTATTCATCTTTACTTTGAAACTTTAAACTAGAGCCATCCATGTGGGAGAAATTTATTGGAGCGGGCATGGAGGATGCCTTTTGCATTTTGTGACTTTATAGAGATTTGCCATTTTTTACATTTTTGTTTTGCCCTTTCACTTTTGATATAAGCCTGACACGTGGCTTCACTTGTGTGGAGACAGAGTCACGGGTCACTTTTATAATTTTACCTTTTTTCAATGTGGGCTCAAAAACAAAATTGCTCCGCCGGCCCGCCTCCCCGCTTTGACCTTTGATGCAGGCTTAATATTTGAATTTTCCTTGGTGTGGGTGGGGTCATGCGTGTAAATTTTTAAATTTAAGCCCCTTTAATGAAAACAAGGCTCAAATTCTCAAATCTCCTTGACAATCCACCTCCCTACTTTGACTCTTTTGATGTGGGCTCAACATTTGACTTTTTTCCTCATAGCATGATCGGGGTTGTGGGTCACTTTATGAATTTTAGCCCTTTTTACAAAAAGGCTCAAAAACACAAATTGCTTCATTGGACCACCTCCAATTAGATATGTCCATGTACCCATGGATAATGGGGCCAAAATTTGATGGGGAAGAAAACATCCGTCATTCATGACTGTGGAAAAATACAGAGAAGAAGAAAACTCCACCATTTCGCGCCCGATTTTCAAATTTATTTTGCAAACCAAAGGATTGAAAACAATACAAGGTTCGATGATCCATGGCCATAGAAATATTGACAATTTCATTTAAATGAGGAAAATAATATAATTTTCACACATCTAGATGGGGAAATAGAAAATTTATCAAACCATGCAGAGTGGAGAGTTTAAACAACTTCAAAGCATGAATTTCTCTATCTTTTCAGACTTCCAACTTTGCTTGGACACTTATGGAGGGCATGAGCTCAAATTTTTTGAATTTTAATTCAAAAGATGGGGGATTTTGAGGGAAAAAACAAGTATGTATTAACCATTTTCTTAAAAACTAATCTCAACTTTTAAAACATGCTCTTGGATCCATAAGAACTTAGTAATGATCTAGAACTTCTCTAAATTATTCTAATGATTAAAATTATTATTTAGCTTATTATTAAATAATCCAACATTATTTAATATTCATAACCCATCGATAACATATGATAGCCATGTACAACTATAGGGGTATATCCAGATCTCCACGCTCTCCCTTAAATCACTCTACCTTAGTTTGTATATATTGTATACTTGGTTAAATATTTTAAAGTTTATGAAAACTATGTACATCTCCCAAGTATCTAAATAGAAACATTCATGTTGTATTTGACTGGTATACGACACACAAGTTAGGGAATTGGTGATCATATAATGTAGTCGACTATTATATTACTTTAGAAAATTATTTAAGAATTTTTTTCCAATATCATTTTCAAGACCACACACAATTCTACAAAACTCATCTTCTATCACCACACAACCATCTCAACATAGTTATCTTAATACCTTTTATGTTTCTTAATATGGTGATATAGTTTTGAAGAAGGATATTTCATGTCCAAATCATCTTACTAAATGAAAGGATCATATCCATACCATCTTAAGATCCCTATGGGAAAGATAGACTTGACCACATAATGATTTCCATGATTATGTCCTCACTTCTCTTACCATAACATTCCTAAGTTGGAATGAGAAGATACTAAGGAGAAGAAAAAGTAACATTGCACCTACGCTTCGATATTCTTTAAGTTACCTTTATTAGGTAAAGTAACCTTGTCTTTCTTTATGAAATGTTCAAAATGTATTGATATAAAATATTAGATTCTCACAAGAGGGTTATAGTTACTCAACGAGCTACTATATGTTATTAGTTCCTCTTATCATACTATTACAATGTATTATACAACCTTAGGGGTATGTTTACTAATAATTTTCCCATATTGAGTTGTTTCATCACATTCACTTATTAGTAAAAGTCTTTATTACATTAAGTTCATTTCTTTTTGTGATTAGTCCATTTAATATCACAAGGTACAACAATATATCTAAACATCTTCATCCCATTTTCATTGATATCCATATTATTTAAATGTTTTCATTCATTACACTTTTTAATTGAGTCAATAAAATCAGAAATTTGTATATAACTTAAGAATAATCAACTTTATTAATAATCAGTTGTATAAACAATATATCCTCATTTTCATATCCAACAAGATAAGTCATAAATCAACTAAGTCATATATTTGATTTAAATAAGGATAAACCTTATTCTTTATTAATAATGATATACAAATTAATTGAAGATAATACATTGGGCCATAATGACCATTTATAAATGAGAAGACATTTCATTTACATTAACAATGATCCTTTCTAGATTTATATCAAAATATCATAAGATGTAAATCAATCATAATCAAATCCAAATAGTTACTTTAAGAATTTTGGCCTTTCCTGTAAAGTATAGGAAATAGAATAGGGATGGGTCAGTTCATATTAATTAAATGAGTTTGCAAACTCATATTCCATGTTATAATCATAATGAAATAACAAAATAAGTTATGGTCAAGTTTATTCACAATCAATAGATTATAATTATAAGCTTCCTATTTTATAATAAGAATTATGTTGTATACACATACAAAATGATACTTAATATTTATATAAAAATAGTATGTTCACTTTCACTACATTTAGATAATAAGGTAACATACTAATTTTTCCTTTATTTCATTAATCCAATATTTGAAACAACAATTCACTAAATAGAAGTCAATCCTTGTTTAATTAAACCTTCATTCCTTTCAAGATTATAAACAACCACAAATCATACCTTTTCTTCTTTTAACTTAACTAGAGGAATGAGATTAACAACATCAAAGTAAGGCTAAATATCCCAAATAATTTTCCTAATCTCATCAAATATCTTCAATTATATGTAACATGTTAACAATCATACTCATAGAAAATTTTTATCTAACCGATAGGTTCATTTTTATTTTTCCCAAAATTTGTATTTCATTCCAAAACAAAATGTATTCAATAAAATAATAATAATGAAAATGTATGAAGAGGATATTTTTAGCCATGTGATATCATCTATCCCCAAAAATGAGTTTAATTAAACCAATTTAAAACAATAGTCCTCTAGAAGATCTTCTATCTTACCCAAACTATTTACCATTTCTCTACACCTTCCTAAATCATAATGATCAAAACAAAAAAAGTATACAGAGGAAGAAGGTTAATCATTATCGATAAATAATAAAACTATATCATTCATATTTCATCACCTATATTTCTAAGGTAGACTCAAATGGTGTGATTGCATAACATTGAACTTTCCCCAAGGTGTGGGACCTTACAAAATGGGAAATCTCTCCAGATTAAAGGTTGGTTCCTTATTCCTTTGTTTAGATGCATATGTGAGAATTTGCAGAGGATCTATCTCTATACCTAATCTAAAACTTGCCAAGGAGACATGGATAAGAAAGGGGTACAAGAAATAAACAATAACTAAACTACAAGGTGATGCACCGAAGGAATGATGAACACTAGTTCTGCTGATAGACACAAACCAACAAATACATGCAATAATCAAACACAAATAACCAGATTTATAATGAAAGACTAGATGCGAGAAAAAGAGACAGAAAGGATCTAGAATTGATCACAAATGTGTTTTATTGCTCTGCAGATTGATACAATACATTACAAAACAACCAGGAGGCAAGAAATATATTACAACTTTGATGGAAGGCCTGAAATTCCACAAATTCCTTTGCTAGAAGAAAAAGGGAGCCTGCAAAACAAGGAATGTCCAACCCTTTACAATGAATCCCACCCCCTATATTTATAGATTCAATCAGAGAGGAGAGAGAGAGAGAAGAGAAAAGTAGGTTGAAGCTCAACCACTATTATTAATGCCTTTGATAAAATCTTCCCCAAATCTATCTTTACTACATCAATCCTTGGTTTGGTGCCTTGAAGGAAGAGGAAATGATGGAATAGATTGAATCCGATCTGGTTGTTGAGGCAAGGAGATCTGCATTAAAGGCCTGAAGATGTTTCTCCATTTTCACCTACTAGGCCATGAAGACAAGCTTTGGCACTCGTTTGGGCTTCCCTTTTTGGATTCATCTTTGGAGAGGCACCATTAGGACACGTGGTTCTTTCCGTTGCCTCCTTTTTGCTTAGTCGATTTTGGACCCTTTTCAATGAATCCGAGCTCGAGGACTTTCGGATCTTTCACCATTTCTTCCCTTCTTTTTGGTTCTCTGGCATCCCCTTCTTGTCTACCCCCACTATTTCATAGTTGAGTCCCTCTGCGACCAATTTATAGATCCGAACAATTTTTCAAGTTCCTTCTATGCGGGGTTGTGGCTGATCCAATATTTGGCCCGGGGTGAAATATGGATAACAATTTGGTGACTCAGGGGTATCTACCTACTAGATGAAAAGACCAAATGCCTTGTCGTATCCATTGGGCATGGAGTCAAGAATGATGGTTTGATACTGATTCTACCTCTGATTCATGAGCTCGGCTATTTGCACTCTCAATTTTCATAAGAAATATTTGAAATGAAGGTTTCTGAGAGTAGAAAATTGTTTTGACCCAGGGCTTCATCTGTTTCTCGAATGGACTGCATAAGAGCAAAAAAACAACACCACAACTATGTACAAAATTGAAATCATACATGCTCTAAATAGAACATGCAGAGCATGCAAAGCACTTAGGAGAAAAAAACCTACACTACAACAATGCGATGTGCACAAGCACTTAGAGGAAAGAGAAACTAAACTAATATATAGGGTGAGACTTTCCTTTTAGTAGTAGTGCTTAAGATAGATCCCATTCACTGGAATCTACAACTCTTCACCCTCCAATGTAGATAATTGGAAAGCATTGCTACTTTTGCATCTTGTGATCATATAGGGGCCACTCCAGAGGGTGTCAAATTTGGAATGCCTTCCTGGTTTTGCTTGATTTGCATCCCATTTCAAAACCAGGTCCCCTTCCTGGAAGGTCCTTGCTTTTTCCTTCTTGTCAAAGCATTTCTTGATTGAAGCTTGATTCTTCTCTATTTCTTGGAGAGCATGCTCTCTGGTTTCTTCTAATTCTATCAGCTCTCCACATACCTGGCCTCCATTGGTTCAAATTCAGACATCTCTAGTTGTTTTATGAGCTCCAATGCTGGAAACTCAAGTGATATAGGAAACACTGCTTCTTTCCCATAGACAAGTTTGAATGGAGAGCTTCTGTAGATCTCTTGGGCATTATTCTATCAGCCCATAAGGCCATTTTGAGATTTGTATGCCAGGTCCTCTGATTCTCATCAAGAGTTCTTCTGATGATCTTTAGCAGGTTCTTGTTTGTGGACTCAGCCTGGCCATTACCTTGGGGTAATAGTTTGATGAAGTGCTCAAGTAAGTCCCATTCTTAACAGCCCATCCTGTGATCTTGGAACCTATGAATGCTAATGCATTATCTGATATGATGGTGGCTGGCACTCCAAATCTAGTCACTATCCCTTCATAGAAATCTAGGATACTAGACTCATTGGCTTCCTTGAGTGCCACTGCCTCGGTCCACTTGGTGAAATAATCTGTCGCTGTCAGAATCCATTTGTGGCCTTGGCTTGAATTTGGATTGATGACTCCAATGAAGTCCAATCCCCATTGCATGAAAGGTTGGTCGACTGAGATTGGGTGCAATGGAAGTGCTGCTAGCCTTTCCTTGCCTTTGAAGAATGCACAATTCTTGCACCTCTTGATCCATGTAGTAGTAGTCACTAAACACTGGGCCAATAATAACCTTCTTTCATGATTTTGAGTGTTGTCACTCTTGGAGAAAAATGGCCTCCAGCTGCTTCAACATGGAATTCTTGTAGCACTCTCTCACCTGATCTGTCTCAATGCATCTCAACAAAATGCCATTGATGTCTCTTTTGAACAAGACACCATCAATAAGAACATATGGGATGGCTGTAACCTGAAATGTCTCCTTTTGTTTTACTCATCCCATGAGGACACATGCTGTTTCAAGGAAGTGCACCATGTCTTGGGTCCAACAAGGAGTAGGTACATCATCTCTCCCTTCTTCTTGATCATCTTGTAGAACAAAAACAACCTCCTTTTCACTGTTTGTTTCATCTTGTTGACCTGAGGCTAGTTGTTCACACAACCCCTTCCCATGGACTAGCTTAGTGACCTTGATCTCAATGTCATATTCCATGACATGAGTGATCCATCCTGCACATGTTTTTCATTTAGGTCCTTGCTGAGAAGGAATTCTTTAACTCCCATGGGAGACCAATAGTTGGATTTTGTTGTTTGAAACCAAATGCTTAAACTTCTTCAATCCTCTGATCACCACCAGGACCTACTTCTCAATGAAGGAGTACCTCACCTCATAATCTTCTAGACTCTAGCTGAAGAAAGTAATTGGTTATTCTGTACCTTCTCTATTCTGTTGAACCAAGATTGTAGAAATCGTGTCACTGCCACCAAAGGCATACAATATGAAGTCTTTGGAAAAATATGGATTCACAAGAGTGGGGCTTGTGATATGGCTTCTTTGATAGCCTCAAAGCTTGCTTTTCCTTCAGCTGTCCACCTGAATGCTAAGCTCTTTTTCAGCATCAACGTTATTGGCTTAACAAGGGCAACAAAGTTTGGAACAAACCTACGAGACAAAATTGATTTTTCCCAAGAAGCTTTGAAGAGCCTTCTTGTGACTTGGCAATGGCAATGCTCTTATTGCTTGAACTCTCTCCGGGTCAATTACCAATCCTTCCTTTGATACAATATGGCCTAGCAACTTTGCCTTCATGGGCCAAGAATATGCATTTCTTAGGGTTCAATGACACCCCAAAACTCTTGCATCTTTGGAATACCTGCCTTAGGTGGAAAAGATGATCTGCTACATTCTTGGAAAAAATAGTGATGTCATCTAGATAGATCAAGTACTATTTTGTTGATCAGCCCCTTGAATGCCATATCCATTGCCCTTTGAAAAGTGGCTCGACATTGGACAATCCAAATGGCATTTTTTTGTAGGCATAGGTGCCCCATTTGGTGGTGAAAGCTATTTTGAATTGATCATCTTCTTTTACCATGATCTGATTGTATCCCAAATAACCATCTAGGAGAGAGAACCTCTCTGATCGGACACCACTTGCAAAATCTGCTCCATAAAGGGAGTGGGTAGTGATCCTGAGAGATGCTCTGTTCAAATCTCTAAAGTCAACACACAACCTAATCTCTCCATTCTTCTTTCTGACTGGGACCAATTTTGCAACCCAACTTGAGTGTTTGATTGGAAATATGATACTCACCTCTATCAGCTTGTTCAACTCTTTTTTCATCAGAGGCTCAATGTGTGGGTTTATTGGTCTCTTGCTTTACCTGATGGGCTGAGCAGCTGGATCTAGTTCGATTGTGTGTTGTGCTAGTTTTGGATTGAACCCTCTTAGGTCTTCATAACTCCAAGAAAACACATCTAGAAATTCTTGGAAAAGTTGTATGAATTCATATCTTTCTTGCTTGGTGGCCACTTTGCCAATTTGAAGTGTTTTGTCTTCTCCAACTGGGATTGACTCTGAATCTTCTCCTTTGATCTGTAAGTTAGCCTTCTCTTTTCTAAACTAATCATTAGGATTGAAAATAGATTCCAGTGTCACTAAGCCTTTGGGAAGCTTGTTTGTATGTAGCTGTACTATCTGATTCCCGTATTGCTGCTCTAGTTTGCTTTGGTTTATAGATGAGAATTCAACTTCTTCTTCTTACAAAAATTTAATGATCTGTTGATCATTCTGAACACCTGCCAACATGTATTATTATCCGGCACTACTGGCCTCACAACTACATGGATATGTGGTTTTCTTTATCCCTCTTGATGTTGTCAACCACATCAAATGTTGCTCCAACTACTGCAAGTCTATCAAAGCTTCATTCTCCTTCCTGGGTATGGACACAATGCTGAAGGCCTCAAAATCCTCCATGAGATCCCATACCCTACTCTTGTAGTTCTTGAGCAGGTCATTTTGACAGCATTAAGTCCTCTGACTTGATTGGAAACAGTTCACTGTCACCAAACACTTGCAAGTTCTTGATTCCTAGCTTCCTTGCCCAATGAAGACCATGGACCAAAGCTTCATATTCAATAGTGTTGTTTGAGCAAGAAAACTAAAATATGAAGGCTGAATAATATTTCATACCTTTGGGGGACACAATCATAGCTCCTCCTCCAAGCTCCTTGTCTACTCCTTGAGCCATCAAAGAACAATTGCCATACCTCATTGTCATCTTTATATTTTGGCTTAATTAGGTCGAGGAAGAGGATGATTCTCTTCATGTAGATAGTAGACACCTAGCTCATATTCTTCCATCTCCTTATAGGGTCAAAAGCATGTCTTTTGTTGGCCCATTCATCAAGAGTCAAGTCTGGGATACATCCCACCTTGGTATTTGTTTCAAAAGTGCTTAGGAGGTCTTCTTGATCAAAAGTTGAGTAGTTGGCATTGATTGGGCTAGGCACATAAGATTCAATATGATAATCAGCAATGGGTTAGATCTGATTGTGGCCTTTGCCCCATACCTTGTTCTAAAGAGCATATGTGACCAATCAAGACAGATAGCCTCCAATTTTGGTAGTGAAGTCCCTAGACAAACACAAAGCAAAATGTGGTGGAAAATCTATGATGGATATGTTTTACAAAATAGTCACATTGGGGTAGGCATGCAGAGTGAGGTTCAAGATCTTTGATGATTCCAATAGTTGTCACTATTGTCCCATCTAATTGCACTACCCCTCTAGAGATGACTTCATATTAGAGACCCAAGTTGATCAGCTATTTGTTTGGGCATCACAGAACTACTAGCCCCAGAATCAATCATACAATTGTGCACCAATTTGTCTCCAATAATCAATGAGACATAGAATGGAGGAGGTCTCAGGATCTTACCTTGTTGTTCTCCTTGGTTCCTCCCAGGTTGAACTGCATTAGCAAACACTCTCTCTTGTTGGTTAGGGGTTGATTTGAGCTTGACCAATTTTGTATGGCAGTCTGCAACAGATCCCTCTGCCCCGGAATGGCCAGTGACTCCCATAGTGAAATGTTCACACTTGTCCTCTTCATTTTCTCGATGATGTTGAATGAGCTATCCTTTTGTTGCCCCTTCCCAGGCACATTTTTCTCTTGCACCTGGGTTGTTACAACCGGTGCCTGAGTAGGTCTGGAAGGTGGCTTGGATTGACTTTGCACATTGGGAGTTGTATTTTGAATGCCAATACCTTGTTGAGTGATGGAGGGTTGAGGATCACCTGAGCTTGGTGAATGTCCTTCTCCAATATTTCTCTTTTAGACCATGTATTGGCAGCTATACTTTGAGAAGGAGTCTGATTCATTCCACATAAGTCTTCAGCCTGCCAATTGACAAGCATAGTTTCATTTGGGGGTCCCTCTTACTGAGCTCCTTGCTGTTGAATTTCTTCATGGCTAGGTTCTTGTGACACACCAATGGTTTGCACCATCAGAGCCTGATTTAATGCACCATTAAAGCACATTGATTGGTTATGTGGCTGATTGCATGGGAAACACCAATCATATTCTTGTGCCATGTTATTTTGTGCTGGAACCAATGCCCTTGATGTTGAAGTTGTACTTGGATCATATGGCCTGAAAGGTCTAGTAGCTTGAGGTTGTCCTTGGTTTTGGCTTTGATTTATAGTCTGAGATGGTGGTCTATTTTGCTGGTATTGGGGTCTAGTCTGATACTGACCTTGATATTGAGCCTGAGGCTGATATGGCCTAGAACTCTGAGCTTGTTGTCTTTTGATGGTTACTAGCTCATTCCCTAGGTTTTGAAGCTATTTCATGACTTCTGGAGTTCCTTAGAGTTGTTAGATGATGAAGTGGAGGCTTCAGCTGAGATTTGACTCTGGGGGTGGGTATAGGAGCTAATGTAGGTGTTTGGCTAGTATCTGGGCTTCCTAACTTAGGGTATAGAGGCATGGATGGCCTAGGAGTGATTTTTCCAGCCTGAATCAAATGGTTCTCAGCCCCTATGGAAAGGCTATATAGGTTTAGGTAAGGTTGTGCCCCCATTGAATGAATCATCAAAGAAATATAAGAATTCAAAGCCCTAAGAAAGTATAAGAAGGCACCTTCATTAGTGGGCTTTACTACTATTGGAATCCTATCCTAGGTCCATTGAAACCTGAGGTTGAAATCCATCAGTTGCTCATTCATTTGGGGCTCTCTTGATTGTTGTCAGTTGCTCCAACAAAGACAAGTTATCACCCTTTTCTCCAAACTAGTTGTGAAGAGCTATGCACAAGCTGGTTCCAATTTTGGATAGAGCCTGCCTCAAGGCTCTGAACCATTGGGAAGCTTTCCCTTTGAATGAAGAGGTGAGCAACTTGATGTACAATGTCCATCTCATGGATTTCGTGGATTGTACATAGACATTCACAATATCTTGGACATGATCACCAGGGGAAGTCTGGTTTTCCCCAGTGAAATATGGGATGCTCTTTAATGCTGCTATCGGGACTAGATTTTGTGCATTTAGGGTGAGTGGGCTGCTACAGTGAAGTTGACATATGGATTTGGTTGTGCCATTTTGATTGGCCTAAGAACCCTCGAGATGAAGGAAAGGCCTTGTAGGTGGAGGTGTTGACAAGGTTCTACTTGGTGGAGATGGAGACCTCTGAACTCTTCTTCCTCTCCTTTCTCTGCCTGGGGATAGATGCAAGTATTCAAATATACCTTCTTTCCTTGCTCTAGACCGGTTTTTCTCATGAACTTGCTTGGACTGCTGAAACTAGTGGACTTGTTTCTTTTGGAGTCGCCAGATGTACAATTTTAAGACTTCTTAAAAGCTAGAATCACAACAAGTGTACATCAATTCTTACTGTAATAAGATGGAGACTTCTCTGTCCCACTGGGCGTGCCAAAACTGTTAGTGTGAAATCACAAGCACCCCAAATGAGTTCTAAAAATCTATTTTCTAAGGCAGACTCATTTGGTGTGATTGCATAACATTGAACTTTCCCCAAGGTGTGGGACCTTGCAAAATGGGAAAGCTCTCTAGATTAAAGGTTGGTTCCTTATTCCTCTGTTTAGATGCATACGTGAGAATTTGCAGAGGATCTATCTCTATACCTAATCTAAAACTTTCCAAGGAGACAGGGATAAGAAAGGGGTACAAGAAATAAACAATAACTAAACTACAAGGTGATGCACCAAAGGAATGATGAACACTAGTTCTGCTGATAGACACAAACCAACAAATACATGCAATAATCAAACACAGATAACCAAATTTATAACAAAAGACCAGATGTGAGAAAAAGAGACATAAAGGATCTAGAATCGATCACAAACGTGTTTTATTGCTCTACAGATTGATACAATACATTACAAAACAGCCAAGAGGCAAGAAATATATTGCAACTTTGATGGAAGGCCTGAAATTCCACAAATTCCTTTGCTAGAAGAAAAAGGGAGCTGCAAAACAAAGAATGTCCAACCCTTTACAATGAATCCTACCCCGTATTTATAGATTCAATCAGAGAGGAAGAAAGAGAGAAGGGAAAAGTAGGTTGAAGCTCAACCACTACTGTTATTAATGCCTTTGATAAAATCTTCCCCCAAATTTGTCTTTACTACATCAATCCTTGGTTTGGTGCCTTGAAGGAAGAGGAAATGGTGGAATAGATCGAATCGATTTGGTTGTTGAGGCAAGGAGATCCTACATTAAAGGCCTGAAGATGTTTCTCCATTTTCACCTACCAGGGCCACGCGGCAGCCTGGTGCTCATTTGGGCTTCCCTTTTTGGATTCATCTTTGGAGAGGTGCTGTTAGGACATGTGGTTCTTTCCGCTACCTCCTTTTTTCTTAGTCGATTTCAGACCCTTTTCAATGAATCCAAGCCTGGGGACTTTGGATCTTCACCATTTCTTCCCCTTTTTTTTCGGTTCATCTCGCGGCATCATTCCTTCTTGTCTACCCCGTTATTTCATAGTTGAGTCCCTCTACGATCAATTTACAGATCCGAACAAGTTTTCTCAAGTTCCTTCTATGTGTGAGTTCATAATGATTACCACAATCAAAGAGTGCTCAAGAGAGAGAGAGAGAGATCAATAATATACATGTTCTAAAGAGCTTAATAAACAAATGATATCAATAAATCTCATGATGAAATAAACCAGTCAAAACAACATAACTCTATATAAGATTTGTTTCCATATTTTTAGCATTGAGTAGACCCGGTGGTCCCAAAATTCACACAAGTTTCCAAATATCACAATTTTTATAAAACCCAAAAAATTAAAAATGTCAATTCCAACTTCTTAATCTCGGTATTACAATAAGATCAACCCAAAACATATTTTACTCACTGATGAATGACCAAAACCCCCAAAAAATGATATAATACTCTCATGCCCACATACATATTTTTACAATAATGTTACCAAAGACATATTCATCTTTCCTTCATCATTATTTTGATTTTGTAAACTAAAAACAAAGGAAAATGTTTATTAACAAAATGATATCTCACTAAATCCACTTATTTTCAGCATTTCAAACAAAAATTACAAAACTTAAAGAATACATCTCATTTTAAAATCAAATATACCAAACCAAAACATATTCAAGTATTTCATAATGATAACAAGAGTAAGATATTGAACACATGCCTACATTTTTCTTCCAATATTTTTGCAATTTGCTAAGTCTAATGCCTCCAAAACCCATCAAACATTCCAACAACATACTTAAATACCAAAAATTCCATCATAAATGGTGATAACATATACAATAAATTCCATGAACAATCAATATGAACATATCTCCATAAAATCTCTATGTCGAGCTCTATGCAAAGCTCATGGAAAACCAAAAACAAATACAAACAATGCATATGAAAGATAGAGTAGATGTATACTAGATTTTGAGAAGCTAATGATTCCCATGGAAACCTATCCACCTTTACTACCTCATTCAATGCTCATGCCACATCGTGGCCACCCAAACTACCACCAAAACCATAAACCTCCATCTATTTTTTCCAAGTAACTTAAACTAAGCTTAAGTTTAAATAAAACTTCATAAACTTGCATGGTTAGTGGATGAACCACCTTACCCATTTGCCATGTATTCCTAACTTTAAAACATAAAAAAATCTTATGTCGAGTGGTTATTGACAAAAATAGACCAAAACATTTACCAACACTGGTCCCATGACCAATTCCATATGCAACAAAACTTAAAAAACAAATATAGTATATATGTATACATATATATTTATATTTATTAATCTATTTATTATCATTTTATTAAATCTAAATTATATATATGTATGTATGTATGCATGCATGCATGTATGTATGTATGTATGTATGTATGTATGTATGTATGATTTATTACATCATGAAGAAGATTATATAGATGACAAGACATAATGCAATCAGATCCACATCTAATAACGTAGACATGTATTATGTATTTCACTACTACAATGAGTATACACTAAGTCAAGATGTTAAATACTTCCCCTCTTACAAGAATCATCATCCTTATGATTTAAATCTAGCATTGATAATCATGGAAATCGTAAGAAAACTCAAAATAAACACAAAGGAAAAAATTCATCTTACCATACATTGGAAATTTGTAAAACTTAGTTGTACTCAGCCTTTTACCAGCAAGTTAATTCCCAAATAGTATTCAGTATAGCTTAAATTTTCATTCAATCATAATAAGTATCAAATAGTTTATTGAGTCCAAAACAAACCATCAAAACAACTGCTCATATTATCGAAACAAAAAAGGAAAAGAAATTTTCATTTCATTCATGTTCTCCCAAGTTGTGTTGTTCTCATAATATTGGTCCCATTGGACCTTACATTGTGTAATTTCATGATTTTTGAGACTAAACCTATAAGTTTCTATAACTCTTATTGGTTCAACTATGACAATTCCTCAATCTTGATCCCGTAATGAGTTCTAATTTATAATATGTGTTATATCATAAACATACTTTTTAAGTAAATATATATGAAAAACATTATGCATCATGGAAAATACAAGAGGTAATGCTAATATGTAAGCCACTAGACTTATAACTTCTAGGAATTCAAAAGATCCTACATATCTAGGTGATAACTTGGCATCTTTGCTGAATTAAATAGAGCTCTTTCTAGGTTTTACCCTAAAAAAAATTCTCTCCTTGCTCAAATTTTCCATCAATTCTTTTCAAATCAAGTGTATCTTTTTTTCCTATTAGATTCTCACTTTAATCACTCATGAATGAGCTTAACTTTCTCTTCCATTTCAGTCAACATTTCTAGACCCACAACCTCTTTATCCTTTGTGTTATCCTAGCTAATAAAATTTCTATGCTTTCTACCATACAATGCTTCAAATGGAGACATTTTTAGTGAGGAGTGGTAAGTGTTACTATATGTAAATTTAACCAATGGTAGATATTCCTTCCATTTGTATTGTTGATACATGTAATACATCTCGAGCATATCTTTTATAACCTGTTTCACTCTTTCTATTTTACCATTTGATTTAGGATGGTATTCTACAATATAGTTTAATTTTTTTCCTAATCTAGAGTTAATTTTTTTCCAAAACTAAAAGGTCATTATAAGATCCCTATATGAAATTCTTATTTCCAAAATTTCATGTAATCGATAGATCTCATGCACAAACCATGTAAAAAGTATTGATGAATCATCCTTAAGATTTCTTTGTATGAAGGGAGATACTTTGGTCAATTTATCCATTACTACCAAGATCATGTCATGTTTTTTTATAATGGTAGTCCTTGCACAAAATCCATATTTATTACTTTCCATTTATAGTGTAGAATGTTGTGAGGATATAGCAGACTGCACAGGGTGCAAGTGTCCCATTTTACACGTTGGCACTTTTAACAATATGAAACATAATTTATCATATTGGGATCACCCCTTTCCAAAAAAATATTTATGGTTTACATCAGCCACCACTTTTTATCGTGGGATGCTCGAATATGGTGCATCATGAAATTCTTTCATGAATTTCATTCTAAGATCATTACCCAAGGGTACATTAACATTTTTAACATATTGCAAGACTCCTTCATTATCAAACATAAAACCTTTGTATCTTCTATCATTTAGATTTGCTTCTAATGTAGTTTTCACATTATGATAGTATTAATCATTTCCAATCCATTTCTTAACTTCTTCCTTAAACTAATTTTTAGGGGCACAATTGTGGAAATATGCTTCTTGTGGCTCAGTGCATTAGCCACTCGATTTTCCTTTCCTTTGATGTAGCTAATATAAAACTCATATTGGGATAGAAAATCTAGACACCTACGATTTCTTGTATTCAAATTGGGCTAGGTAAAATATATTTTAGTCCCAAGTGATATTTTTTCAGTTCAAATGGATTTCCTAGAAAAGAACACCTCTAAATATGTAAGGTATGAACTATGGCGTAAGATATAAGTCATCGGGAGTATAGTGTTGCTCATGTACCTTTGTTTTTTTAATTTCATAACAATTATGTGATTATTTTGAAGAATTGTTCCACTCAATCATTCACATAAGGAATCAATTACCATGGTAAATTTTACATTGGGATATGGAACCTTCAATATAAGTGTTTTTGTAAGTTTTTCTTTCAATAAGTTAAATGCATTTTCACATTTATTAGTCCATATAAAATTTTTATCCTTTTTCTGTAATGAAGTAATTGGTCCAGCCACTCTTGAAAAGTCCTTAAAATTTTCTATAATACCCAATCAGTCCCATAAAACGTCTTACCTCATGTATGTTTTTAGGTGTTGGCCACTCAGTAATAGGTTTGATTTTTAATGGTTCAAAAGAAATCCAATCTTTTGTTATGATGTGGTCAAGATATTATACTTCATTATGATAAAAAAACATTTCAAAATCTTACCATAAAGTTTCCTCTTTCTCAACACTTCCAACACTATTCTTAAGTGTTCATTATGCTCATCAATGTTCTTCAAATAAATTAGAATATAATCAAGAAAAACTAGAACAAACTTATCTAAGTATTCTTGAAAATTATTATTGATAGGGTTCATAAATATTTTTGGTTCATTAGTGATTCCAAATGGCAAAATCATAATCTCCTAATGTCTATAATGTGTTCTAAATGGTGTTTTATGAATATCTTCACATTTTATCCTTAATCGATGATAACTAGATAGTAAATCAATCTTAGAGTAAATAGATTCATCTATCATCTAATCAAAAATATAATCAATTCTTGGAAAAGAATATCTATTATTTATCATTTCTTTGTTAAGTATGTGATAATCAATACATAGTCTTAACGTTCCATCTTTCTTTTTAAAAATGAACGGTGCTCCCAAGGAGACACACGAAGTCAAATCAGTGCTTTAGAAAAACATTCATGTAGTTGTTCCTTTAATTCAACTAACTTTGTTGTTTTCATTCAATAAGGTTCTTTTGATATTGGTTTAGTTCTAGGTTTTATGTCAATTGTGAAATCAAACTCTCTTTTAGGAGGAAGTTCAGAAATAATTTTAGAAATACATCCATATACTCACATAAAAGTGGAAACTATTCCAAGGAAGTATTATCTTCCTCACTAAAATTTTAGATTTTAATTGCATACAACATGTAACCTTTTTTTTGGCTTTCTTAAGATGCATTGCAGAGATTTATATAACTTCAAAATCTCTTTGAATGCCCTGAATGATGGTTTTTTTCTGCATGTCATCAAGATATTTTATTCATTTTTCAAAATAATCCACTATTTTTTCCATAAATTTACTATAATGATTTCATAAGACCTAAGAGATTCACGTAGAGGTCAAGTTTACTTGGTAAAACTAGGGTAATTCAAACACTTCAAACAAACATTTGTCTACCGTATGAATAACATCATTCCCACAATTTTTTCCATAAATACAATTTTTTAGAAAATTTAATTGCTAACTTACTTGAAATAAAGCACTTAATAACACCGGTGTCAAACAAAATAGTAATAGGATAACCATAGATACTTGTTTTTTGTTTTTTTGCTTGGTAATTACCCAC
Source organism: Taxus wallichiana var. yunnanensis (assembly GCA_018340775.1). Classification (NCBI taxonomy): domain Eukaryota; kingdom Viridiplantae; phylum Streptophyta; class Pinopsida; order Cupressales; family Taxaceae; genus Taxus; species Taxus wallichiana. The sequence continues at coordinate 692,799,215 of CM031237.1, forward strand.
CTATAGTGTGAATTCTTCTCTCTTCTGTTGGTTATTCCCCTAATTCCTTTGGAGATGGTTATTTGCATAATGATCACCACCACATTTAAAACATCCACAATATTCCCTTTCCTTTCAATTTTTTTAAAAAAAAAACAACACTATTCTATTCAGTTTTTCCTTGTATTTTCAAAGCAGCTTAGCTATTGTATTTTTCTGATAGTATTCATTTTTTCCCTCCTTATTCAACCATGTTTTCTTAGGATTTAATAGTGCATGTGATCTAACTATTTTATTCACTAAAGGTTGAAATTTATTGTAATTTATGTTTCGCTTTATGGATTTTTCAAACACTGCTTCCATTTTAGATGGTCCATGAACATCTAATTTACCTCCTATGTTTTGGTTTAACCCCATGATAAACTTATGGATTCTAAAATTTTCATCCTTTTTGTATTGAGTCATATATTTTAGAAGATTAGTAAAACACTCCCAATACTCCACAATACTCTGTTTACCTTGAATTAGGTTCTGAAACTTAGACATATTTTTTTTTATCAAAGTACAGTTGAGACAACCAACATTAACATAAGTATACCTTGAATTATTCTCAAGTTATGATGGTAGTATTTACTCCTAAATCCATCTTACAATTATCCCACCATGAAGATGATTCACTTGAGAGTTGGAAAGCACCCCAAATTGATTTTATTTCCTCCAAAAATTCCCTTATTTTGATGTACTTCTCTATCTTACTCAACCAATTTTCATCTTCATTCCCCAACGTAGTTCCATTAAATTTGGGTGGGATGATCCACTTTATGTCCCTTGACAATTCAATAGCCAAACAAGTTCTTTTATCCCCTCATTGATTGTTATTATTGTGTTGTTCAAGTTTTTCTTCCTCGTGCTAATCACATTGTTCTTCCTCATGCTCTTCATTCTCACTCACTATATATTGCTCCAAGCAAGTTGTGCAGTTTGTGTGTGTTGAAGTACTATTAGAATTTCATCTAACTTTTGAGTTGTTGAACCTTCAAAATTTTCTAAACTAGTTCCAACATCATTGTTCACCATTATTCTAACCATCATATCATTTTAATAAATAGATAAGATGTTCATTAGTGTTACAAACCCATTAATTATAAGAGCTTATAAACCTACAGCTATGATACTAAACTATAATGCCCATGTTATGATTCATCCAAACTAAGGTATTTTTTTGAAAAAATAAACCCCTTAAGTTTAATTAATGTTTCTAATGATTAACATTATAATTTATCTCGTTGTTAAATAATCCAACATTATTTAATATTCATAATCCATCTGATAACATATGATAACCATGTGTAATTGTAAGGGTATATCTATATCTCCACAATCTCACTTAAATCACTCTACCCAAGTGTGTATATATTATATACTTGGTTAAACCTTTAAAAGTTATGAGAACTATATGTACATTCTAAGTGTCTACCTATAAAACATTCATGTTGTATTCCATCCAGTATCCAACACAATAAATTAGGGAATTGGTCAAAAAATGTAGTCAACTAATACATTACTTTGGCCAAGGATTTAAGCATTAATTTGCAAGCTTAGTTTCGAGACAACACACAAGTCTATGAAAATTGTATTTTTTCACCACCAAACCATATCTACATAGTAATTTGGATACCTTTTATGTTATTTAAGAAGGTGATTTAGTTTCTAAGAAGGATATTTCATATTTAAATCATCCTACTAAACAAAAGGATCATTTTTTTACCATCTTAGGATACTTATGGTAAATATAGTAACCACGTAATGATTTCCATAGTTATATCCCCACTACCCTTCTTGTAGCCATCCTAAGTTGGCACGAGAAGGATACTAATGAGAAGATGAAAGAATATTGCACCTATGCCTCTTATATTCTTCAAGTTACCTTTGTTAGGTAAAGTAACTAAGTATTTATTTACGTCACTTTAGAAATGTATTAATACACGATATTAGATTCTCATAAGAGAGTTATATTAACTCAGTGAGTTACTAACTTTTATTAGTTCCTCTTATCTCACTTTTACAATGCATTATACATCGTTAGGCATAATTTTACTAATCATTTTCCCATGTATCAAGTTGTTTCATTACATTCACTCATTAAGAATAGTATTTATTCCATTAAGAACATTAATTTTCATGATTATTCCATTTAATATCATAAGGTACAACAATATCTCTAAACATATTCATTTCATTTTCATTGATATCCTTATTGTTTAAATGTCGTCATTCAATACACTTGATCATTTCAATTGAATCAATGAAATCAGAAAATAATATATAACTTAAGAATCATTATCTCGTATAAACAATATATCCTCATTTTCATATCCAACAAGATAAGTCATAAATCAAATAAGTCATATACTATGATTTAAAGAAGGATAAACCTTATTCTTTATTAATAATGATATACAAAATAATTGAAGATAATACATTGGGCCATAATTCCCATTTATAAGATGTGATGACATTTCATTCACATTAACAATTGATTACAATAATCCTTTCCAGATTTATATCAAAATATCATAAGACGTAAATCAATCATAATCAAATCCAAATAGTCACTTCAAGAATGTTCACCTTTCCTGCAAACTGTAGGAGAGAGAATAGATGGGTCAATTCATATGAACTAGAATGAGTCTACAAACTCATATTCCATGTTGTAATCATAATGAAATAACATAATAAGTTATGGTCAAGTTTATTCATAATCAATACGTTATAATTATAAAATTCCTAGTTTATAATAACAATTTTATCGCATACACATATGAAATGATATTTCATATTTATATAAAATAGTATGTTCACTTTCGCTATATGATAGAAAAGTGACATGCGAGCATGAGAATCTACAAGTAGCTATTCTTCGTACTCCGACCTCTTGAAGTCATCTTTGAGACAACCATTGGAAATGGAATATATGTGGATACAGACAAACTAGTTGGGTAATCTTATATCCTCAAAGACTTGCAATAATCGGATATGTGAGTCTAAGGCAAAGAAATATCTCCTAACCTGAATTGGTGTAATGGATCGTTCAGATATAATAGCTTCTCGGAGGCTCCAATCAATGTCGAGCTCTACCGAGATCCTATCTATTGGCTGTTGGATACGTGGAAAATGACATGTAGGTGCTTCATGTATATTTCTGGACAAGGTCATGGAAAATGGTAATGAGAGTGGGTTTGTAGAAACTATGGGTGGTTTTCTAGTCTAGCCAGAAAATTTTGGATTGATTGGCTTCTATGTTTAATATGGAAAATTGTGTTATGATATCTAGTGGGAGTGGTGAGGATCTAAATACCAGCGTGTGTAAACTAGTGTCAATACTTAACTGAATATTAGGCCCATTGGGTTATGGGACCTGGGGATCACAACCATGAGTTTGTGGTTATTGTGGACCTGTTATGGTCATGTGAAGAATAAATCTCTTCTTCCAACTATCCAATGGTCATAAGCCTTTTTAGCTTCTATATTTAGTGTGAGGAGTTGTGTGATCTTCTTAGAATACCTTACGGGTGCTTAGGAAACTTGTATACGCAACCATGTGTCTATGTCAATGAGAAGGTCTCCTAAATCCGGGTGAGGAACTAATGGATCGTAGAAAAATATTTTTCTCTTTCGGGTTCATATATGGTCATGTGGATATCCTATCAGGGTAGTCTATAGTTGGGTTGACTTGACTAGAATGTGTATGCTTTGTCATCTTCAATATTCAATTGTCTCAATTGTTCACTAATTGTTTGTTGGTTTGTTGTCATTTGAAAAACCTGAATCCTAAGCCCTTGATCTATATCCATTAATATTGTGAAGAGATTCGGTTGAGGTACTACCGGTTCGAATACGTAATCCCTGGGCTCTCTGGGTCCCGTAATTGTCATGCAAGAGATAATCAAATTTTAACTGAAATAAGTAAAATAACTATGAAAGATATATCTACACTATGCTTATATTTTCTTATTTTTGTATTTTCAATGATGCGTATTTGAATGAAATTAAAAGAGAAACTATTCTAATATATTCAGATAATGGAAAATTAATCTAATAACAAAATTAAAAGAAGCAAGTTAGTTGGTATAGCTATTTTCCTATGCACTTTTAAATCTATCCTAAATATTTAAATAACTAATTAGTTTAATCGAAAGACTTCCAATCTTACCTCAGAAGTGAAGAATGAATCATAGTTTCTCATAAACTATCATTCCCCACAGCTTCCCTGGAAATATTGAAAGTGAGCTTTAACTGAAATAAAATGATTTGCTACTCTATTTGATATATTGTAACTACAACTTTGATAGCTCAAACATGGAGTTTACAAAACAATGGTAAATCTAGTCATGTCGTGACTTGTCCCCTCAGTGTGATCTCCTTGTTCCTTCGTGTTCTCATGAATCCATAAAAGTATGAATGTGATAGTATCAACAGAAGAAGATACTCAAACAATGGAAGCTTTGGATATAAACCAAATACAATGCAAGTAAGAGAGGGATAGTGCAAGTGAACAGAGCTTGACTATGCAATTCCTAGCAGGATTTATTGTGGGGATACAACATAAATATACTGAGAATTATGGGATCTATTTCTTATGACAAAACAAAACTGAACTCTAAGATTATCAAATGGATTCTAATCTAGAACTAGAACTACCTTATGCTAAGCTGACTATGTGGACAAAAATGGAGTAAAATGAAAGTATGAGGATCAAATGATCTCTAAAGCAGAAAGGAGAGGCTGAGAATTCATGCAAAATCTAAACCTATTGAAACTCATAGAAGAACTTCAAAACACATTGAATAATCAAACATGGAAGGAGAGGGGCCATTTGCTTGAAAACAAGATGGGTATTTATAGCATTTGGATTTACCAGAGGGTAAGTTTGAATTGATCTCTTCTAATATAAACAAAGGGAAATCACTATTTACTAGGTGGCCAAAACATAAATGCAAGCTTTAGTGGTTGAGAAATGTGGGTGAAAATTGAATTTTTACATTTGACAAAATCATCGGAACATTCTAAAAATGTGCACAAGACCTCGCCCTGCGTAGGGAGGTAGTTATAAGACCGACCGCCCTATCCTGGGTGGTGGTCATGGGACTACCACCCAGGTAGGGCGGTAGTTCTATAACTTAAAAGAAAAAATGCAAGGAAAAGGGGGCAGAGGTTAGAACAAAACATGTGGAGGCTAGGTAAATAATTTGGGATGCAAATGTATACTTGGCGAGTTTTTCTAGATTTCGAACACCTTGCAAAAAGATCTGAATCATCATTGGGGTCTCTGTAATCTCTCTCTCCGTAGTAGTATAGTACCTATATTTTTAGGTACGTACATATTACCTCCTCAGAGAAGTATTTTGGCCATGAAGAGGAGTAAAATGGTGGGTCAAGTATGGTGGTCCCGAAATGGGGAGTTAGAAGCTATACCTGACACCCCTATGTGTCGAAATATCACCATCCAAATTCTCGCTATTTATAAAATAAAAAGAGGACTCAAGTGTAGGTAGATAAAACAAATCAAAAATAAACACTAAATTAACATGAAATGAGGACTTACCATTTGCGTGGTGATGAGAACTTACCTCTATCGGCGCTCCAACTCGTGTAAGAACACTCAAAACAAGATTAGAATACTATATATATATATATATATATATATATATATATAATGAGCTCATTTTACTATTCATTTTCACGTGTCAATTTGGTGGTTTTGAGCTCTGGGACCCACGGAATCATTTTGAGGAGAGCATAGTCAAAAAGTTTGTTATGAGATCGTGATTATGCCTCTCGAGAGTAGGACATCGACCTATGAAGTCTCAAAGTTAGTTCTTTCTCGATTTATCATTTTAAAACCTAAAATGTAAAATGTTAAAAACTTTATCTTGGGGGGATAATTTTTAGAAATTTTAGTTTTAAATGAGTCTTTAGGGGGGCACCCATAGGGTAGGTCTTTATTTCAGTTAAAATGGTGCATTTTTGCTTTTTTAAGTGTTTTTAGGGATTTAGGGGTGTTCACCGATTCGGGATAGGACCGCCACCCTGCATAGGGTGGCGGTCATGGGACCTCCGCCTTATGATGGTGGTGGTTATAGGACCATCACCTCATAAGGCGGTGGTTAGAAACCGCCACCACTCGCACTGCATGGCGGTTTTGAATAGAATGCAAAAAAAGATGTAGTTTTTAATTGTTTTTGCATTTTCAACATTTTTATATGTTCTTGATGATTTTTCCAGTTGGATTACGTTACTAACTTACTCTTTTTCTCTATTTTGGGTGGATGTCAAGGAGGAGTATATCAGATGGAGTAGAGAGAGGGAGTGTGATTGGCTCCCAGTAGTGTTAGAGGCACTGACCCGGCAGAAGAGCGAGATACTCTACAGAGGGCCGGTATTTGGAGGATTGCATAGGTTCCTCATGTTGCACTTGCTAGTCACATATTGTGTGACTTATTTTCATACTGGGATGCATATCGGAACACTTTCCAACTTAGCAAGTGTTAGGGGTGAGTGGACTATCACCCTAGAGGATGTTTATCGCATATTGGGGGTCCCGATTCTTGGGAGGTGGTTGTCTCTTAAGACAACAGTATCCAAATCTTAGATGGTTCAGTGGGCCACCTACATGGGAGATGTTGTTGTCTCCATGGGCTCGAAGAAGGGGGTGAAGGTCTATTCCATTGTTGATTCTCCTATCCCTGTGCTCCACCAGGCTATTATGGGTATCTTGGCCTCACGGTTGATTGGGGAAAAGGGAGGGATACTCTCTTATACTGCTGGGCTCCCATTATTACATAGATTGAGGCCCATGGCCATGTTTACACTTGGGGAGAAAACATTCTTGGGACAACCTATCATGATTTATATAGGGTGGTCAGATTACAGGGGTAGTCATTGAGTCACCCTACTCTAGTTATGAATTGGGTGTATGAGTGCATCATTCCCTATGGGAGAGGTGTATAGGAAGAGGATCCCAGGCTATTAGGGCAATGAGGTGGAAAGGATGATCATGTACTAAGATGCCACACCAGCCAAAGTGGCTTCTCTCGACTATTATATAAGGAGGCCACTCCTTATCAGGCCATGGCATGGCTATGGGGAGAGGAGACACATACACTAATCACCTACTATACTATAGGTTAGCTGATAGATAGGATGAGGAAGTTAGAGATCCACCCCTTTGACAGAGTACCACAGTAGTTTGGCCTCCCCTATATTGATATGTTTCCTCTAGCGGGGCCAGTATACAAGTTTGTTGTGAGGCTAGGGGAGGTCCTAGAGGCCGAGGTTGGACCATGGTTACTCTTGGAGTTCCCATTACAGCTAGGTGGGTGGTTTGTGCCCGAGGGGTAGCCGGTGCTCCTTGAGCACCTTTACTTCAGATTGGAGCTGGTCCTACTCATAGTGGAGAGGGAGATGAGCCCATTGATGTGGACTTAGACTTTGAGGAGTTCACAGGAGAGGAGATAGAGGAGGAGATGGAGGGAGGTGAGACAACGAAGATGGACGAGGAGGATGAGAGTGACTTTGAGTGGCATGACACTCAAGATATCTTGAGGGCCGAGAGGGTGAGAGGAGAGTGCAGAGAAGGTGACCCTGATCTTAGAGGAGTTGCCTTCTTAGGACATTGGGGGAGATGATGAGTCCGTGGCAAGACGTCACTTCTTTCTAGATTTGGGGAGGCTCCACAGTCGGTGGCAAGAATGTTGGTAGCAGTGCAGATCCTAGAGATCCCACCTAGATGCTGGAGATCCGAGTGAGTTACTACTCTTTTCTTGATTTTGTTTTAGCTAGAAATGTTTAGTTGATATTTCTCCTTTGTTGTTTCATTTGTTTTTGACTTTATTTTTGACAATTTTCTAACTTGTTTATTTCTCTTTTATTTGCAGTGACTGCTGAGGGATGGCGAGACTTGATTCACCGAGTGTGTGTGGACACCCTGTTGCTCCCCTCGGAGACTACTTGGGCCGAGCTTACTGCATGGATGTTGGAGAGCCCTAATAACTGGGTGAAATACGATGTTTTTTCCCCTATCTGGAAGGTGGAAAAGTTAGTGACCTCTCTTCATACTGAGCTAGTTGGATATAGGACTACTGAGTGCTTGATGAGGAGGATCCATTCTCATAGTGAGACCATAGCTACTGGCCGTGATCGTGAGCCCTCAATTCATTCAGAGCATTGTCATAGCAAGAGTCCTAGACACGGTCGTGCACCCTCTGAGGGATCCCACAGGGATTGAGAGATCATGGTGTCTTTTTGTAGTGATTTTTGTCGGATGTTTATATGAGTGTTTTTGTACTTTTCGGGCTCATTGAGCGTTTTGACCATGCCTAGTGCATGATGGCATTGTATATAAAACATATATATATATATATATATATCTTTTTGGATCTAGATCTTCTTGTATCTAGAATTTTGTGATTCATTTCCCATGTGTACACTAGATGTTTTTAGAATCTTTGTTTTTATATGCTTTTCAGAATGTATGCAATGGATGACAAGTGATAACAAATGTTGAACATAATGTTTCTCTTTTATTTGTTTTTGTAATGCTGATATGTGATGATGAAAACATATTGTAGTACTGAACTTTTGGATTCTTTGGGAAATGTTTGTTGCTTCTTCTTGTTTTGGAAAAACATGATGAATATATAGTGATAAAGAGATGAACTTGCCCCATTCCTAACTCCACACAACTAGTAAGATGTGAGGGCTCATCACCAAGAGTTGGGAAGGGTGCAAATTGTATGAGTTTGACTGAATGGAAATGATGAGAGAAAGACAAGGTTTTGACAGAAATCAAATTCAGACTTGCGTACTTACTCTTACTCAAAACTACTACATAGTTTAGAATGCAACTTATTTTCCAGTTTATCTAGACTTAGATCCATGGATGGCAACTTGGTTGACAAAATCTAGTTTTAAGGATTTGATCTCTTTGGAATTTGGATATTTAACTTCTCTTAGTATACTTTGCTTTAAAATATTAATATTCACTAATTTGTGTGAATGGACCCCCTACACCTTGTCTCATGCTATTGGTAGGAAGCATGGGCTCATCATTGAAGGCAAGACATAGGTGAGTAAGGGCACTTATTTCCTTTCTCAACCTCGTATCACTAGTAAGAGATGTGGGCTCATCACCGAAGGTTGGTGGGGCAAAGAAGTGTGTAAAAATAAAATATTCTATTTGGTTTAGTATTTTTTATTTAACTTGACATTTCTGATTCATGACTTTGGAGTATCCTTGTTTCAAAGAGATGTAAGAAGGATAGATGTGACACCAAGAAGCTTCTAGAATAGACCGTAGGTAAGAAAAACTTAACCAAGTAGAAAAGAAAGAGTATGACCAAGTATGCAAGCCTTGGTATGGTTTTTGTCAAGACTTTGTCATTGAATTGATGAAATGATTTTGGAACCATTTGATGATATTATGAAAACTGAAGAGATATGATTTTGAATGTTTTTTCCAATATTTTAGAAGCTTGTAATGAATTTCTTAAGAATAAATTCCTTGACCACAATAGTTACGAAACAAGTGAACAAAATGAAACAACTAAGTGACTAAATGCAATGTAGATAGATATAATATACAAATGGTGATGTTGATGACCTATGCATAAAACCATTTAAGGTGCAAGGAATTGATGATTCATTGAACTCCTCACCTTCTAGTGTGCACAAGAGATATGCACCATTTCGTAGTCTTTCTTTCATGACTTAGGCTTCGAAATGGGCCCAACCACTTGGGCCTTAGGAATTTCCTTCCTTTGCACATCCAAATCAACATAGGCTCGGTTTTCTTATCAATCCATGCCTCTCTATAGGATCTAGTCTTAGAACTAGATCTCCCTCATATATTTCTCGCTCATAGAATTTTTGTTATAGTGGCAAGGCTGGGTATAATTTTGGCACATCCTATTTTGAGGAGAATAGCTTTTAATAGGCTCTATGCCATTGTTTAGCATTTAGCCTAGCCTCATCAAGGATTTCTAGTTGAGAGAGGCATGCCTCTTTATAGGATTCTTCTCCTAAGATCCGTGATTTGTAATGAGAGGGAGAGAGACTAGGTATTTTGGCATACCAAAGTGGCCCTCCACATCCTAAGGATTTGGAATCTTTTTGAATTCTTTGTGTCAACACATCTTAAAATAATTCCATCAAAGGCTTCGTATGACAGAGCACATGTTCTAAAAGTAACATATTTGGATAACCGCGTAACCTTCAGAGTGGGATTCCATGATAAAATTAATGATAAGGCCATGGGTATAGCGATGGGGGTTCCTGTTTGACAAAGTATATGAATCGAGAAAGTCTAGATCTACCGTTGACCCAGATTGTTTGATGTAATGATTATAGATCTGATTTATGATGTTAATTCAACTTTATGCTACCTCAAGTGGGAGAACCCTTTCTTTTGAATTCTTTTGTGTCAACCCGAATACTAATGAGAAAGGGGTTTCGCCCTGTTGGTCTTCTTATTGAGGTTCGATGGGCCCACAAGGAATTCTCGAGGTATAATTTTAAATTCCAACTCATTTGTTCTCCTTAACTATTTTGAGGAGAATAGCTTTTAATGATTTGTTTGTTGCTTCTTGTGTGGCTTATCTAATGAAATTGGCTTTGAGGGTAGTAAGAGAAGCCGTATGAGAGGTTTATCTTGAATTTACTACATAACTCATGGACCTAATCATTTTTAAAGGATGTACCATTATCTGCGAGATAATGACTATGAGGACACCATACCTACAAATGATTTGATTCAAAATGAACTTAGTGATTACGTAAGGACACTGGTATCACCAGTGGTGAGAGGCATGGCCTCTACCCATTTAGTAAAATATTATGTGGCTTTATGATTATAAAGTTATGGCCATCTATTGACGAGGGAGAGAATTTACCTATCAAATCTAGGCCCCACGAGACACTTCTCCATTTCTTTATCAAACTCATATGAGTATGATAATCCTTATTTAAGTCTTCGATGGTAGATTGAAGAGAGAAAATCTCCTTCATTTCTCTTTGAGATGGAGCTTTCCTTGAATAAATTATCTTTGGCAAAAAGCTGCTAATTGAGCTTTGATTTCTAGGTTTCATCTTGAAGATGGCCTGTATATTGAGAAGCGGTCTGAAGTGTCTTGAAATCACGACACTGCATTTAACAAAATTTGATCTTCCTAGCTGTGGAAAAGGGCCATGGGGTTGTGAAATTGTGAGAAAATCTCCTTCATTTTCTCTCAGATGGGCCTTGAATAAATTATCTTTGACATGTGAATCTCACGGGAGATTTCTTGGCATTTATGGCACGTGTGCACAAATTCTACTATGTCATGTTCCAAAGTGTGAGCCAAAAATAGCCCATCGGATGTATTTTGTGAGCAGTGGCATGGCCACCAAAGTGGCCTCCACATATCCCATTGTGGGATTAGTAAAGAATATTTTTGGATTCTTTCGTGTCAACACATCTTAAAATCATTCCATCAAAGGCTTTGCGATAGAGCACATGTTCTAAAATAACATATTTAGCAGTGAAATAATGCATAACCGCCTTCTTTGTTGTGATGTGGAACCTTATGACGCTCAAGGGTACGTATGGTCCATGATAAAATTGATGATGTTAGTGTACCAATGGCATGTAGAGATGGGGGGTCTGGTTTTGACAAAGTATATGAATTCATCGAGAAATTCTAGATCTACCAGATCACCTCCATCTAACAGATTATCTCTGCTAACTACCAACCAAGATGTAATGATTTTTCCTTTAACGGATTTCTAATTTACAAATGTTAATTCAAACTCACCCATTAAGGTTATGAAACATCCATCCTTTTTAGATAAAGACCCTTGCGTGAGGAATGTTCATAAATGATCTCGTCTGTTTTTACAATGACCCTTCTTTTCTTGATTTAACATGTAATGTCTTAAAAGTTTTGCAAAACATGTGAAGACTATGGCAAGGCATTTTTTTTAAAACTAGGCACCGTAGTGTAACATGTTTCATAATCAAGCAACGTATGACCACTAATGAAATAGACTGCGCACGTTCTCATTTCATTATTTCCTTATTGAGCCAACATGTAGGCTAGCAAGACATCCATAGCTTGTGAATATGGGATCAAAGGATGATGGAAGGTCTCCAGGAGGCATTAGCATTGGAGGAGACAATGAGACAAGAAGCATTTAACTACTATTTGAAGCTCTTGATTACATTATTCTATCCAATCAATGCTATAATATTTCTTTAATAAATTGTTGATTGGATGAGAAACAAAACTTAAGTCTTGAATTAACCTTTGAATTGCACCGATTTTCCCAAGAAATGATCTAATACTGTCCACAAAGACTCATCATCGATGGTGGAATCATTCCAAGAACAACCCGAAATTAATTTTGGATGGATCAACATCAATCCCTCAATGAGGATATAATGTAACCTTAGAAGCTTGCCTCATTGTCACACAAAATACACATTTTCTCTGGGTTCAATGTGATGTTGTATTCTATCAATCATGAGAGAATGATATGGAGTACCTCTGGGTGATCACAACGCTTCTTGGCCTTGGCCAACAAGTCATCCATGTAGGATTCCACAATTTTATGAATAAGGTCATGGAATATGTATGTCATTGCTATAATCTTTCTTACTAAATTGTATGTAGCACCGACATTCTTAAGACCAAATGGCATGACAGCGTAACAATAAGTTCCCCAAGGAGTTATAAATGTGGTCTTAGCTTGATCTTCCTCAGATATTTTAATCTGATTATACCCTGAGAACCCATCCATGAGGGACAACAATTCAAAAATCTTAGCCAGAGATGTTGCATCAACAATGATGTCAATGGATGGCAATGAGAAATCATCTTTGGGGAAAGCTTTATTAATGTCCCGAAAGTCCATGCAAATGTGTATCTTCCCATTCTTTTTGAAAACAGGACGATATTAGATACCCATTTTGAATAGTCGAATCGGTTTGATGAATTCCACTTGGAGAAGTTTCATTACTTCTTCTTTCACCATGAGACCCACTTTTGGTTTCATTAGTCTTGACTTTTGTTTAATTGGATTTGCATCTGGTTTGGTGATAAGATTATGTACCGCGATATGTGGTGCAATTCCCATCATTTCTTTGTAATTAAATGTGAAAGCTTTTGATGTTCCTTGAGGATCTAAGTATGTATTTCTATCTCTTCTAGAGTTAATGAGGATCCTAACTTCAAAATATTTGGTTCTTCCTCCATTCCAATATTTATGTCAATTGTTTCTTCAATTAAGGAAGCGTTGCCTTCTTCAAATTCAGGTGGGGCAGAGGTAATTCCAAACTTTCTTTCGTTCTCTACCTCGTAGATATCAAGATCCTTTTGTAGAGGAGATTCTATCATGGGATTTCCAAAATAGGAAGAGGAATGTGGGATTAAGGAAAGATCCACTATGTGATGAGTGAGATGTAGCTCCACATAGGTGTTTAGATATTCAAGAGTGACTCTATCATTGTCAAAGTGATCCGGGATAGAAAACTCATTCTCAGCTTCTATATGTGTCAGGAGCGGGTTTGTTGGTATTTTACACACCAATGGTTCAGTATGAAGTGATACCATGAAACTTGTATTTTCCAACTCACTATTTGGAGTGAAACGGGAAGCTGAGGTTGCTATTGAATCTGTGAGAAGGTTCTGCTCTCGTGGGATTGCTTTGATTGATATGAAGTTGAATCCTTTGGTTAGATCTAATACCGCCATTTTATAGAGTTGTAAATGCTCAGCTCTAGTCTCATATACTTCAAAGACTTGGTTTTTGAACTAGTTGTGAGTCTCCTAGCACTCTAATGTTATCAACGCCCATCCTTTTGGCTATGATGAGGCTAAGGAGGAGGGCTTCATACTCAACCCCATTGTTTGTACACTCAAAGTTTAACTTTAAGGAAAAAGGTAGCATCTTTCCCTTAGGAGAAGTAAAGATCACACTTGCCCCAGCTCCAAAATGACATCTAGCTCCATCAAAGTGGAGAGTCTAATATTTTCTTGGAAAAATGGATGTGGGGACATTCCTCACATCTATTTCTTCTGCCTCGGTTACTTCTACCATATAAACCTCATATGATGGGAGGGAACCAATTCTTAGGGTGTATCTCATACCCATGGAATCAAATTGTAGGAGAATGGGTAGATATTTTTCTAGTAATTTGAAAATTTTTGTAGTAGTACCTAATGATACCATTTCTATGACGTTAGTCTCATTTTTTAGTGTTGGAATGCCTTCGACTAGATTTGTAATTTCTAATTTTGTTGTAGGTATCAACTTCTCTTCTGGTTTTGAATTGATTAGTTTGTTAAGTTGATTTGTTGGGAGTTCAAACTCAGAGTGAACACCTAGTCTTTTCTTTAAGTCTGCTAGGTGTATATCAAATGGTTTTGGGTCACCTTGTGCCACAAATATTTTCCCTAGGTGTAAAAATCTTATTTCTAGGAATAACGTGGAAGGGATTTCCTTCATGCGATGTATCCATGGTCATCAAAGGATCATATTATAGTTGGTTTCCGATCTATAATATAAAATTTGGTGAGGACTATCTTGGGTCCTAAGGTGACTGGTAAAACTATGGTCCAATTGAAGTGGCCATGAGGCTATCATAACCTCTTAGTGTATTTCATGTTGTGGAACAATTTGTTTCTCTGTATCCTAGATTTTGAAGAAAAGCAAAGGGGGATATGTTAACTTCTGCCCCATCATCAATCATTACGCACTTAACATAATTATTGTAAACCCATACCTATAAATGTAAGGCTGGGTTGCCTCTATGTGTAATTTCAGCATCTGTTGGCATTTTCTTATATCAAATATAAACTCAGTATCCCTATCTGGCTGCCCTGGAGGGTAGACATCAAAGTCTACATGGTTTACTTTCGTTTTTGGAGGAGGAGTGATGTTAATTAAATGACCAAGGCCTAATGATTCTAAGAGAGAAGCCCTATGGGTGGGAGAGTTCTTCAACAAATCCAAGAAGGAAATGTGAGAGAAGGTTTTTGTTAAGTCATTAATTAAATCATAAGCACCTATGGGTTTTACCAATGTTTGTTGAATGTTGTCTGGTTCTAATGGATAGTTTGGAATGGGTTGAGAAGAATAATATCATGTTCTTGTTATGGCTTCTATGGGTAGCTCGGTATATAACTCTACTAGGCCAACTATCTTGGTTTGTGGTTGAGTTCCTAATTGGGGTGTGACCGGTGGATTTAATGAAGTTGAGGCTTCATGATTGTTATTTCCTATCATAACACCCTTGTTCATCCTGTTTGGATCTAACCTATTATTGTTAGAGTGATTTGGGAGTGGATCATTAAAAATCTTGAGGGGTGCATTTTGAGGGGAAACTGCTCCCGTATAAGTGTTTGGCATGGGTACTATAAAATTTGCTAAGAACATATCTATAAAGAGTTATCTTTGGTATTCTAGAAAATGTTGCATGAATTTATTGTAGTCACAGAAAGTCCTAGTATCATGGCCTTGAATCTTGTGGAAACCAAAATACAAGTTGGGATTATAGTTTCGAGGTTGTTGATTTGAAACCTGTTGTGGTCCAAAACTCTGATTAGGTTGCTGGTTGTTAGAGTTAAAAATTTGAGGCTATTGCCTTTGGTTTTGACTCTGATATCCAGTTGGGTTTTGATTTGGACCTTGTGTTTGGATTTTTGTTGTTATTGTTGTTGTTGTCGTGATGGATGATTAAAATCACCACATTGATTGTTGGAGTAAATTTGTTATTTCGTTGATTGTTAATGGGTGGTAAAATGTTTATGATGTTTTCCCTTTTAACTTGGTACTTACTCCATTTGTTGTAACCCCATAGTTTTTGTTAAGGATCTTGGGTCCTTGATTGGTATTCCCAACATTAGGATAGGTCGTAGTGTTTTGATTGGGAGTGATTAATTTCCCATTTGTTCCATATGTCTTATAACCACTATCTATTGCCACTGATCTATTCGGAGAGCACTCTCAAGTACTTCATCATAAGTTCTTAGTGGGAACTTCTAGACTTATTCCTTTATCTCTCTATTGAGAGAATGAAGGAATAAGTTGCATAGTTCCATTTGATCCATGTTTGGAGCACTTGTTGATGAGTAGAGGACTGTATGCCATCTTTGAATAAAATGGCAGCAGATTCATTGTGCTCTTGTTTAATATGTAAGAATTCCCGATTCCTGTTCTTAACAATTTGTTCATATCAAAAGCTTTGATAAACTCGACACAAGTTTTTGAATGAGTGTATCGAGGATTCAATTATTATATAATACCAATAAAGGGAAATACCTATAAGGTTTTAGGAATATCTTAGCAACAACCGCATCCCAAGGAGTAATTCTCGAATGGCCATGTGGCGTAGGATTTGATATGTGCATTTGGATCCCCGCCCTTTGTATTTGGGTAAATTAGGAAGGGTCTTGGAAGCATGACACTTCATATGGTGAAATCTAGAGGCTCTTTTAAATATTTTGAGTAAGTCCCTACCGCATAGGTTTCGACCATCGATGGTGTCTGCTGAGGGGGTGGAGGTGGAATGGGTTGTTGATATGGCATAGCATATGTATTTGTAGGGACATAAGGAAATCCTTGTGGTTGAGAAAACATACCGGGAGGGAGAACATGTCTCCCTGTGGTGATTTTGAATAAATGTTCAAGTAGGGAGGAGCATTGCTCTGGTATGGGTTGTTTGGTGCTAAATTGGGAGGTATCATACTTTCAACTAGAGCGGCATTTGAAAATGTGGTTCTAGTTGGTGTTTGCTATTGAAAGTTATACAAATGTTGAGGAGGCATACCTAACATGACTATTCCTGTGAGGAGGTCAACTTGGCTGGGACGATGTGGAGAGTTGGGGATTCCGCTTTCCCAGGAGGGTTGTGAATTTTGATTTGCTTGAGCAAGTTCTAATCCTCTAACCTTATCTACTAAGGCTAATATGACTTCGTGAAGACATAGTGTTTTTCCTTAATGGTGGTTGTTGTACACCTCGAGGTTGTAAATGGGTATGATACCCTATTATGAATTGATCATTACCCTGCCAAGCTTCACCAAGAGTATTTCCCATAGGTGGAGGAATGGGGTGTTTTATTGAGAAGGTTATCGAGTTGTGTTTACAAACTTCCTATAGGTGGGTACATGTTTTAGAATCATTTTTAACTTCTAACGTAGCATGCTAAATACTCCTCATCCAAAAATGGGAGTGGATCTGACTGTCTACTGATTTGTGGTCTGAACAAACCCGAGGAGATGAAATGGACTCTCTAGTAAACGTCATATTGTTAGAGCCTGAGGGCTTTGGTTGTTGCATTTGTGTGAGTTGATCCAACTCCTCAATTCGGAATGAAGAACTAGAACTAGTTCTTTGAGGAGGAGTTTGTGATGACAAGTAGTTACTTGAATAGTTTTAGCCCATGTAAAAAGTGAGGGTGATGGTTGTCTATTTGTTTGACCATAATGCACTTCGAGACCTGAGAGAGGTCTGCCATATGTGTCGTATCCTAACATATTTCGGGGGTTATATAAATACCCACAAAATAATGGGAAAGAGCAAAGGTGGATGAAAGAAATGAAAATAAAAGGGGAACAATTGTTTGCTTCACCAATTTTTTATACTGATACAAAAGTAACATGCGAGCATGAGAATCTACAAGTATCTCTTCTTCGTAACCGACCTCCCGAGGTCATGCCAAGATAGCTAGTGGAAATGGAATATATGTGGATACAGAAAAACTAGTTGGGCAATCTTATATCCTCAACATGCAATAATGGGATTTATGAGTCTAAGGCAAAGAAAGATCTCTCCTAACCTGAATTGGTGTAATGGATCATTTAGATATAATAGCTGCTCAGAGGATCCAATCAATGTTGAGCTCTGTCAAGATCCTATCTATTGGCTATTGGATACATGGAAAATGACCTGTAGGTGCTTCGTGTATATTTCAAACAAGGTCATGGAAAATGGTAATGAGAGTGGGTTTGTAGAAACTATGGGTGGTTTTCTAGTCTAGCCCAAAAAATGTTGGATTGATTGGCTTCTATGTTTAATACAAAAATTGTGTTATGATATCTGGTGGGAGTGGTGAGGATCTAAATACCATCATCGTAAACTAGTGTCAATACTTAATTGACTAGCAGGCCCATTGGGTTGTGGGACCTGGGGATCACAACCATGAGTTCGTGGTTGTTGTGGACCTGTTATGGTCATGTGAAGAATCAATCTCTTCTTCCAACTATCCAATGGTCATAAGCCTTTTCAACTTCTATATTTAGTATCAGGAGTTATGCGATCTTCTTAGAATACCTTACGGGTGTTCTGGAAACTTGTATATGCAACCCTGTGTCTATGTCGATGAGAAGGTCTCTTGCGTCATCTTACCGTAGAACTAATGGATCATAGCCAAATATTTGTTCTCTTTCGGGTTCTTGTATGGTCATGTAGATATCCTATCAGGGTAGTCTATAGTTGGGTTGACTTGACCAAAATGTGTATGCTTTGTCATCTTCAATATTCAATTGTCTCAATTGTTCACTAATTGCTTGTTGGTTTGTTATCATTTGAAAAACCTGAATCCTAAGCCCTTGATCTATATCCATTAATATTGTGAAGAGATTCGGTTGAGGTACTACTGGTTTGAATACGTAATCCCTGGGCTCTCTGGGTCCCGTAATTTTCATGCAAGAGATAATCAAATTTTAACTGAAATAAGTAAAATAACTATGAAAGATATATCTACACTATGCTTATATTTCTCTTATTTTTGTATTTTCAATGATGTGTATTTGAATGAAATTAAAAGAGCAGCTATTCTAATATATTCAAATAATGGACAGTTAATCTAATAACAAAATTAAAACAAGCAAGTTAGCCTGGTATAGCTATTTGCCTGTGCACTTGTGAATTTATCCTAAATATTTAAATAACTAACTAGTTTAATCGAAAGACTTCCAATCTTACCTCAGAAGTGAAGAATGAATCATAGTTTCTCAGAAACTATCATTCCCCATAGCTTCCTGGAAATATTGAAAGTGAGCTTTAACTAAAATAAAATGATTTGCTACTCTATTTGATATATTGTAACTACAAATTTTATAGCTCAAACTTAGAGTTTACAGAATAGTGGTAAATCTAGTCATGTCGTGACTTGTCCCCTCAGTGTGATCTTTTCATTCCTTTGTGTTCTCATGAATCCATAAAAGTATGAATGTGATAGCATCAATAGAAGAAGATACTCGAATAATGGTAGCTTTGGATATAAATGAATACAATGCAAGTAAGAGAGGGATAGTGCAAGTGAACTGAGAGCTTGACTATAAAATTCTAGTAGGATTTATGTGGGGATATAACTTAAATATACCGAGAATTATGGGATCTATTTCTTGTGACAAAACAAAACCTGCAACTCTAAGATTATCAAATGGATTCTAATCTAGAACTAGAACTACCTTATGCTAAGCTGACTGTGTGGACAACAATGGAGTAAAAATGAAAGTATGAGGATCAAATGATCTCTAAAATAGAAAGGAGAGGCTGAGAATTCATGCAAAATCTAAACCTATTGAAACTCATAGAAGAACTTCAAAACACACTGAATAATCAAACATGGAAGGAGAGGGGCCATTTGCTTGAAAACAAGTTGGGTATTTATAAGCATTTGGATTTACCAGAGGGTAAGTTTGTATTGATCTCTTCTAATATAAACAAAGGGAAATCACTATTTACCAGGAGGCCAAAACATAAATGTAAGCTTTAGTGGTTGAGAAATGTGGGTGAAAATTGAATTTTTACATTTGACGAAATTGTCAAAACGTTATGGAAAATGCACACAGGACCACCGCCCTATGTAGGAAGGTAGTTATAGGACCGTTCGCCCGTCTGGGCGGAGGATATGGGACCGCCGCCTAGGCAAGGCGGCGGTTCTATAACTTAAAGAAAAAAATGCAAGGAAAAGGGGGCAGAGGTTAGAAAAAAACATGTGGAGGCTAGGTAAAGCATTTGGGATGCAAATGTATACTTGGTGAGATTTTCTAGATTTCAAACACCTTGTGAAAAATCGAATCATCATTGGGGTCTCTCGTAATCTCTCTTGGAAGTATAATACCTACATTTTTAGGTACATATAGAATCCAACCTGTAAAAATTAACATTTAGATAATAATGTAACACACTAATACTGTCCTTTATTTAACAATCCAAGATTTGAAACAAAATTTCACTAAAAATGAGTAAATCAGTTTTTAATTAAACCTTCATTCCTATCAAGATTCTAAACAACCACAAATCATACCTTTTTTCTTGAAACTCAACAAGTGGAATGAGCTTAACAACATCAAAGTAGGGCTAAATACCCCAATTCTTTTCCAAATTTGATCAAATATTCAATTATATGTAACATGCTAACAATCATAATCTTGGAAGAAATTGTATCTAAAAGTAAGTTCATTTTGTTTTTCCCAAACTTCATATTCCATTGCAAAAAAAATTAATTCAATAAAAGAATAATAATGACAACATATCAAGAGGAAATTTTTAACCATATTATATAATATATGTCAAAAAATTAGTTTAATGAAACTAATGTAAAAAAATAGTGCTCTAGAAGAGTTTCTAGCTTACCCAGTATGTTTCCCATTTCTCTACACCTTCCAAAATCCTAATGATCAAAAACAAAAAAATATGTAGAGGGAGAGGATAATCATTATTGTTTTATAATAAAACTATTTTGTTCCTATTTCCTCTCTCATATTTCATTCAATGAACCAAAAGTTAAACATGTTCATAAACAAGTTATAATTGACATGCTCAATAAGAGCTAAAAATAATGATTAGGGTCAAGCTTGGAGATGAGGTAAAAGCACAAAAAAACAAAAATATTATGAGAGATTTATTTTATTTTGATAAAATTGACAGATATGTAGAATAACACAAAGCGTATTTAACTTCAAGTTCATAAAGATTACCATAATCAAATCATGCCCAGAGAGAGAGAGAGAGAGAGAGAGAGAGAGAGAGAGAGAGAGATAGACCAGAGAGAGAGAGAGAGAGAGAGAGAGAGAGAGAGAGAGAGAGAGAGATAATATTCATGTTCTAAAGAGCTTACTAAAAAAATGATATTAGCAAAGCTTATGATGAGCCAAAATAATAATATATAATATTTGTTTCCATCTTCTTAGCATTGAGTAGACCCAATGGTCCCAAAACACACAGAAGTTTCCAAATATCATAATTTTTATAAAATCCAAAACACAAAATGATGAGACCCTTTAATTATTGTTTTAATTGTCTCATCTATTGTATATTTTGTATACCCTTGCACTATTTATCCTTGTTATCTTGTCAGACATTTCCACTTGAACTTAAACTTATGACACTTATATTAATTAATATAGCTATTACTAAGTTACTCTATTTTATGGATTTTGAATGTGCATGTTAATCTCTTTGATACAATGAAATGATTAATAGTGTTTTCCTTCAATGCCACAATTTTTGCATGACGTTGTTATATGTTATCACTAATATGTAGCTGAATAAACTCTATCACTATTAAAAGGGAATCCTCCACAAAACCGACATGCAACAACTAGGACTCATCCATAGAAAAGCACCTACATCCAAAGGAGAGAATGCACATAAAAAAACCGTGATTGTGGGAAGATTGATCAACGTGGATACTTCACCTATGTTTACGCATATCAATAAAGAATAAGTTATGACAACAAGAAGTATATCTCATGCCAATACTTGATTATGCTCTACAACTACAACTATGGAACTAGTTGATTTAACTTGATAACTAATTGTTAGAATGAATAGTTATGTTGTTGTATTAGAACACCTTTTCTCAGATTGATTGTATGCATAAGAATCTACGGATTTCTTGGTAATGATCTTTTACTTAATCAAAATGTAATTATTTGTTAAATGGGTCTCTTCACGTCTCTGTTGAATATAAAGAGAATGACAAGACTACATTAGGGGGATCAATAGTTAAGGAATTGTTGTAAGTTTCATTCTAAATATTCATGTTGATGAATAAAATCTAAGTTCTATCATTTTGTTGTAGACACAAGCCTTAGGAAGGGTTAGCACCCAAGGCAAGGCCCACTTGTGGTTTGTTAAACCCCTTTTATTTTCGTTTTATGTTTTAGTTATTTGAATGCATAGATTAAAATTGCAGCAATTCATTTATTTTCTTATGTTATGTTTTTATCTTCTTATTACATAGCTATACAATCTCCTTTTATCTGCAATGTAGTTTATTTCTAGCATTGTATTTCTAATTGTTGTGACAACAATCTTTTAGTTTATACCTCTTAAGCACCTGTAATTGTGTATACAACACTAGAGAGTTGAAATTTTATGTCCCTAGGTCTGATGAATAAATGATTGTGGATTAGTGAACAACATATTAATTGTTGTGAGTTAATTTACACCACCATTTTGGTGTCATTTCCAGAGGACAACTTTGCTAAGTTATTAGGTTTTTATGAGGGTTTTTCATTCCTTAGAAGTAGTCTAGGTTTTAGGAATTTACCTCAAATTAAACCCCCAACTAATTACCATTGAATGAGTTGAGTAGTTGATTTACCTCAAATTAAATTCCCCAACTATTTACCTCAAAGTGAACATTTGTATTCTATTTGCTTTTGTATACAATCCTCCAAGTGAAGTTCTAGTTGCTCATGAGGAGCTAGGGATGGAAAGAAGAGGGAAAAATATCTACTATATAGGTCATTGGGAAATTAGTTGATATTATGCTTGGGAACTCAGTTCTACCCAAGTATATTGATCCAAACAACCCTCTAGTAAATGTCACAATCAATGGTACAATACTAAAAAAACATTAATTGCCATGGGGAAGAAATAAATGTAATGACAAAAAAATCATGGATGATTTGAAATTGGAAGGATTAAGACCAACAACCACACTCTTTCATCTTGTAGATAGATCAATAGTAAATCCTGAAGGATTTTTGGAGGATGTGGTAGACTCTTGGGAGTACCTTGTTAACTTCATTGTTCTCCAACAAAAAGAAAGCTTAGGAGGATATCCTATCATCCTAGGAAGACCATGGTTAGAAAATGTTGATGCATTCATTGGATGTAGATATGGAGATAAAACCATCTCTAATGGAAGTGGCATAAAAATATTATGCTCTACCCCCTACACAAGTATTTAATGAAGATGATCAAACTATTTGGGTGGGAGAACCAGAAGAATACAATAGCTTAGTTCAATAGCTCATGATATTGGAGAAGTCATGTATAATAGAAGGACAAGAGGAGGATGTTGTTATTTTAAATTTTCTATAAAATAATTATGGTAAGAATGAAGAAGAATATGGAAATTACAATGCATAAGTTGTCCTAAAAATCAAATCTTACCACAAAAGAGTACTAAGAATGTTCCAGGTAAGAACTACATCCTACACTAGCTTCTTCCACATGATTGTATCTTGAATTCTATAAGTAGCAACATATTCTCCATGACTAATCTTTCTAAGCAAGTGGATATTGCACTAGGAAATCCACTCAATGTGAACAAAAAATTAAGCATGCAGTAAGAGTAATTGTAAATTACACTTCTCAAAAAGCATAGAACAATATTTGTAGGGGATTATGGAGACATGCATGGAATCCATACTAAACTCTATACTCATAATATATACATGAAAGACAACTATAATCCAATAAGACAGCCACAAAGGAGAATGAAACCAGTTGTGAGGGATATAGTGAAGGAGGAACTAAAGAAATTATTGGATGTTGGATTCATATATCTAATTTAAGATAGTCAATGGGTGTAATCACTTATTATTGTACCTAAAAAGAATGGAAAATTGAGAGTTTGTGTAGAATATAGAGAGTTGAATGTAACAACAAAAAGGATCATTTTCCACTCCCTTTTATTGATTAGGTACTTGACACTCTTGGTGGTAAAAAGGAATTTTATTTTTTGGATGGTTATAATGGCTACAACTCAATTCATATTACACCAGAGGATCAGTTAAGACCACATTCACATGCCCATGGGAAATTTTTCATACTTTGTTCTTCCCTTTGGTTTATGCAATACACCTACCACATTTCAAGGAGAAATTCTTAACATCTTTAGATCTAACCAATGATTGCATGGAGGTATACATGGATGATTTTACAGTCCATGGAAGTACTTTTGATGAAGTAATGAAGAACTTAGACAAAGTTCTCAAGAGATGCAAGGAGCATAACTTGTCTTTGAGCAATAAAAAATGTTATATGATGATGTCTGAGGGGATAGTGTTAGGTCACTACCTGTCATCTACTGGAATCTAGGTAGATCTAACAAAATATCAGTGATTATAAATCTTCCAACACCTAAAAAGTATAAGGATGTAAGGATCTTCTTAGGCCATGTTGGGTATTACCAAAGATTCATTCAATATTTCAGTAGAATTGTAACACCATTATTTTTTTTGTTGGGAAAGGATGTTGCATTTATATGGACAGAGAAATGTGAAGCTACATTCCAAAATTTGAAGCAAATGCTAACTTCTACACCTATTCTAAGAGGACCATATTGGAGTTTTCCATTTCATATACACACTGATGCCTCAAATCATGCCATTAGATCTATTTTAGGACAGAAAGATGGGATACTCAATTATGCAATCTATTATGTTAGTAAGAACCTGTAGTACATTGAGCTTAACTATATAGTCATTGAGAAGGAGTTTTTGGTAGTTGTATATGCCATCAACAAGTTTAGGAACTATATCATAGGATATCCAATATTTATCCACACAAACCATGTTGCCATTAAATATCTTATCAAAAACAAGTTTTAAGATGAAGGATAATCAAATGGTTGCTTCTCTTATAAGAGTTTGATGTAATAATTGTGGATAAGCCTGGGAAATACAATGTTGTAGCAAAATTTCTCTCAAGAATGGAGAATAATAATGAGGAAGCAGTAGTGGATGACTCTTTTCTAGATGAACACTTGTTTTCCATTTCCACCAAGACACCCTAGTATGCTGATATAGCCAACTATTTGGTTTTAGGTAAGACACCTCCACACTATCTATATTCTAAAAATAAATATATTGTTGAGAAAAGTGTGAATTTGTCTTGGATATCTGGTTTCCTATTCCACATAGGGTAGGATAATGTTATGAGAAGATATATAGATGATGAAGAAATTTATAATGTACTAAAATCTTGCCATAATGAGCCATGCACATGACACTTTGCTACAAAAATAACACTACAGAAAGTATTAACAATAGGGTATTATTGGCCTACACTACACAAGGATGCAACATTGTATGCAAGAAGATGTGATAATTTCCAAAGAATGGGAAAGCCTACCAAATCAGATGAAATGTCATTACAGCCTCAACTAGTATTACAACCATTTGACAAATGGGGATTGGACTTTATTGGTCCCATAGATCTTAAGTCTCAACAAAAAGAGTACATTCTGGTATGCACATACTAACTCACCAAATGGACAGAAGTAAAAGCATTACCAAATCAGAAGAGTGAAAAAGTTACAAAATTCCTATATGACCATATCTTTACAAGATATGGAGTGCCAAGAGAGATTGTCATAGATCAAGGTACCCACTTCACTACTGAATTTATTGTTGATTTAGCTATAAAATATGAAATCAGGTATAGGAATTCCACACCTTATCATCCACAATCCATGGCCAAGATAAAGTAACAAAAATAAATTGAGGCCATCTTGACAAAGACTATTGCACTGCATATAAGGGATTGGTTAGAAAGACTTCCAGAGGTAGTTTGGGAATTCAATACCACATGGAAGACAATAACTGGACTTACACCTTTTGAGCTAATGTATGGTAAGATTGTTGTTCTCCCTATTGAGTTTGAGCACAAGACATTAAGAACTACATTAGAATTGGGCATAGATTTTTCTGAAGCTCAAAGGAAAAGGATTCTTCAACTCAATGAGTTAGATGAAATGAGGAGGTAGGTTGTTCATAATATAGATGTGGCATAACAAAAATGGATCAAGTGGTATGACGGTTCATCAAGATAAGGCAATTTCAAGAAGGTGATTGGGCACTTCTCTTTGACTCCAAATACAAGGACCACATGGGAAAACTCAAGACAAGGTGGCTAGGTCCATATGAGGTTGAGAATATCTTTCCCAATGGATATGTGAAACTCACCACCATTGATCCTGTGAGATTCAAACTACTAGTAAATGGTCATAGATTGAGGTTATATAAAAATCCAAATGATAATAACACCTTCATCCAATAGTTCTAGAGGAGGATAGAGTAGGATGGAAATGAGAACATCAAAATTGAGGACAAAAGTTAAACTGTTGGTTCATCTTCTAAAATTTTAGAGGAATGAGATCTTCAGTGGCCTTGGTTTATCCAACTTGCTAGATACCCCAAGGAGGAATAAAAGTGATGTGATTATCCTTCATGGTGATCAACACCACTCACTAACATGTTTTATTTTATTAGCATTTCAGTTTTACAAGATTTGGAGTATTTATAGCAAAGAGTGCATAATCTCTTATGAAAGAAGGTGGTGCAAAGACTAGAACATCCACTTACAACAACATGTAGCCAAATCCTTGTTTTTCTTTCATTTTTTATAGAACCTAATTGTATGAAGAATCAAGATCCAAGTGAGTGAACATAAAGAGATGAAGATAGTTAGCACCGAGAAAATTTCAATCTTCCCTCTCTAAGAATTAATTGAATTCATTATGGAGCTTATTCTATATAGCAACACCTGCAGCAATAGGGCTTGTAGTAACACTACTTGTAGCCACGCAATACCTCAACATGTAGCCTCATGCATGCATCAAAGGGTACAACCTCTAATAAGGCACATGTCACAATCATTCAACATATATCTCAAGTTAAGTGCACTCAATTTCCTTTAATAAAGTAGCACTAGAATAATTATATTTAATTAATATATGTGCCAAATTATCAATGAACTTTATTAACCATAATATTCCACCACCTCCTATAATGTGACATGTCTCCCACGTCACCCCATGATATCACAAAACCTCACTTCACACACAAATATCTTTCAATTCAAATTAATTCCTACTTTTCAAGTTGCTGTGTACAAAACTGGTCACAAATTTTGAAAAGGAAAACACTTGATTTCTTCCGTTCATTCAAATTTTGCATAATCAATCCCAAGTGAAAGACCTCTTACTTCAAAAATCTTGTGGAAGTTAAAAAACTTAATAATGGGGGATACTTGATAAGAAATGAACATACATACCATTCATAGCTTTGGAATCAACCAAAAATTCTACAATACTTTCATGATAGTGGTTGGATGGATTACATAAATAAATTCCAAGGTTTTATGGCTGTGGTAACAAAAATGTCATGAACTTCAAGGATAGGAAAACAATAGTAAATAGTTTGTAAGTAAGTTAAGGTTGATGATGAAAGATTAGCTCCACTCACTTTGGACTACGAATGGAAGGTGAAATGTTTCTGTGAAATATAACCCGAGAGGAAGCTCGTGTAGAGTTTGCAAATGAGGATGAAAACTTTGTGATAGATAGAAAAGGTACTCTATGAACTTATTTAAAACCTTTTGGGCAGATGTGTCAAATTATATCATAAAATATTTTACCTATGAGGGTTGATATTCATGGTTAAACACTTTATCCATTTTAAACTGCTAAATCATTTGAAGAATGAAAAAATGTGAATGTACCAAATTTCTTGCATGAGAGTTTGAAGAAGATGAGTAGGGAATCACAAAGGGGAAGGTCTTCCTTGTCTCATCATTTCCTTGTCACTTTAATTATTAAACATGCATTAGTAATTGAACATCCTACAATAAATTGGGGAGACTTTTCTCTAGAAAATCATATTAATGATCTGTTGGGAAGGGTAAGAAAAAGAAAAGAGGCTCAGCTAGTTCTTCTATGCCTCCACTTGAACCCTTAGCTTCAACCTCCATTCATTTAGAAACCCATACTCCTACAGAAACCACCATCCTTTCAAAATATTCCATACTTGAAGAAACACTTGTCCATGACAAACCTCCATCTCCAAAACAAGGTCCTAGACCAATCTCTCCTGACAGGGTTCTGGTTGTTGAAGCATTGCTAAATATATCAACACCAGAGTCCTCTTCCTCTAAAGGTAAATGAAAGCCTCAACTAAAGTCTCTAAGCCATCCAAGAGGTCAAACAGGCTTAATACTAAAAATACCAAAACCTCAAGGCCTAGTAGAAACATTCAATTTTTCTAGACAATGATGAAGAGGGACTAGAAAAGAAGGAGGAAGCTATTCCAATGGAAGTTGAGTAGGAAGTCCATATAAACATAGATGAAGACATAGTCATGGAGGAATAGACCAAGGAAGTGGAAAAGAAAAAGGAGGAAGAGTTAGGTGAAAAACCTGCTAATGATTACCTTTCAACCAATTGAGGTTCAAATAGAGGTTGTTCATGCTTAGGGAAACCCACATGCAACATGAAGAAGAAGTGTCAGTTGAGGAAATTGAGGATGTAATCAATGGTCATAAGAGCTCTGATGAAATAGAGGTAGTTCATGCACAACATGAAGAGGATGTAGTAACTAAATAATTTGAGGAAGTAACCACTGCGATTGCAGATAATGAAGAAAACCTAAGGAAGTGATAGCAGCAATAATACATGAAACACATACCAATGTCATGGATACTAAAGAAATTTTTCCACTTGATATAGAAGAAACAATTGAACACATTGTCCAAACCTTTGAATCAAAACCTGTTGATGAATCTATTGAGCTAATGCACATAGACAGTCCTCTAGTTTCCCTAGATATAGCTCATGTAATCTCAGAACCTATGTCTCCACCAATGCCACCACCCAACCTGCAGCCACAAGTTTTCATACAAGAAGTTTTTAGAGATCCTCCTAGGCCAGAATGTAGAAATATGGAAACCCAAACCAATTCAGAATATTGGGTGTAGAAGTTTGAGAATTATTGTAACAAGCTACAAAGAAGGTGGGAAAGGGAAAAGGAAGAGTTACTCTTCCAACACCAACAAGATCTAGAGGAAAAAGATAGACAACTAAGGGCAAAGGATAATGAGATTACAAGGCTTAAAAAGAAACAAGAAGCTATAGTTCAAGTAACAAATGAAATATTCAAATGTAGACCACCATCAAATATTTATGTTGTCTTTTTAAAGGAACAAATGTTGTAATTAAAATACACTTGTATCAATAATGACATACCATTTGATATAAGTAGAGCAAGGAATTTCTTCAAAATATATCTAAAAATTCCCATGAGATCTAATTACTTCTTTGTGAACTGTATATGTTCAATTATGCTTTAGAATATGACAGAGACTAGATCCCTATTCTCTACATTGGGGATGTACAAGTTTAGGCACTGTGTTCTTACTTCCATAATGAGCTATATAGGGAAAAAAAAATGGTAGAGTATAAACAATTGTGCAAAGAACAACCATTGATGATTAGAGTAGAGGCAAGAAATACCAAGGAAATGATTAAAGAGTATGGTAAGTTTATGAAAGAGAAGAAAATAAAATAGAGGGTATACGAGGATGAGAGAAGAAGTCCATGATGAGGTCAGAGATCACATTAGGTTCAATGGTGTGGAAATAGTGCAGGCATGCATGTAGAAGAAGATGGGAAGAAATATCACCAGAGATGAGGAGAAAATAAATGCATTCATATCAAAAATTATTCAAACTCTCCAAAGAATCAATCCATATATTGAGGTAGTAAGGGGATGTGGAAAACTTGGTTCCCTATTGGATACTATCAACCAATAATCCACTACACAATACCTCACTAGTCCGGAGACAAGAAACTAAATAATGAATTATAGGAAATGATAATGGAAAATTCAAAAAGAATGAAGGTTATTTCTTTAATAAACCAGAAGGGACATCCATGCCAAATGACTTCAAGTGAATGTGTAGTATCATACAAGAATATCGCAAGAAAGCAGAGAATAGGCAATGAGATCTTGAATGGTGACATTCAAGAAATCGACTCTGAGTATGATGAGACCCTTTAATTATTGTTTTAATTGTCTCATCTATTGTATATTTTGTATACCCTTACACTATTTATCCCTATTATCCTATTAGACATTTCCACTTGAAATTAAAATTATGGCACTTATATTAATTAATATAGCTATTACTAAGTTACTCTATTTTACAATTTTGAATGTGCATGTTAATATCTTTGATATAATGAAATGATTAATAGTGATTTTCTGAATGCCACACTTCTTTGCATGAAGCTATTATATGTTTCCACTAACATGCAGCTAAAGAAATTATGTCACAATGTAAAGGGACTCATGCAACAACTGACATGCAACAACTAGGACTCATCCATAGCAAAAACCTAAATATAGCCAAAGGAGAACAAGCACATAAACAAAGATTGTGACTATAAAAAGCTTGATTAACATGAATAATTCACCTATGCTTACACATATCAATAAATAAGAAGTTATGAAAATAAGAAGTAGATCTCACACCAATACCTGATTATGCTTTGCAACTACAACTATGGAACTAGTTGATTTAACTTGATAACTGATTGTTAGAATGAATAATTATGTTGTTGTATTAGAACACCTTTTCTCAGTTCTGATTGCATGCATAAGAATCTATAGATTTATTGGTAATGATATTTTACTTAATCAAAATGTAATTGTTAGTTGAATGAGTCTCTTCACGTCTCTATTGAATATAAAGAGAATGGAAACACTTTGGATTAGGGGGATCTATAGTTAAGGAATTGTTACAAGTTGACTCTAAATCTTCATGCTGATGAATAAAATCTGAGTTCTATAATTTTAATGTAGACACAAACCTTATGAAGGGTTAGCACCCAAGCCAACACCCACTTGTAATACCTTTGACAAACTGTTATATTTCTCTTTTGCATTGCAAGTGTTGACATGTGATTTTCTTGATGCGGTGTGCTCCTTTGCTTGTTGAAAATCATGCTTTCCAGGGATAAATAATTTCTTCTCTTGGATTCATTAGACTGAAATGTTGATGCTTGCAATAATCCATTTTCACTTCAGATAGGTGAGTTATAATCTAGTTAAGATGGTTGCAAACTTATCTCTATTAACTGACTCATCCTTGGATCAATTCCATTGATCCAAGGAATGTTTTAAATCTCCTTACAGTCTGAATGGTAAATTGACATTCATAGGTTGAGAGACATAATGGACTGAGATTTTATATGTTTACAAATTCTTTTTGGTCTTGTAAGATCGTGCCTACATTCGGTTGTATGTTTTGTGCTCGGATCTTTAGGATTGATCTCTTCAGGACATTTAATAGCGTTAAGTGGAATGAAGCCTATTCACGACTATGAAGGGAATCTAAGTCCTAAACCTATGGGATTTATCCTAATGGTATTCTAAAATAAGGTAAATGTAACTATTTCCTAAGCTATGTCTACTTATTCGTGATAATCTATCCTAAGCTTCATATTCTATGTAGGGATGGGGAAAAACCTAAGGTGATGTTAGGTATAATCTTAACCTATTACCTACAACTAAATTGGTTTTAATTATACCCTATCTTAAGTTGGAAAATTACCTAAGGAAATTTTTTTAAACCTAAGGAAATTAATTTTTAGACTAAGTAAAGCTCATAACCTAAGTTATGGATATCTATCCTAAACTAATGAAAAGGGACCTAGAGTCGCATGGCAAGTTGGTGACGGTTCCAAACATATTTATTTGATTTGATTTTTTGAATAAATAGGAAGTACTCCCAGTTTTGGCAAAGACATGTAAACTTGGTGGAATCTTATGTGGAATCATAGTTAAACTTAGAAATGCATGTAGAGGTTGAAATAGCATTCACCAATTTTGGGAGGCGGTGGCAAGGAGAGATAGGTAGGAGATTGGGGAGTAATGGCATTAATGAATCTTGATTTTTGTGAGAAAACCATCTTGGAAACAATGAGGGCGGATTTTTTGGAGGTTGTTTGGTCTTGCATGCTTTACAATTTTTTCTCTGTATGGAGCTATCTGGTTCTTCAAACCAAGCAATTTGAATTTCACTTTGTGGCTATTTTTGGTTTCTTTGGTCTATTTTCAATCCAAGGAAAGTATATGAGGCATTGGAGAAAGAGATGTTTGGTTTTTGATCTTTCTTAGAGGAGAAAAAGAGTTGGAAGCTCAGCTGGAAGTCTCCTTCAATGGGAGAAGCACTATCAGGCATGATAGGCTCTACCCATTAAGATTTATTTCTTTCCTCTAAATGTTTCATTAAAATAACTCTTCTCTCATGAGATAAATGGTTACATGTTTTGTCTAGTTATTTACTTTCATGATTGAATGAATCTCTGTGATTTTTGGATATGAATCCATTACATGATAATTTTAGTCTTTGGATGTTTTTCTACGCAAGTTCAATGGTGATATGCATATGGAACTTTTGAGGCTTTGTGTTTGTTTGGAACTCGTATTCGGGACTGTCTGCTCGAAAAGAGCTTGAGTAATTGGTTTTTGATTTGAGTTTGAACTGGTAGTCTCTTTTGAAATATTCTCCTTGATGCATCTTGAGTTTGGAAAAGTGGTAGTACTCTGTCTTGAATGTATAGTTTACTTTGAATAAGTAATGGCATGAAAAATTTGAGGATATTCTATTTTCCTCTATTCTGGGTAACCCGCATCTAGTTTTTATCTGTAAGTCTTTGATTGTTTTGAGAGAAGGGTGCATGACCTTTTAAGTATCTATATCTTGTTTTGAGGATATAGAACCTTTGGTTCGAGACTGTATTGTTTACTTACCCTTCGGTATGAATTCATGCCTATTTGAAGCAAATTTTCCACTTTTTAGGCACTCAAAATTTTTTGGAAATGGCTTCATCAGATAGAGAATTTTCTCACCTTTCCAGAAAGGTAAAATTTTCCTTCTAACTCCTTGTATTTTGCAAGTTATGGCTCGGTGGAGTTTGGAGAGTTTTGCAGAAATTTTCCTAGGAAGGTCCATGACCAATCAAAATGTGCCACGTGTGGTGGAATGGTGGGTCGGTGGAGGTAAGTTAGAAATTTTTCCAAAAGGTTGGTGGGGGTGCAAAAAGAAAATTTTCTTGGCCCAAGGAAAAAAAGGCTTGAGGCATGATGAATGAATGAGGATGACCACGTGTGGCGGTCGGGAGTCGGAGGGGGGGGAAATTTTGGAATTTTTAAAAATTCCAAAAATGGGTGAAAAAGAAAATTTTGGCCCAGAGCCCCATGAGAACCAAAAAAAAGGTGACATGTGTCCATGGATTAATCGGGGGAGGGGGAGGAGGCGTGGGGAATTTGACAATTTTGCCAAAGTGTTGCAAATGGCAAATGAAAACTTTTGACCCCGAAGGCTCGTGAAAAAGGCCCAATAAAATGGAAAATGTGCCACGTGTCCATGTGGATGGAAATAAGTCAAAGGGTGGAGTGAAAAGAAAAAAAATTTGATTGGAGTGCAAAGGAAAAATTTGAGCCCATGCCCAGAAGAATAGGAGGTGTGACACGTGGCGGGGATGGGGCGTGGAGTGAATTTTGGAATTTTTCCAAAATTAAAAAAAGTGTAAAATGTCCATTTGAACCACTTGTGGACCAATAGGAATGTGCCATGTGGCATTGGAGTGGTGGGGGTGGATTTTTGGGAAAATTTTCCCAAATTCAAAAAAGGGGAAAAATTTTGGGTTTTCGGGCGTTGACCCGATTTTTGCCTATTTTTCCCTAAATCTTCAGAGGGCATATCTTTCGATCTAGAGCTCAATTTTTCTTGATTTTGGTGTCATTGGAAATATATTGAAGTCCTCTACATGATGGAATCTTCAATTTTGTTTTTTGATGGAGTTTTAGTGAGAGAAAAATGAAAAAACACCTTTGGCATGGGGAAAAGAGTAGAACTGACATTCAACCACCATTTTTAATGTAGTATGGCTTCCATTCTTCTCTAGCATGGTCAAAAATCTTGGGGAATGAATTTTAAGGTACCCATGCTATTTGATGATGGATTGGTTGGTGGTTGAATGATTCCTTTCATTTTCCCATGTTTCTCCTTCTGAGCTCGGGTTTTCATTGTTAAAAGCCAGATTTGGCTCATTTGTAAAGGGTTGGACATTTTTATGATCTGCAGGCTCCCTCCTTCACCCTGGAAAGTGAATTTGTGGAATATCAGACCTTTTTAGGACTGTACAACATGTTTTCTACCTCCTTGTTGTTGTAATGCACTGTATTTAAAAATGGAAATGACAATGCAAGCTCTGTGAATGAATTTTCAATCCTTTCTTGTGTTGTTTGCTCTATCTTGATCCTTCATTACAATTTTAGCAATTTGTGCATGATTTGTGTTGCATTTTTATAATCTGTGTCAATTTTAGAAATAGATGTTCACCACTCCTTTGGTGTATCACCTTGTTAGTTTAGTTTTATCTTCTTTTCTCTCTTCTATCCTTGTCTCCTTGGTAGAATTAGAGTAGGATTTTGAGTTAAACCTCTACAAATTTCATGCATACATCTGATCAGAGGAGTAGAGGAACCAACCTTTAATCTGGAGAGTTTTTCCCATTTTTGCAAGTCCCACACTTGGGGAAAAGATTCAATGTTGTGCAATCACACTGGATGCCCATTATCAAACTAGAAATGAGAAGGTCATTTAGGGGGTGCTGCTGATTTGCACTAATAGTTTTGGCACACCTGGTGGGACCTTAGAGGTCTTCATCTTCATTACAACAAAGTTGATGTGCATTTTTGTAAGTTTCTTGCTTAAAAAGAGCCTGATTTGCACATCGGTGACTCGAAGAGATAAAATCAACTGGTTTCAGATGAGTCAAGTCGAAGATTCATGAGAAGGATCAAACAAGGTCAAGGGCTAGAGAAGAGGATTTTTGAGTATCTATAGTTATCCCGGAGGAAGAGAGAGAGAGGGGAAGAAGAATTCAAAGGTCTCCATCTCCACCAAACAGAACTCTATCAACTCCTCCACTGGTAGACTTTCACCCATCATCAACAAGGGTTCTCAGGCCAATCAGAATGGCACAACACAACCCTTATGTCAACTTCACTAGCAGACCCACTTGCTCTCAATGCACAAAACCTAGTTCAGTTGCAGCATTGAAGAACATCCCATACTTTCTTGGGGAAAATCAGACCACTCTGGTGATCATGTCAAAGACATTGCTAATGTTTGTGCAATCCATGAGATTGTTGAGATGTAAATTCTTGTCAAATTTTGGCATCTTCATTCAAAGGAAAGCCTTGCTGATGGTTCGAGAGCCTTGGGGTAGGCTCTATCCAAAATTGGAACAGATTTGTGCATAGCTCTCCATGAGTAGTTTGGAGAAAAGGAGATAATTTGTCTCTATTGGAACAATGACAACTATCAAGAGAGCTCCCAATGAGTAGCTAATGAGACTTCAATTTCAGATTTCAAAGGACATGGGATAGAATTCTAGTGGCAGTAAGGCCAACAGCTGAAGGTGCTTTCTTATACTATCTCAAAGCTTTAAATTTTGATATTTCTATGTTAATCAATCCATGGGAGGTGTGAAATATATACTGTAGACTTATAGCATTGCCATTAGGGCTGAGAATTGTTTGATCAAGCTAGTAAAGCTGGCTCCTAGGCCTCCCATGCCCTTATATCCAAACTTGGAAACCCAAGCACTAGTCAAGCACCTACTTTAGCTCCTATTCCCACTCCTAGAAATCAGAGTTCAAATGAAACTTCTACTTCATCCTCTAGTGCCTCAAATGAACTTCAAGAAGTCATGAAACAATTACAAAATTTAGGCAATGAGCTGGTTACACTCAAGAGGTAGCAAGCCCAAAGTTTTAGACCTTCTTATCAGTCTCAAACTCAGCCTAATAGGCAACCATATCAGCCTAATAGGCCACCCAATCAGCTGCAAATCAAAATCAAGTAAGGCCTCCTGCCAATAGACCATTTCAGCCCTATAACCCCAATGTTGCATCTACCTCTAAAGCCTTAGTGCCAGTGCAAAATAATATAATATAGCTCAAGAGTATGATTGGTGTTTCCCATGCAATGAACCTCACAACCAGTCTATGTGCTTCAATGGTGCTTTGAACCAAGCTTTGATGGTGACAAAAACTGGCGTAGAGAGTGAGGTGAGTCAAGAAACAAACCAACAACAAGGAACATCTCAGCAAAATACAACTCCAAATGAGACTACACTTGTGAATTGTAGGCTGAAGATTTTTGTGGTATGAATCAAACAATTTCTCAGAATGTAGCAGCTAACACATGGTCAAAGAAGAGGAATATTGGTGAAGGGAAGTCATTAGCTCAGGTGATCCACAACCTTCCATCACTCCACAAAGTGTTGGTAAGAAAAATGTAGTTCCAAATGTGCAAGGACAGCCCAAGCCACCTTCTAGACCAGCTCAAATGCCAGTTATTGCAGCCCATGTACAAGAAAAGAATGTGCAGGCTAAGGGGCAAAAAAGAGATGTTTCATCCCCATTTAACATCATTGAACAAATGAAGAAGACAAATGTGAATATATCTATGTGGGAATCATTATCCATCCCAGGCCAAAGGGATCTACTACAAGCTGCCATGAAGAATTGGTCAACTTCAAATCAGCAAGCTCATATGCAAGAGAAGGTACTCAAAATGTTGCTCGGCTGAGGGGAAGCTTGGAGGACAGAAAGGTAAAGTTTTGAAGCCCCCTCCATTCTATGTTTCATTGATCATTGGGGATAAACTAGTACACAATTGTATGATTGATTCTAGGGCAAGTAGTTCTGTGATGCCCAAGCAAATAGCTGATCAGTTGGGCCTCCAATATGAAGTCATATCAAAGGGGTGGTGCAATTGGATGGGACAGTAATAACAATAGTGGGGTAATTAAATATTTGAGCCTCACTTTGCATGCATGCCCCAATGTCACTATTTTGCAAGATGTCAGTGATAGATTTACCACCACTTTTTGCCCTATGTTTGTCAAGGGATTTCATAGCTAGAATTGGAGGCTATTTATCTGTTGATTGGTCACACATGTTGTTTGGACCAGATATGGAACTAAGGCCACAATCAGGTCTGAACCTATTGCAAACTTTCACATTGAGCCTCATACTCCAAGCCCAATCAATGCCAACTGTTCAACATTTGATCAAGAGGATTATCAGGCATAGATGAAGCTGACACCAAAGTTGGAAGCATCCCAGATTTGACTCTTGATGAATGGGAAAAGCAAGGTACATGCTTTTGATCCCTACTAAGGAAATAGAGGAATCTGAACTAGGAGTTTATTGCATGCATGAAGAAAATCAGCCTATTCCTAGCATCACCAAGCCAGACCATAAAGATGACAATGAGGTATGGCAGTTGTTCTTTGATGGATCAAGAAGTAGACAAGGTGCGGGGGGCTATGCTTGTTTCACCTCAAGGCATTAAGTATTATTCAGCTTTTAGATTTCAGTTTGCATGTTCTAACAACACTGTTGAATATGAAGCTTTGATACATGGATTGCATTGGTCAAGAAAAGAGGTATCAAAAAACTTACAAGTCTTTGGTGATAGTGAGCTGATTGTTAATCAAGTTAAAGGACAACATGCTGCCAAAAATGACCTACTCAAGTGTTATAAGAATAGGGTGTGGGACCTCATTGAGGATTTTGAAGGCTTTGGCATCAACTCCATCCCTAGGAAAGAAAACCAAGCTGTTGATAGGCTTGCAGTAGTTGGAGCAACCTTTGATGTTGTGGAAAGTATCAAGGAAGATAAAGTGCAGCCAAACATTCATGTGATTGTAAGGCCATCAGTGCCAGACAATAATGTAAGTTGGCAAGTGTTTGAAAGTGACCAACAAATCATCAATTTCTTGCAAGAAGAAGTTGAGTTCTCAGCCAAAAATTAGGAAAAGTTAGAACAACGTAGTATGGTGATCAAGTGGTACAGCTGAGAACCAACAAACTACCAAAAGGACTTGTCACTTTGGAGTCCATCTTTAATCCTAATGATCAATTTAGGAAGGAGAAAGAAAACATCCAAGTCAAGGGAGAAGATTCAGTGCCCATCTCGGTGGGAGAAGGCAAATCACTTCAAATTGGTAAAGTGGCAACCAAGCAAGAAAGGTATGAGTTCATAAACTTTTCCAAGAGTTCCGGATATATATTTTCTTGGAGCTATGAAGACTTGAGAGGTTTCAATCCCAAAGCTAGCTCAACACACAATTGAATTAGATCAAGTGCTAAACCCATCGGGAAAAAACAAAGACCGGTCAATCCACACATGGAGCCTCTCATGAAGAAGGAATTGAATAAGTTAATAGAGGAAAGTATCATATTTCCCATCAAGCATTCAAGTTGGGTTGCAAACTTGGTTCAGTTAGAAAGAAGAGTGGAGAAATCAGATTGTGTGTAGACTTTAGAGATTTGAATAGAGCATCCCTCAAGGATCATTACCCACTTCCTTCTATGGAGCAGATTTTGCAAGTTGTTACGTTGGCTCTGAGAGGTTTTCATTGCTAGATGGTTATTTAGGGTATAATTAGATCATGGTAAGGAGGAGGATGATCAGTTCAAAACAGCCTTCACCACCAAATGGGAACCTATGCATATAGGAAAATGCCATTTGGGTTGTCTAACACCGGAGCTACCTTCGAAGGGAAATGGATATGGTGTTGAGGATTGATCAACAAAATAGTGCTGATATACCTAGATGATATTACTTGTATTTTCTAAAAGTGCAGCGAGATCATCTCTTTCATTTGAGACAAGTGTTCCAAAGATGTAGAAGATTTGGGGTATCCTTGAATCCCAAAAATGTATTTTCCTAGCTCATGAAGGAAAGCTCCTAGGCCACATTGTTTCGAAGAGAGGATTAGTAATTGATCGAGAGAGAGGTTGAAGCAATAAAAGCACTACCATTACCAAGTCACAAGAAGGCCCTTCAAAGTTTCTTGGGAAGAATCAATTTTGTTCGAAGGTTTGTTCAGACTTTTTGCAGCCCTTGTCAAGCCAATAACTATGATGTTGAAGAAAAGTATGGCTTTCAAATGGATAGCTGAAGGTAAGGCAAGTTTTGAGGCAATCAAAGAGGCTATCTCACAAGCTCAACTCTCATTAACCCAGATTTCTCTAAGGATTTTATCCTTTATGCATTTGGAGGTGATGATACAATTTTGCAATTTTAGTACAATGAACAAAGAAAATGTAGAGCAGCCAATTGCCTTCTTTAGCCAAAGCTTGGAGGACTATGAGGTGAGGTATTCCTTCATTGAGAAGCATGTTCTTGTAGTGATTAGGAGCTTGAAGAAATTTAAGCATCTAGTTTCAAACAACAAGGTTCAATTGTTGGTTTCTCATGTGGGAGTTAAGGACTTCCTCCTCAACAAAGACCTAAATGAAAAATGTGCAGGGTGGATTACTCATGTCATGGAGTATGACATTGAGATCAAAGTCACCAAGCTGGTCGAGGAAAGGGATTGTGTGAGCAGCTGGTCTTGAGAAAATCAATGGAAGCAAGCAATGGGAAGGATGTTGTTTTGGCATTGCAAGACAACCAAGAACAAAGAGGTGTTCAAGAAGAGAATGGTGGTATGCTCACTCCTTGTTGGACCCAAGACATAATGCACTTCTTAAAAATAGGCCTATGCCCTCCAGAGATGAACAAAACCAAGAGAAGACACTTCAGATTGCAGGCTATTCCATATGCACTTGTTGATGGTGTCTTGTTCAAAAAAGGATATAAATGGAGTGCTGTTGAGATGCATTGGGACAAATCAAATTAAGAGAATGTTAGAAGAGTTCCATGGTGGATCATTTGGGGGTCATTTTTCTCAAGAGTGACAGCCCTCAAGATTATGAAGGCTGGCTATTATTGGCCCAAGGTGTTTAGTGATTGTTATGCATGGATCAAGAGGTGTAAAAATTGTGCATTCTTCACAGGAAAGGAAAGATTAGCAGCCCTTCCATTGCACCCAATTTTAGTTGACCAGCCATTCATGCAATGGGGTTTGGACTTCATTGGAGTCATTAACCCAAACTCAAGCCAAGGACACAAGTGGATTCTAACAACAACAGACTACTTCACCAAATGGACTGAGGCGGTGGCACTCAAAGAGGCAAATGAATCTAGCATTCTAGACTTCTATGAGGGGATAGTAACTAGATTTGGTATACCTACCACTATAATATCAGATAATGCATTGGCATTCATAGGATCAAAGGTAACTGAATGGGCTATTAAGAATGGGATCTATCTGAGCACTTCATCAAATTATTACCCTCAAGGTAATGGCCAAGCTGAGTCTACCAACAAGAACCTATTAAAGATCATCAAGAGGACTCTTGATGAAAATTAGAGGACTTGGCACACTAAACTTAAATCAGCCTTATGGGCTGATAGGATAACTCCCAAGAGATCCTTGGTAACTCTCCATTCAGACTTGTTTATGGAAGAGAGGCAATCTTGCCTATGTCACTTGAGTTGCCAACGTTGGAACTCATGAAGCAATTGGAATTGTTGGAGTTTGAACCCATGGAGGTTAGATATGTAGAATTGATGGAACTCAAGAAATCAGAGAGCATGCAGCCCAAACAATGGAGAAGGACCAAGCCTTGATCAAGAGAACCTTTGATAGGAAAGCTAAGGCTAGAACCTTCCAAGTTGGAGATTTAGTGTTGAAATGGGATGCAGACCGAGAAAAAGCCGAGGAAGGCATTCAAAGTTTGATGCCATTTGGAGTGGCCCCTACATGGTCACAAAATGTAAGAACAACAATGCCTTCCAATTGTCTACATTGGATGGTGAAGAACTATAGATTCTAGTTAATGGAATCCATCTAAAGCATTGCTACTAGAAGGAAACTCCTCACCTTGTACATATTAGCTTAGATTTTCATTCCTCAAGTGCTTGTGCACATTGTTTTGTTGTAGCTTAGTTTTACATTTCCCTAAGTGCTTTGGCACAAGCTTTGTTGTCCCAAGGATGCATCTTTGTAGGCCATGTTCAGATCAAGTGATGTTCTACTCTCACAATCTTCTTTCTAGAAATTTTCTAATGAGTTGAGAGTACCAAGTAGTTAAGTTGATGACTCCATGCCCAATGGATTGCTTCAAGCAGCTGATCATTCATCAGCAGGAAGATGACCCCTCTGAGTCACCAAAATTGTTATCAAAATAAGCCCCTTGCTTATTTTTGGCTAACTTCCTTTCATTCCTTCCTTCCTTGTGCCTCAGTCAAATTTTTCCACTTTTTTAGGCACTCAAAATTTTTCTAGAAATGGCTTCATAGATAGAGAATTTTCTCACCTTTCCAGAAAGGTAAAATTTTCCTTCTAACTCCTTGTATTTTGCAAGTTATGGCTCGGTGGAGTTTTGAGGAAATTTTCCCTAGGAAGGTCCATGGACCAATCAAAATGTGCCACGTGGTGGTGGAGAATGGGGGGAAGTGGAGGTAAGTTAGAAATTTTTTCCAAAGGAGCTGGGGGGGGCAAAAAGAAAAATTTTGGCCCGAAGGCCCCGTGAAAAAAGGAGGATGACACGTGTCCAAGGCAAGGCGGAGTCGGAGGGTGGGGGGAAAGTTAGAAAATTTTGCCAAATTTTCCAAAATGGGCAAAAAAAAAAAAATTTTTTGGCCCAAAAGCCCCATGCAACCAAAAAAAAGGTGACATGTGTCCAAATGGTGGGAGGGGAGGGGGGGGAATTTTGACAATTTTGCCAAAAATGCAAAGGTGGCAATGAAAATGCCATGAAGCCCCAAGGAGGAGAAATGGAAAGTTTTTTAAACCCCGTGTGATAAAAATGTGCCATGTGTCCATGTTCTTAGTGGTCGGAGGTGGGGGGAAGTGTGAAAATTTTGAAAGGCAAAGGAAAATTTGAAGGTCAGTGAAAAATTTTGGAGTTGTGAATAGGAGGATGACACGGCGGGCGGTGGGTGGAGTGATTTTGGAAATTTTCCAAAATTCAAAAAAAGCGTAAAATGGCCATTTGAACCGCGGACCAATAGGAATGTGCCATGTGGCATGGAGAGTGGGGGGTGGATTTTTTTGGGAAATTTTCCCAAATTCAAAAAAAGGGAAAATTTTTGGGTTTGGCCCCCATGACCCGATTCCTGTTTTGCCCTAAATCTTCAGAGGGGCATATCTTTCGATCCAGAGCTTGGTTTTCTGATTTTGGTGTCATTGGAAAGCTATTGAAGTCCTCTACATGATGGAATCTTCAATTTTTTTTTGATGGAGTTTAGTGAGAGAAAAATGA
This sequence comes from Taxus wallichiana var. yunnanensis, assembly GCA_018340775.1. Classification (NCBI taxonomy): domain Eukaryota; kingdom Viridiplantae; phylum Streptophyta; class Pinopsida; order Cupressales; family Taxaceae; genus Taxus; species Taxus wallichiana. The sequence continues at coordinate 692,841,502 of CM031237.1, forward strand.
AAAAACACCTTTGGCATGGGGAAAAGAGTAGAACCGACATTCAACCACCATTTTTAATGCAGTATGGCTTCCATTCTTCTCCAGCATGGTCAAAAATCTTGGGGAATGAACTTTTAAGGGTACCCATGCTATTTTGATGGATTTGGTTGGTGGTTGAATGATTCCTTTCATTTTTCCCATGTTTCTCCTTCTGAGCTCGGGTTTTCATTGTTAAAAGCCAGATTTGGCTCATTTGTAAAGGGTTGGACATTTTTATGATCTGCAGGCTCCCTCCTTCACCCTAGCAAGTGAATTTGTGGAATATCAGACCTCTTTTAGGACTACTAACATGTTTTCTACCTCCTTGCTGTTGTAATGCACTGTATTTAAAAATGGAAATGACAATGCAAGCTCTGTGAATGAATTTTCAATCCTTTCTTGTGTTTTTTGCTTTATTTGATCCTTCATTACAATTTTAGAAATTTGTGCATGATTTGTGTTGCATTTTTATAATCTGTGTCAATTTGTAGAAATAGATGTTCACCACTCCTTTGGTGTATCACCTTGTTAGTTTAGTTTTATCTTCTTTTCTCTCTTCTATCCTTGTCTCCTTGGCAGAATTAGAGTAGGATTTTGAGTTAAACCTCTACAAATTTCATGCATACATCTGATCAGAGGAGTAGAGGAACCAGCCTTTAATGAGCTAAGCTCTTGTGCTAAATGAATAAGAGAGAAATTTTTAAGGTGGACTTTAGAATTTAACCTAATGTCTAATCTAATGGTTGTGTTTTGATCTAACTTAAGTTGGAAATTATCTATGGCAATTTAAGACCATTGTAATTTTGGAAGGACTCCTCTTTGGGAAATCTCAATAATATTAGGAATTTTGACCTAATGGACATGATTCAAGAGATAATTTGGGTAAGTCTTGCGCTATTTTTTTTTGGATTTTCAATGAGTTAGATCTAGAAGAAAATGATATGATTTATGGAATGTAGAATATACTTAAGTTTCCTTCGTGGAAGTAGGATGATAACTATTTTGATTCTCTACCCTTTAAGATTTCTTACTGGGATTCTAAATGAATCATTAAAACAAATCTGGATGAGATCTCTTAATGGTGAATCCTTTTATTGGTTTTTTGAATTGATGTAGTTATGAAAGGTAATTGCATTATGAAAGAATGGGAAACTTTCTTTGAGATAATGGTGACAAGCCAAGAAACAAATTATAATCAAACTGTGTTTCATTCGAAATAAGATGAAAGTGTTTTACAATGGGCAAGCCTTATGTTTTTTACATAAAACTGTGTTTTTTTAAATTTGGAGAATTGGTGTTTTGTTTTGAGATTGGGGCTTCATGTTTTGTTATGATATCATAATGAGAAACAATATCATATATTATTATGGAACTCAATGTAATACATTGAGAATGGGCTTCTTATGATATAAATATGGCTCGAGGAATAATTTGTGTATCTAAGACTTTGTTCAAGGTCGTAGATCAAGCCATAAATCAAGGAAATAACTAGTCATCGAAAGAATTTGTAGTGGAGACCATAGATTTAGGAGAGAATTCTTGAACATCAATGGATCTATATTCGATAACCATAGATCAGTTTTAGTTTGAAGTTGAACTATAACCTCTTTTAATCTTCTTAGATAATATCTAAGAGTGAATATTTTCTAAATAAGATAAAAGAAATATACCTCACAACATAGGGTGGGAATAAATATTTAATAAAGGTAAATAAAGTGAACCTGTCTTGTGAACATGAGCTAAGGTAAATATTATACTCGGATTAATGGAGTTATGTACTTTTTTCAGTTTGGTTATATAGAGTTTTTAGAACAATCATTAATGGTGATTTTGAGGATATTGATTATTCTTCTAATTTATTTTCTTAGGATGAATGAATCCTAAATATATCTATGCTAAAATGAATTTTATGTGTTACATGATTCTAGAAACTTGGAAAAATGACAATCTTCTTTTTTGGTTATGAAAGTAACTCTTTTTGTTACATAGTAAAGTTAAATTGTATTTCATTCATAGAGAATTATGAAATAATTAGATGACAAGATTTGTTTTTTATTCTTTTAAAAAGTAATTGGATTGGGTGATTGTTTTATATGATATAATAAATCTTAGTTATAATGATTATATTATATTATGCTATTTTCTTAAAAGTGAATTGAGGACTTATTATTTGTACTTCTTTTATGGTTGTTATTACTTATGCTTATTGGTATGATATATTAATTGTTTCATTAAAGCAGGGTTGTTTTAATGGAACAATTAGTGGAATGCACTTCATTTTAATGCTTAGTGCTTATCATGCTCAGTTCAATGAACTGAACCGTGCTAGCAATTTTTGCAGATGGACTTCGTAAGTGATAAAAGAAAAATTTTTTTATGATGTATTGGCTGATTTAAAGTTTGGTTCTTTTGTAAAGAATTTTGATTCATTCTTGAGTTGTATTGAAAAGAAAAGTTATGTTCTTTTATGATCTTAATGTTGATTGACATGTAGTATGTCTGAAATGCATAGTCTTGTAAAGTGTATATTTTATCATGATGAATTGAAAGGTTTGGAGACTGACTCCAAATTGTGGTGTAAATTCTCTTGTACTTTATATGAAGGAAATAGTAATGCTATCTTGTGATATTCTTTATATCTGTTTGTATACTATTACTGTTATCATTTAATAAGTTGGATTAAGGGAATAGTTTAATCTCCCTTACTAAAGTGTAACTTGTTAAGTTGCAAAAGATGTCATTCTCTATCTAAACAATTATAGTATAATAATGAAATATGTATTGGACATACAATTAAACTATATGAGTGGTGAATGATAAAAAGGTTATGTTAACCCTAACATCTAATCATGTAGAGGAAGACTCTTCCTCTCTCAAAAAAGAATGAAAAATAAAAAAAATGGTGGTTATGATCTTTAATCTTTGTACTTCATTTTATATAAAGTAAACACTAGCTGAACCTAGGTGGATGATACACCTTCTTTGGATAGCTAAGTTGCATTAAAATTAACCATTTGATGTTTGCTGCCCTATTTTTGGGATAACTGCTTGTTATGCCGAGTTAATGAACATAAATGCAAACATGAGTTAATGAAGTTTATTATATATCAAATCAGATTAATTATGGATAAAGAACTTAATGAATGTTGGAATTAGGGTTAGGCATGGTTGCTGTAATCTGAATCTTAATCAAATTTAATTATGAATTAATGACCACCAAGGGGTATGTACATCGTGATGAATAGTTCTAATGGATGTTGGCACATGCCAACTACATGATGTACCTTGAGAAGACTAAGGGCTTCTCGAGGATATAGTGTTGTAGTTGACATGTGGCAACACCCTTCCATATTTGTTCATCTAGATCTACACACATCTGGACTTGAACTTAGTTTCTCTCTAGGTCAAGTTAGTAGCATGATTAGAATAGGAAGTAGCTTTCTATGACTCAGGGTACCTAGGCACATTCGGATGACTTAGGTTGGTCGAGTATGCCCATATACCCTAAGTCATCGTGAGCATCTCCTATAACAAATTATGTCGCTAACCTAGGTTAGGGTCAAACCTTGGGCAAGTGGACTGACAGAAGTTAGTAAAGACCATTCTAGATAATAATAGAGTGAGGTGAAGGATGTATTCTAAATTGATGAGTATGTCGTCTAGGAATAGTAACATGAACAGTATGTTGAAAATCTTTGGCCAAAGTATCACAAGTTGTTGGTTGCATGTTGTCTATGTCACCTAGTTTAAAGAAACATGATGTCAGATGAATATTGGTAACAAATATTCAGATAGGTTCTTTAAATAGATCACTCAGTACCGGAATAGGGTAGGAAAACCAAGTATATACGTAGTATACATAAAGTATTCTATACTTTAAGACAAACATGAGAGATCGGTTAGTAACCAAGTCATGAAATGAGAGATCGGTAATTTACTGAGTCATTATAGCTGCATATGGTTATCTGTTATGAGATTGATTGGCATGGAATGTGTGTTCTAAATGATGTTTTATTTAGAATAGAGAACATTGTGTAAAAAAAAAAATTCCCTTGTTTCTAAAGTCTTAAAATAGGAATGTTACATCTTGGTATCAGAGCTAAAGGTTGTAGCTCTTGGACCTATTGTGTCCATAATATGATAAAACTTAAATTTTCTTGTTAACTAGAAAATGGTTAGAACAAGAGGAAATGTTGCAAATAATCCTCCACCGAGGAAGGAGCAGCAACTGCCCAAAAACTTGATGAGATCCTTGCTTGCCCTGTTGGACACAAGGATCATTTGGTTGTACTTGAACAACAAGTAATGGGAAATGAGGAGGAAGAAGATGTTGGTAATAATAATCAGCCACCTCCTGAGGACAACACCAATTTAGGTGTTGATAATAACAATGTGAACATACCTGATCACCTGAAAAAAAAAAAGGCTAGGCTGGTCAGTTGAACTCACTAATGATATAAAAGGATAAGTCCACCCAAGTTTGATGGCACCACATTAGGAGATGGAGCTGAGAATTGGCTCAAGTGAAATGGAGAAGTACTTTGTAATAAGGAATTTCTCAGAAGAAACAAAGGTGATATGGGGAGCATATCAGCTTTCCCATGAGGCATCTTCATGGTGGGACAACCGTAAGGATGAGTTGAATATTGATGAAACTAATATCACTTGGGATCAATTTAAAGGTTACTTTAGGCAACGTTGGCTACCAAAACTTTATTATGATCAGAAAATGACTGAATTCCAGAACTTAGCTCAAGGAAAGCTAATTGTAACTGAGTATTGGGAGCGGTTTACTAAACTCCTTAAGTATGTACCTCAGTATCAAACTGACGAGAAGTTCAGGATATGGAAATTCATCATGGGATTGAATCCGTTATAGGAGGAGAGGTGGATGTTCACAGCCCAACCATGATGGAAGGGGTTGTTGAAAAATCCATAAGGCAGGAACAAAATTGAAGGCAATTTTTGCTCATAAAGAGGAAGTAAGGAAGAAAGTCCCCAACTCCTCTTCATCATCTCTTGCACCTAAGAAAGGACCATGGAAGAAATTTGGAATGAAAAGTAAGTTTTCAGCTGATAATAGTAAGAAAGCAACAACAAATAAGTCTGTTGGTAATGCATGAAACAACTTTGTCAAGAATAATAATAACAAAAAGTCTATGGAGGTCAGAATGATAACTCTAAGGCTGGAAATAAATCCGAGCCTAGAAAGGGACCTGTAGGAGGCTGTTATAACTATGGAAAAGATCATTATGCAAATCAATGTCCTTTGAAAAAGGATGATCGTAATCAGCAACACAAGATACATGTGCATGTAGTAGCTGACAAGCAGGCTGAAAAATAGGCCACACCCATAGAGGTTTCGGGTAAGTTATTTGGCATACCTATAACTATTATTTTTTATACCGAGAGCTATTGAATGTTTTATTTCTAGTAAATTAGCATCAAAACTAAAAAGAAAAGCTGAACATGGATAAAACATGGATTGTACATTATGGAAACAATGTTGTTCATATAGTTAGTATGTGTCTTTTTGGAGCAGTCCTTGACTTACCTAGTTTTTCCACTGAAGTTGATCTTTATGTTGCACCTTTGGGGTCTTATGATGTAATCATAGGTGTTAATTGGTTAGCTGAACATAAGGAAAAAGTGGACTATTTTGAAAAACATATTAGTTGTTTAGATGACCTGAGAAAAAATAGAGATTCAGGGTGTGAAACGTGAGATTTTTGTTAGGAAACTGTTAGCTATGCAACTTAAAAAGGCCAAAAATAAAGGTTGTACCTTATATAGTAAATATTTTAGAAACTACTGAAGAGAAACAATGATGTCATGGAACGATATCCCATTATTATGAAACTATAATGATGTGTTTCTAGAAGAGTTACCAAGTCTTCCACCCAAAAGGGAATTTGACTTCACAATTGAAATCAAGCTGGAACCGAGCCTATTTCTAAGGCACCATATCGAATGACTACTATAGAATTAGTAGAGCTTAAGGCTCAATTGCAAGAAATTTTTTCTAAAGGTTTGATTAGACCGAGTGTTTCACCTTGGGAGCACCTGATAATTTTTGTGAAAAAGAAGGATGGAACACTTAGATTGTGCATTGATTATAGAATGTTAAACAAAGAAACAATCAAGAATAGATATCCACTCCCTAGAATTGATGATCTATTTGATCAGATGCATGGAGCATCGGTATATTCTAAGATAGATCTTTGATCTGGATATCATCAATTATGGATTAAGGATGAGGACATTCATAAAACAACTTTTAGAACAAGGTATGGACATTATGAGTTCACAGTTTTACCTTTTGGATTAACAAATGCACTTACAAATTTTATGAATTTAATGAATAATATCTTTCAAGAATACTTGGAAAATTTGTGCTTGTATTCTTGGATGACATTCTCATATATTCTAAAAGTATTGAGGAACACCATGAGCATTTGAAGATAGTTTTGGAAATTTTGAGAAAGAGACGGTTATATGGTAAGCTATCTAAATGTTCTTTCTATGACACAAAAGTGCACTATTTGGGACATGTAATAAGTAAGAATGGAATTGTTGTAGATCCTTCTAAAATTGTAGCTATAACTAAGTGGCCGCACCAAAGAATGTACATGAAGTTAGAAGCTTCATGGGTCTTGTTGGTTACTATAGAAAATTTGTAAAAGATTTTTCTAAAGTGGTTGCACCAATAACTTCATTACAGAAAAAGGATAAGAAGTTTTGTTTGGAATGAGAAATGTGAATCTGCATTCAGAACTTTGAAGGAATAGTTAACATCAACACCTATTCTAGTGGTACCAGACCCTAATGGAGACTTTATTGTTGTAATGGATGCATCTGGGGAAGGTCTAGGAGGTATTTTGTTACAAAATGATCATGTCATAGCTTATGAAAGTAGAAAACTAAAGTTACATGAGTTGAATTATGCTCCACATGATTTAGAGCTTGTTGCCATTGTTCATGCACTACAAGTTTGGAGGCATTATCTACTTGGTAAACCTTTTGAATTAAAAATTGATCATCTTGGGCTGAAGTATATTTTCACTCAGCCAAATCTAAATGCAAGACAATGAAGATGGTTAGAGTTTTTGTCTCAATATGATTTTGACATAAATTACATCAAAGGTAAGGAAAACAGAGTGGTTGATGCTCTAAGTCGTAGGAAGCACATTTCTGCTCTTATAACATTGAGAACTCAGTTTAAGGATGAAGTAAAAAGTGTTATGGAATCTGATTCTTACTTTCAGCAAGTAAAAAAACATGCTTGTTATAGATCCAAATGATGTGAGGTATAAAGGTTTTCACTTTGACAATGAAGGAATCTTAAGATTTGAAAATAGAGTATACATACCTTCGCTAAATGATTTAAGAAAGAAATTGTTAGCATAATTTCACAATTCACCTTTTTCTGGACACCCTGGTATTACAAAGATGCTTGTTGATATAAACAAATATTTTTGGAAGGGGATGAAAAAGGATGTTATTGATTTTGTGACACATTGCTTAGAATGTCAACGTGTTAAAGTTGAACATATGCATCCAAGCCGGGTTTATTATTGTATCCTCATAGCATACCGCAGTACAAATGGCAAGTAATAAGCATGGATTTTGTACAAGGGTTGCCTATGTCAAGAAATAAACATGATGTTATTTTGGTAGTTGTTGATAAACTAACAAAAGTAGCACATTTTATTGTTGGTAATCTGAAGGATGATTCTCCTATTTTGGAAAAGAGATTTGTACATGAAATTTTTAGATTACATGGAGTACCTGAATTAATCATATCTGATAGAGATCCTAGAATGACTTCAAGGTTTTGGAAAACACTTAATGCAGCTCTAGGAACTAAGCTGAATTTAGTTTCTACGTATCATCCAGAAATGGATGGACAGACTGAAAGAGTTAATCAAGTTTTAGAGGATATGTTATGAATGTATTGTATGGATCAGTAGTATAAGTGGGAAGAGTACCTTCCACTAGTTGAGTTTTCTTACAATAACACATATCATGCCTCTCTTAAGATGGCACCTTTCAAAGCACTATATGGAAGAAAATGTAGAACCCTTGTTAGTTGGGACAACATTGAGGATAGAGAGGTAATTGGACCTGAAATCCTTACGGAAATGGAACAACAAGTTAAAATGATTCGTGAATGCTTGAAAGAAGCAGTAGATAGGAAAAAGAGTTATGTTGATTTAAAGTGGGTTGATAGGAAATTTGAACTTGGTGAGAAGGTCTTTCTTTGGGTTAAACCAAAAAAAGAGCTCTATAACTTTTGGCAAGGCTTGCCAAGTTATCACCTCATTACGTGGGACCTTTTGAAATAGTTGAAGTAATCAACCATGTAGCTTACCATTTAGCATTACCTCCTGCTTTGTCATGAATGCATGATGTTTTCCATATTTCTTTGCTTAAGAAATACATTTCAGATTTATCACATGTGTTAAATTGGAATTCCTTGTAGGTCCAAGACCAGGAATAATCATGGTTAAACCCATACGAGTGTTGGAAACTCACCTAGTTGCATTTAAGAAATCATGAAATAAGTCAATGTAAGGTCCAAAGTGGGACCAGTTTAATGAAGAAAGTGCAACCTGGGAAAATATGGAAGATATGAAAACTACTTTTCCATATTTATTTGAATAGAATTGATTTATGATGACTGATAAAAATTTGTGATTTTATCTTTATATGACAATAAGTCTGCCAGTTTTGGGTAGATAACTATTTATTTTTAAATAAACAACTATGTGAATGTTGATTTCTGGAACTTTAAAATTCTGATATTGTTACAAACATATGATAAGAAAGTGAATAAATTGATTGTCCTTAATGCAATGGTCAAAATAAGATAATCATCGGGATGATGATTCTTTTTAGGAGGGAAGTATGTAACACCTTTGAAAAATTGTTATATTTCTCTTTTGCATTGCAAGCATTGACATGTGATTTTCTTGATGTGGTGTGCTCCTTTGCTTGTTGAAAATCATGCTTTCCAGGATAAATCATTTCTGCTCTTGGATTCATTAGACTGAAATGTTGATGCTTGCAATAATCCATTTTCACTTCAGATAGGTGAGTTGTAATCTGGTTATGATGGTTGCAAACTTATCTCTATTAACTGACTCATCCTTGGATCAATTCCATTGATCCAAGGAATGTTTTAAATCTCCTTACCTAGTCTGAATGGTAAACTGACATTCATAGGTTGAGAGACGTAGTGGACTGAACTTTTGTATGTTTACAAATTCTTTTTGGTCTTGTAAGATCATGCCTGCATTCGGTTGTATGTTTTGTGCTCGGATCTTTAGGATTGATCTCTTTAGGACATTTAATGGTGTTAAGTGGAATGAAGTCCTGCTTCATGACTATGAAGGGAATCTAAGTCCTAAACCTATGGGATTTATCCTAATGGTATTCTAAACTAAGGTAAATGTACCTACTTCCTAGCTATGTCTACTTATTGGGTGACAATCTATCCTAAGCTTCATATTCTATGTTGGGATGGGAAAAACCTAAGGTGATGTTAGGTATACTCTTAACCTATTACCTACTACTAAATTGGTTTGAATTATAACCTATCTTAAGTTGGAAAATTACCTAAGGAAATGTTTTTAAACCTAAGGTAATTACTTTTAACTAACCTAAGGTCATAACCTAAGTTATGGATATCTATCCTAAACTAATGAAAGGGACCTAGGGTCGCATGGAAAGTTGGTGATGGTTCCAAAGGCATTTATTTGATTTGATTTTTTGAATAAATAGGAAGTACTTGCCAGTTTTGGTAGAGACATGTAAACTTGGTGGAAGCTTACGTGGAATCATAGTTAAAATTAGAAATGCATGCAGAGGTTGAAATAGCATTCACCAATTTTGGGAGGTGGTGGCAAGGAGAGATAGGTGGGAGATTGGGGAGTAATGGCATTAATGAATCTTGATTTTTGTGAGAAAACCATCTTGGAAACAATGAGGGTGGATTTTTTGGAGGTTGTTTGGTCTTGCATGCTTTGTGATTTTTTCTCTGCATGGAGCTATCTGGTTCTTTGAACCAGTAGTTTGATTTTCACTTTGTGGCTATTTTTGGTTTCCTGGTCTATTTTGATCAAGGAAAGTATATGAGGCATTGGAGAAAGAGATGTTTGGTTTTGATCTTTCTTGGAGGAGAAAAAGAGTTGGAAGCTCAGTTGGAAGTCTCCTTCGAATTGGTAGAAGCACTATCAGGCATGATAGGCTCTACCCATTAAGATTTCTTGCTTTCCTCTAAATGTTTCATTAAAATAACTCTTCTCTCATGAGATAAATGGTTACATGTTTTTTCTGGTTATTTACTTTCATGATTGAATGAATCTCTGTGATTTTTGGATATGAATCCATTGCATGATAATGTTAGTCTTTGGATGTTTTTCTCTGTGCAAGTTCAATGGTGATATGCATATGGAACTTTTGAGGCTTTGTGTTTGTTTAGAACTCGTATTCAGGACTGTTTGCTCAAAAAGAGCTTGAGTAAATGGTTTTTGATTTGAGTTTTAACTGGTAGTCTCTTTTGAAATCTTCTCCTTGATGCATCTTGAGTTTGGAAAAGTTGTAGTACTTCTATCTCAGATTCTATACCATTTACTTTGAACATGTAATGGCATGAAAATGTTTGAGGATATTCTATTTTCCTCTGTTTTGGGTAACCCGCGTCTAGTTTTTGTTTGAAAGTCTTTGATTGTTTTGAGAGAAGGATGCATGACCTTTTATGTAACTATATCTTGTTGTGAGGATATAGAACCTCTGGTTTGAGACTGTATTGTTTACTTACCCTTTGGTATGAATTTGAAGCTCTTTTGAAAGCAATCGATAATGGGTTTTTGAAGTATATGGAAGTGTTGTGTTCATACTTCAACTTGTGTTAAATTTTGATTGGAACAATTACCTTCTCTTTCACTGTAATTCTCTGCCTCGATCTTTATGTGCTAGATGGAGCTGTGAAAGTTATTTAGTTGGGATTTTGTTATATTTGAGTTTGTGAGTAATGTTGAAACTTGTTTGACTTAAAACTTGTGTTGGTTTTTGTATTCTCTTTCAGATCCATTTGAATGGATTTCTGGTTTTTAAAGGAGATAGGAGTTGAATACTCTTGTGGAATGTATCTTGTTTTGCCAAGATTTGTACTTCTACTTTGGGATTATACTTTTAATTTTTCTCTCTAAATGAACTCGAACTTGTGTTTTAAACAATGTTGAATAGATGAATAAGGATTTGGCATTATTATGTGCATCCTAGATTTCTATTTGTATATTGGGTTAGTGTTGATATTGTTGTTTTGATAAGGTTTGAATTCATAAGGAAAATAGAAGTGTTGTTTTCTATAAACTTTGTGTTTGGTTTTGTATTCTCTTTTGGAACTATTGAAAGAAACTTTTAGGTTTTAAATGGGATTTGGAATTCTATTGATGAAACAATGGTGAATGAATTCTAGGATCGGATCCTTTCTATTGAGTTTCCTTTAACTTTTGTAAAGTTAAGTTTAGTTTTTTGAACTTCTCTGTAGATCGACTCTCTTCCATGTTGTAGAGTGATTACTATCCTAGGCCTGTTTGACTTCTTGAGTTTGGTTTTTGCCCTTTCTATCTTGTATGAAGTAATGTGAACTCACTCTTCAGAAATGGAAACTTCCTTGTGGATTGTTTAGTTTAACTTGTTACTAGTTGGATTGTGGAAAGTTCATGGGAATAGTTGTATGTTTAGGAAACTTTGGGATTGTCATTTTGGTACTGGGAAAACCAAATCATCCCCATTTGATCTTTCTTGATCTTGGCTAATTTGTATAGAATCAATTGTCGTGTCGATTTGGGAAGTGTGTAGTTGAGTCTATCATGTAGAAAGGAAAAAATGTAATCATTTCTAGACCGACTTTTTTGAATGAATGAGTCATGCTTCATTAGGATATTGTTTTTGGATGGACTCCTTTTTGTGCACTCAATAATATTATGAATCTTCCTGGATGGACATGAGTAAGAGATAATCCTTGTGTAAGTCTTGCTTTGATTTTTGGAACGTATGGTTTCAGATCTCTGAATGATATCTTCTATAATGTAGAATATACTTAAGGCTTGCAAGTAGGATGATGACTATTTTGATTCTCTCCCTTCTCGGATTGGTTTGGGATTCTTGTTATCAGATGTTGTCTCTTAAATGGTGAATCCTTTTATTGGTTTCCTTGATTGATGTAGTTATGTAGGTAATCAGTTATGTACTTTTTGAACCTGTTTTCTATCTCTTAGATGAATGGTGAATCGTGGATAGTCTGTATTGATTCTTCTTCTTATTTATTTAAGTTGTAGGATGAATCATCCTAAATATGTACTATGCTGAAATGAATTTTTCTATACATGATTCTAGAAACTTGGAAAAAATGACAATAAGGTTTTTGGTTCTGAAAGTAACTCTTTTTGTTACATAGTAAAGTTAAATTTTGTATTTCAATTCAGAAAGAATTATGAAATAATTAGATGACAAGATTTGTTGTTTGTTTTAAATAAGTAATTGATTGGGTCAATTCTTATATGATATAATGTAGTAGTTGTTGATTATATTATGCTCTTTTCTTAAAAGTGAATTTAGACTTATTATTTGTACTTCTTTTATGGTTGTTATTACTTATGCTTATTGGTATGATATATTAATTGTTTCATTAAAGAAGAGTTGTTTTAATGGAACAATTAGTGGAATGCACTTCATTTTAATGCTTAGTGCTTATCATGCTCAGTTCAATGAACTGACCCATGCTAGCAATTTTTGCAGATGGACTTCGTAAGTGATAAAAAGAAGAAAAAATTTTTTTATGATGTATTGGCTGATTTAAAGTCTGGTTCTTTTGTAAAGAATTTTGATTCATTCTTGAGTTGTATTGAAAAAGAAAAGTTATGTTCTTTTATGATCTTAATGTTGATTCGACATGCAGTATGCCTGAAATGCATAGTCTTGTAAAGTGTATATTTTATCATGATGAATTGAAAGGTTTGGAGACTGACTCCAAATTGTGGTGTAAATTCTCTTGTACTTTGTATGAAGGAAATAGTAATGCTATCTTGTCGATATTATTTTATATCTATTTGTATACCTATTATTGTTATCATTTAATAAGTTGGATTAAGGGAATAGTTCAATCTCCCTTACTAAGTGTAACTTGTTAAGTTGCATAAGATGTCATTCTCTATCTAAACAATTATAGTATAATAATGAAATATGTATTGGACATACAATTAAACTATATGAGTGGTGAATGATAAAAAGGTTATGTTAACCCTAACATTTAATCATGTAGAGGAAGACTCTTCCTCTCTCAAAAGAATGAAAAATAAAAGGAATGGTGGTTATGATCTTTAATCTTTGTACTTCATTTTATATAAAGTAAACACTAGCTGAACCTAGGTGGATGATACACCTTCTTTGGATACTAAGTTGCATTAAAATTAACCATTTGATGTTTTTTGCCCTATTTTTGGATAACTGCTTGTTATGCCGAGTTAATGAACATAAATGCAAACATGAGTTAATGAAGTTCTTAATATCAAATCAGATTAATTATGGATAAAGAACTTAATGAATGTTGGAATTAGGGTTAGGCATGGTTGCTGCAATCTGAATCTTAATCCAAATTTAATTATGAATTAATGACCACCAAGGGTATGTACATCATGATGAAGTAGTTCTAATGGATGTTGGCACATGCCAACTGCATGATTGTACCTTGAGAAGACTAAGGGCTTCTCGAGGATATAGTGTTGCTAGTTGACATGTGGCAACACCCTTCCGTATTTGTTCATCTAGATCTACACACATCTGGACTTGAACTTAGTTTCTCTCTAGGTCAAGTTAGTAGCATGATTAGAATAGGAAGTAGCTTTCTATGACTCAGGGTACCTAGGCACATTCGGATGACTTAGGTCGGTCGAGTATGCCCATATACCCTAAGTCATCATGAGCATCTCCCTATAAAAATTATGTCGCTAACCTAGGTTAGGGTCAAACCTTGGGCAAGTGGACTGATAGAAGTAGTAAAGACCATTCTAGATAACAATAGAGTGAGGTGAAGGATGTATTCTAAATTGATGAGTATGTCATCTAGGAATAGTAACATGAACAGTATGTTGAAAATATTTGGCCAAAGTATCACAAGTTGCTTGGTTGTGCATTGTCCTATGTCACCTAGTTTAAAGAAACGTGATGTCAGATGAATATTGGTAACAAATATTTAGATAGGTTCTTTAAATAGATCACTCAAGTACCTAGAATAGGGTAGGAAAACCAAGTATACGTAGTATACATAAAGTAAATGCTACACCACTTTTGGTTTGTTAAACCCCTTTTCTTTTTCATTTTTTTTTAGTTATTTACATTCATAGATTAGAATTAAAGCAGGTTCATTCTTTTACTTATGTTATATTTTTATATTCTTATTACTTAGTTGTAGAATTTCCTTTCATCGTAACCTAGTTTATTTCTAACATTGTATTTTTAATTTTTGTGACAACAATCTTTTAGTTTATATCTCTTAAGCACCTATAACTGTGTATACAATATTGAAAGTTTACATCCCTAGATCTGATGAATAAATGATTGTGGATTAGTGAAAAACATATTAATTGTTGCAAGTTAATTTTCACCACCACAAAACAATGAATCCAACTTCTTGAACTAGGTATTACAATAAGATCAACCCAAAACATATTTCACTCACTAATGAAGGACCAAAACTAAAAAAACACAATAGAATACTCTCATAACCACATATATATTTTCATTATAATGTTTCCAAATACATATTCATAATTCCTTTATTAAGACTATGATTTTACAAACTAAAACCAAAGGAAATTTTTACATATTTTAACAAAATGATCTCTAACCCTAATCCACTTATTTTTCCAAATTTCAAACAAAAATCATAGAACTAAAATCATAAATTTCCCAGTTTAAAATAAAAATATATAAAACCAAAACGTATATAATAATTTCAAAATGATTATAGTAAGGAGTAAGAGATGGAAACCCATGCCTATAGGTTTATTCCATTATTTTGCAATGTCAAGTTGAATGCCTCCAAAACCCATCAAACATTCTAACAACATACTTATATACCAAAATTCCATCATAAATGGTGATAGAAATAACAATAACTCGCATGCAAAGTCACTCCAAGCTTATCTCCATAAAAATCTCCATGCCCACTCTTAGAAAACCAAAAATAGAATAAAAATAATGAAAATGAAAGGTGGAGTTGATGCATGTGTAGAAACCAAAATTCTACACTCCTTGTCCTAGGTTCATTTACAATCATAGATGACCCATTTGCGACATTCCGTGACATTAAAATCATCCATTGGCCCCTTTAATTAATTTAATATACTCACCCTCCCCACATCCCTAAAGTTCTAAATTAATAAATTAAATAAACAACCTTGCACTTGACCCTCACACCTCACCATGCTAACTTGGACACCTCACTAGCTATAATAAACTAATTAACTAGTTTATTAACCTTCCAAAATATAACTAGACCACCCCTAACTTATCCCTAACCACCTCTCCCCACTTAACTAACCATAACTAAGACAAATTTCTAAAAAATCTCTCACCCTCATCCTAACCAATTTAGTTTAGCTTGAAGTCCCTCCCATCTCTTATCCTAACCATTTTGAAATCCTCAAAATTGAGTTTGAAATGGAAGGAAAATCACTTGTTTTGGACACCTAACTAATATTTCCATAATCATCGATGATTTTCCCAATCTTTACATCATGCATCTAAATAAGTGTTTTTTGCCTTCCTTTGGGGGGAATTTTATGTGTTTTACAAAAATTTTTTGATCTTTCTTGGGAATTCTAGAAGTCATTCATCTTCAACCAAGCTCCATCACCATCACATTGCTCCAAAATTATCAAATTGATCATTGTATCATTTGTTTTCATCATCAGATCATCCTCACTCGTTTGATTTTCAACAAATCAATCAGTTACACAAGGTAATCATTCCATTTTTGTCCATTTATCACTAATAATAGGTAACATTTTTCATTCAATTTAACATGTCATATATGCTTTGAAATTACTTTAGATCATAGTTTAATTAAGTTTTTTATCTATTTTTCAGAATGTTAAAATTACAACAATCACAAGTGATTCACCCAATTGCAAGCAATTGACCCAATCACTGTGATTCTATGTAATATCTTACTTTTACCTATTTCTTATAATTTCCTAATATTTCTTGTTTTTTCTATCATTTTCTAACATGTTTCCCAGCATGGTGATTTTAGATGGCCTTAGGTGGTAATAATTACCATGCTTGCTGTTGACATTGGATCTTTTCCCATTATCCATCATCCTTTTTATTGGGAGTAAGATTTGAGCTGCTTCATGATTTAGAGCTTTGTGTAATTCATGTTCCACATTTTGATCATCTAGAAGCTATTTTTACATCAACACAACGTATCTGAGAAACAACTGAAGCATTTTGGGATGCGTATTACGAGGCTCAAAGGCTCCAGGAAGACCTTGCACAATATGAACACAACTATGAATTTGGTTTAGACATATCTAGAAGACTACCACACTACATCATATTTCAACACCAACATTATAACAACATCCCTAATACGGATACCACACTTCACCCATCTCTTTGATACTTAGGAGGAAGTGTCTGATTTCTTTGCCAAAGATTTTATTTCATACCCAAATCTGATTTTACTAATGAGAAAGGCCTGGTTGATTCTGTAGGGTCTAACTTTTCTGAAAATTTGTATATGGATCAAGAATTTGATCTGTGGTTTTAGCTTGTCATTAATTATTATGTATATGTCCACCTAAATAAGTGACATTAAGATAGTCATACTTTCACTTTACTATATTGTATCACAGCTTTATTATTATCAATAAAAACTTAATTGTTCTTGAGTAGGTTGATATCCTTTGAAGGAATTATTTGGGACTTCTTGGGACTAGGATTTTTCTAGAAAACCTACCTTTTATTTTACTAACATCATCTTGTTTAAATGTTTTTTCATTTGTAGGCTTTTCATTGCAAGAAATAATCTTGTTCACTTTCTTCATGGAGTGCAAATATCACATAACATCCATCCACATCCGTGGGTATCCCAAAACCCCACCATACTGAGGTTGAGTTAGGTTATTACCCCTTGAGAAATCAAGAAAAACAAAGGTAAAACCATGCTCGACATTCTGGCACACCAGTGGGACCTTGTCCCTTTTTACTACTTCATTTTATCATTAGAATTATTATTATTTTCACGAATGTCAATCGTTTATGACGATTGGCTCAATCGCTTAATGATTAGCCCAATCATCGCTAGTGATTCCCTATGTTGTTTTTATCAACTCATAATTAGTTTATTATTTCTTGTTTTCTATTTTCTAATTTCTACTAATTTGATTGTAGAGTTCTTTTCCTGGGAGTTTTACTTTCTAGAATTTCTAAACATGCGCTTTGGAAAATTGCTAAAATTTGAAAAAAAAAATAAAATAGGAGCGCTCTCGTGGTAAGTTCTAAAACCATATTTTTACTTTCCATTTTGCATTGTTGTTCATTGGTCCTCATGAAGTGTCAATATTTCATTTTGGGGTTTAAAACAAACTCTTTCATACTTCTT
The DNA here is from genome assembly GCA_018340775.1 of Taxus wallichiana var. yunnanensis. Lineage (NCBI taxonomy): Eukaryota > Viridiplantae > Streptophyta > Pinopsida > Cupressales > Taxaceae > Taxus > Taxus wallichiana. The sequence continues at coordinate 692,859,197 of CM031237.1, forward strand.
GATCATCTAGTTCTAATTAGGGAAGTAAATTTGTTGCATTTCACTTCTCCTCCCTCACACAACCAAATCACTTTAAAATCAAAAACACATTCAAACAACTCCCACCCAGGTGAAACTGATTGGGATTTCATCACCCAATAGGGAAACCAACTGGTGTTCTAGCTAAGTATAAATCTCCTTTTATGTGATGTATATATTGCTCAAGCACCCTGACTCCCTTATCGCATGGGACCGTGAAGTGAGGGGTAGGCCCCAATACCACACCCATACAAATAACAATACAACAAAGTTGGGCCTCATGTACCTTTGGGTATATCAAGGACTCACCCTTAACATACCTGAAACTATCTATAGCTTACCATTTCCTAGGACCCTTGTTAACCATCTTACACATTTCACTTTTTCTATAATTAATCAAGATTAATACAAAACAACATTTTTCTTGTTTGTGCTTATTGTTTGTAAATCAACCCATCTAGTTAATTTTTATTTCCTAGGTGTTTGTGTGTTTTCTTATCATGGTATTTACTAGACAACAACTTCACAACTAGACCTCTGAAGACATGTCTACTCCACCCCCTACATTCCAACAACATGCCCCATTTTACACCACAACACTTTCAACACCAATACAACAACAAATCCCTTATTATCAAATAGACACATCCAATCCCTTTTCTGACACCCAAAAACTTGGAATGAATCAAGAGTCAACTATAATAATGAAATGAAAAAAATATTTCTATTCTCCATAACACTACCATGGTCCAGATTCCTCATACACCAAAATTAGAACATCCATTCTCTCCTAGAGCATCGAGCCTCCTTTCTACAATAGAGGAGACCCTATTTTTGAAGAAATGCTAGACTCAAATCCCATTGCTCTCAATGCTTATTTGGCAGAGAAATGTCCAAATGCAACCATTCACACCCCAATCTATTCCATACACTCACAACCCTTCATCTACCATTACACAACTCATTGATCAAAACCAAGACCATGTTTTCCAACAATTATATCCATACACTTCAAATCAACCCAAAACACCAAACAATAGTCAACCCCATATCTCTACCAGCTCTACTAACCCCTTTGAAACATCGAATGAACAATATTTCACTAGTCAACCCAAAGCACTGACATCTCCTTAGCTCCATGTTTATGACCTTCACATGATCTCATCACAAAATACATTTTCTCAACAACCCACATCTTCATCGAGTCCTTCTATAGGATCCACATCTCCTCTAAGTAGTACCGCTTGCTTCCTCGTCCACTCCTCCAACCTCCTCACAAGTACAAACACCTCCATTGGGTTCTATCACCCCTTCTACAGTTATTTCTTCCCAAAAAGTTACTACTCCTATCCAGAACATCACTATGTCCATTCCCACAACCATGCCACTGGTCAATACCAATGCCATTTCTAGTACACATCCTATTTCACAATACATACCACAACTTTCACAACCATTGATTTCCATGCCACAATCAACACATCAACAAAACATTCCACAATATAATATCCACAACAAAGCATTCCACAATAGGAACCATCCTCTCTTCCTCTGCTATGTACTCCCAACAAACACCCATATATTCACAACCACTCATGTATATGACAATGCCATTACAATATCAATATATTCAAACTTCATACAACCTATAGCTTCACAACAAAGTTTCTCATCCTATCAAAACATCCACAATAAAAACATCCCTTATCATCATAACATCCCTCAAAAAAATGTTCCTATCAACATAATGTATCACAACAAACATTCCTCAATATGGAGTCCCTCAACAAAACACACCTCAAAAAAACATTCCACAATACCATATCCCTCAAAAACAACTCATATCAGCACAATTCTTTATATCAACAAAACACTCTCTACCAAAAAACATCCCTCAGTAAAACCAAACACACTCATCCTATTTCCAACCTAGCTCATCCTCACAACAAAAAACACAATCGATTCCCTCCAGCCCTTTTAAGCCACATATCCATCTTGAAGTTGCTTCATCCTCATCTAAGAATACACTCTCCTATGATCAAATTTTGCAATGAGCCCATTCACCCATCAGTACCATTCAAACCATATCCACCTCACTAGGAACTTCCTAAACTTATCAAATTTTACAACAAAGAAGATCCCCAACAACACATCCATGCCTTCCATCATGCATGTTATTTAATATCTCATGATCAAGATTTGATGTTGAGGACCTTCCCCATGTCCCTCACCGGTCCCACCTTAGACTGGTATAACAACATTCCACAACACTCCCTATTTTCCTTCACACAACTTGCACAAACTTTTCCTAGACCACTTTTCTATCAACATAGCCCGTAAAGTCACCATCAATGACATGTATGCCATTAGACAATTTGAAGATGAGTCCATCGCTGATTTCATTTCCCATTAGAGGGCCATCACCAATCAAATGTTTCATTTATATTACCTCAAAAAAATTAATTGAGGTCTTCTATCATGTATGTGCTAAACACATCTCATCCACATTACAAATCTAGTCATTTCAAACTTTTTGATGAAGATTTTACCATGGCCCATAAACTGGAATTGTGAGCTCTAGAAGATGGATGGGTAAAGCTTCATCCCAAGAAACCAAAATTGAATTCCCACCTAAATCACCATCCAACAATGACAGTCAAAAAACATATGCTAACACCATCATAGTCATATATGCTCCCAAGGAAAAATTTCCATTGAGCGTCCCCATCAACAACATAACTACACAACTATAGGAGAGACTTATAGTGCAATTTTTGACAAACTACTTACTTCCAACATGATATCTCTCCTCCCATTCGACCTATCGACATATGACATATATTATCAATCCCATTTGGTACCGGGATGATGACTATTATAAATACCATAGGTCAATGGTCATGACATCGAAAGATGTCATACATTCTATAATGTGCTCCAAGATTTAATCAACAAAGGTGACCTTCATTTGGACAATCCAAACACACCTCCAAATCAAAACCTCGACATATTTAAGCAACCTTTTTCCAAACCATCCTTCATCTTCCAACCAACCACAAATGAATGTTGTCCATATCATTAATGCAATAACAAAAATTGAGCCTATTCCTCAGTCCACCCTCACACCTAATGAAACAAAATCCACATAATCAACACACCAAGTAACAATGAGCCTAAAATTATGACTACAAAGCCTCCTTTTTGAAACCATCACTTGAACCTTCCTGCATCCTTGCCACTTAATGAATCAACACCCACATAATCAACACCAAATCCAACAAACTCAAATTTTTGAACCACCACTTGTTACTAAAACCATCCCTATACTCTCATCACACACCACCACCGAACCTATACCCACATCCTCTAGTACAATTGTACCTACACCTATATATGGTTTTAAAATATAGCTATGATACCTCTTGAACATTCTTAGCACAACCACCTCCACCTAAGCCAACCATAGGCTGTAGTCATCCCCAATCCACAAAAACAAATGATCCAAACATGTAGATCATTTAGACTACATTAATCACATCATCCAAACTCCTCTTCCTTCACTAGCATCAACTTCAACAAATACACCTAGTTCATCCAAAACCTCAAAGGGGCCTAATAAACAAGGTGTTATTCAGGTCTTTAAAATTCCTTATTATGATGAAACATATCATTTTCATGGTCCTCCACCTTTTCATCCACCTCCTCCTATGAGGGGCATCCCACTTTTGGAGACCCTCTTTTCATGCCAAGACCAAGGCCTATGAGACCTTCCAAAACAAGACATTATTCAAGAATTTGAGGGTCCTTATTATGTCCCTCTAGATATAAAATTCCCACATGGTCCTCACTCTCTCATACCAGGTTAATCACCCTATTATTACAGGGAAAACCAATCTACCAAGCTCCCACAATGAGTCCATACTCTACATTTATCATTCACTAAAGGATCCACATCAGACCCTCTCCCTCCATCTCCTACACAATCTTGGTATTCTCTAGCAACATTACCCACATAGGATCCTTGTCCTCCATCTTTTGTTGTAACAGCTAGAAAGCCTCTGTGGCCAACAAATAAACAACCTATTTCTAAACCATTCGAGCCTAAAGGGCATTTTTAGTCATCAAACTTGCACCCACATCTCGGATATGGAAGGATCGAGTCATTTGAGACAACAATGTAACCATCTCTAAGTTATGGATCTTGCGTGCTTGAGATGGATCTCCGGAGAAGGTTGGTTCCTCTACTTACCTCTAATGCTACTGTTACTCCTAATGTTCAAATTAAATCCTAGAATAAACATGCCAAGGGATTAAGGATAGGAGGATGTGCAAAGAGGGAAATCCTAAGCTAAGGAAGGAAATAGCGCCATGGAAAGGGTTGATCTCTCTCCATGAGCTGTGAAGGATATATCAAGTGCGAGAGAAGAGGGAAAATGACGCACGCTAGAGATCAACATGTGGGCTTGGCCTTCCAATGTGTACAACACATGAACATGGGGAATATAAGCCAAAATATGCAAAACATGCTAGAAAACACAAATAGAGAGGTGAGATGCAATGAAAATGAGAAAGGGAAGACAAGAGTTCCACAAAACATAATTTTATTGCTCAAGGGATGTACAATTAGTTACATTCACAGTAAGAGGAAAGAATACATTACAGAGACCATGCCAAGGTCTAAGACCCATGGGAAGTCAACCACCATTTTGGCATGGTGTCGTTACAACAAAGAGGGATCTTTTTTACAAAGAAGAACTTTGTTATTTATAGGAGAAGTAGAGAAAGAAGGAAGAATCTTGGATTCAAATACCACCAACAAGCAGTGGTGATAAATGCCTACAAATCTACCTGCAAGGTTGTCATATGTGCTTCCCCATGTCTGTTTGGCATGTAGAAGAAGGAAGAAAGCAAGATCTTATTGAAATTTGGTGGTTGAGGTTGATTAGATATGTGTATTGATGATCAGAAAGATGTTTCCCTATTTTTTGCCTATAAAATGCTTCATAGATACAAATTTGAATAGTCCAATGTGTAGCTTATGTCAGCAGCTTTCAAATGAGACCAAGCACATGGGAATCTGAGAGTTGCAAAGTAGAATTTATGGCAATCAAAAGTCTATAGATCACTCTGACATGTAATGACATGTGGCGCATGTCAATTGACTGCGGGGATCAATAATTGTTCATATGATCTTTTGTTTCTACCACATGTCACGAACCGGTTGGTTGTCAAGATTCGATGCCTTGTTGGTGTGCTTTAATAGGTTAACATGTAGCACACTAAAGTCGACATGACATGACACAATGACGGCACGCATAAGAAGGTGTAAGGCATAGAAGAAAAAGATAGGTGCGTGAAAGGGAAATAGAGGTAAGGCATGTGTGGAGGTGCACACATAGGAGGAATAGGAGAATACTTGTAGGGAACAAGTATAGGGAAGGGTCACTAGAATTCAATCTAAGAAAGGGTGCATGAAAATAGAAGGAAAAGAGGGCTTGTGAAGGAGCGCAAGGAAAAAAGGAAGTGCAAGGCATGCAAACATGAAGGCATGCAAAGGACTTAGCTGATTTGGAAGGCGAATCTATAGAGGTGCATGTAAGGAGTACATGATAGGATAGGAAATAAGGTAGGAACGCAAGAGGAAGGCGTAAAGGGGAAATGGAAGGAGATAGAAGAATATAGAGGGAGCAATAGGAAGGCATGTAAGTGCGCATAGAGTAAATGTAACTATCCCAAGGTATTAAAAGAACAATCTTGAGTACATGTAACCTAAAATGTGAAACATCATAGTAAGAATGAAAATATAACTTATCCAAGTAACTAGGAGAGTTATTTGGATAACAGTTTTGGCAATTTTGGGGGCCATCTTCCTGCTAGATGAAGATACTAGTAGCCTTAGAATTCCATTGGGCATGGATTCAAGCGCTAAACTTGAAGATTTGATCTACAACTTTAAGAACATCCCTGAAGTCACTTGAAGCTCTATCTAAACTCTGAATTGAACTGTTGCTCTCATATGAAGATATTATAAATTAGATTAATGAGATTAAAAGCTATGCACCGATTATTGGAACCTGTCTCTTCCAAAATTGTATTATCATCCCAAGAAGAAATAAATGAGAGGCACGCAGGTGCAATAGGAAAGGAAAGGTGTCAGAGGGAGTGCGCTGAAACAAAAGCACAACACTATGTGCAAAAGTTGAAAATCATACATGTCCCAAAGGGAACATGCAAAGTGTGCACAAGAACTTATGTTACTAAAAGAAAACCTAATCTAGCCTACTCTAACTAGAGGAAAAGGGCGCTCAAGTAAAACCTACAATAGGAAGGGAGAAGTAGCTACCTTTCCTCATAAATTACGACCATGTAATTTATTTGGCATTGAACATGGTCAAAATTGAGAGTGAAAAATGACTTACAGATGGTGTTTCACTCTCCTCAAAGTATCAACAAACAAAATATATACCTCCTAAAGTTGTTCTTCATTTGGATTTGGGAGGCATTATTGCTGACCTTTGGTGCGTTGAAGCTCAACCTTACCCAAAACTATTTCCCGAAAAGAATTTATAATTTTGTCTATTGTATTTTGAATTTCTCAATAAAACCATGGTATAAAGGAAAGTTGTGGTACAAAGAATATATTTGAAGAAAAGGCTTAGGAAGAATCCACATGATAAAGGAAAAGTGTAGAAACCATGAGAGGAATGAACATAGTTGTGCATGTCTAGAGTTTCCCACGGATCTTTAGTTCTCCACATAATTCTAAAGCCACAAAGTATAAAGAAAATCTATGCAAAGATGCTAGAGAAAGCCACACATTGAAGAAAAGACTATGTATAAAGGAAAAGCCACAACCAATCACATACTAGCATGAAGTTAAGAATACTAAAATTATGAATTACGTGGAGGTCCCCCATTAGTTTGGGCTTCATGTTCTCGCAAAAGTATATGGATGAATATTGATAGTTACGAGGGGCATGGAGTTTCCTCATTTCTGGGCTTTGCAAGTCCGAAAAAGACTCGATGATTGTGATAACCATGGAGCTCTTTTTTTATTTGCTAATGTTTTTATGTGTTAGTAAGGATCAAAAGGGTATGACAACAATGAATGATGTGGAATGTTTCTATTGGTTAATAATCTAACAAGATCAATAAAAAAGTTAAAATGTAAATTTTATATGGATCCTCCTCATTGGTTTGGGTTTTTATGTTCGATAAGGGATTGAAAAAGGTGAAGGGTATATGGAACTATATCATTGGGGTTAGCTTCGCATCACAGAATGGAGGATATATAAAGCCTGAGACCAAAACCAATACAAGACAGACACATGGAATAATTTTGTGATAGATTTGAGTGGATTTAAAATCTGAATGAGATGGAGCTAAATATACTTTCGGAGTTTGTGTCAAAGTCAATGAAGTTTGAAAGAAAAAAGGAACTATATAATTAGCTCAATAAAAGGAATATATAGAGAGAAAGAGAAACACATATGTAGCAAGCATACAAAGAAAATATATTAGGGACAAAGAGTCATAGCTAGAGGTATTTTACAAAACAAGAAAGATACGTGTAGTAGCATGAGGGAACAAAGAATTTTGTAAGAAAAAGAAATTGAGAAAAAGACACAAGAAGAGAAACAAAAATAAAAAAATGTATAGATTCGTAGCTCTGAGTTTGTAAAATCTTTCTAAATCGAATATATAGTTATATTTTGTGTGTTTTTGTGTTTTGGATGTGTCTTTCCCTTTGTTGGTTAAAGTTAGCACCAAATTTTTCAAAAAAACTTGGTATCAGAAAAAACAAGCCCAATAGCTTGTTGGTTTGAGATTTTATTTTCTAGGTTGAGTTATAATGGCTTCTAGAAGAAGTAACTCATGGTGAGAACCCCTAACATTTAATGGGAATAATTATGATATCTGGTGTATTAAGATGAAGACTTTATTCTCTTCTCAAGATCTATAGGAACTATTGGATAGAGGCTATAAAGAGTTAACAAACTAGGATGTATTCAATGCATTGACATAATCACAAAAGAATGCTTTCAAGGAAAATAGAAATAAGGATGAAAAGGTTTTGAGATATATTCAAAAGGCGAGTCATTGATTTTGTTTTCCCAAGAATAGTATTAGTTATGGACTAAAAACAAGCATGGGATACCTTGAAGAATGCATATCAAGGGAGTGATAAAGTGAAATTAGTCAGATTATAGATGTTGAGGAGATATTTTGAGACCCTTCTCATGAAAGAATCATAATTAGTAAATTATTTTTTCACAAGAACAATGACCATATTCAATCAAATGAGGACTAATGGAGATGTGGTTGAAGATCATAGGATCATAGAGAAGGTATTGAGGAGCCTTCCAACCATATTTGATCCAGTTGTTGTTGTAATAGAGGAGTCTAAGGACTTGATACAAATGATAGTTGATGATCCGATATGTTCATTTAAAACCCATGAACAAAGGATGAGTAAGATCAACTAGCTCCACCCATAAATAAGCCTTCAAGACAAATATAAATATTAGAGGCAGGGGAGAGGAGCTTACAACAGAGGAAGATGAATATTTAGCAACCAAAAAGATGGTGGAATACAAAGTCATCAAGATCCACAAATAAGAGGAATATGTAGAGGAAGGATCAATAACACTTCAAGAAGCCGTTCTTCACAAAGGTATGACAAATCAAATGTGTAATGTTATTACTGCAAAATAATGGACATTATGCAAGTGAATGTAAAAATAAATAATATGATTTGAGAAATCATAATCATAATGCAAGCTTCTCTAATGCAAAAGAAATTGAACAGAGAAGAAAGAAAAGAGTGGAACTTTCCTTTTAACTTGCAATGTAGCTGAGAAAGGAAATAAATAAGTATGGTATTTGGATAGTGCATGCAACAACCATATGTGTGGAGATAAGGAAATGTTCAGTAATATAGTTGAAGCAATCAGATCTGAAGTGAATATGGGAACAAACAATAAGGTTCATATGATGGGTAAAGGAATTATATCCATTCTCACCAAGAAAGGAGACAAGAAGCATATTCATAATGTTTTCTATGTCCCAAGATTGAAGTATAATATTCTTAGTATTGGGAAGCTTATCCAAAATGGATATAAGGTGAGGTTTGAAAATGGAGAATGCATGTTATATGATAAATGTGGAAGTAACAAGCTGATTATAGTTGTGCAGATGACATAAAATAGAATGTTTCCTTTGAATATGCAAAGTGTAGCGGTAAGTGCAGCAATGTTCAAAACAATATGTATTGATCAATCCACCCTTTATCACCTCATGTATGGGAATGTTAGTTATGGTGGATTTATTTTTCTTTATAATAAGTAATTTGTTAAAGGACTACCTCATATTGAACAACTAGATAAGGTTTTTGAGGCATGTATATTTGTGAAGGAACATAGAAATTCTTTTCCCTCAAGTAAATCATGGAGAGAAAGCTAAACTCTTTAGCTGATACATTCATATTTGTGTGGTCCCTTCAAAACTCCCTCCTTGTATAAAAATGTGTATTTCATTACCTTTATATATTAATTTAGTAGAAGAACATTGGTTTATTTCTTAAAAATAAATTAGAGACATTTGAAATATTAAACAGTTCAAGTCCATGGTTGAGAAGAACAATGGCCATTATATAAAGACATTGAGAATAGATAGAGGGGAGAGTATATATCAAATGAGTTTTTAAAATTTTGTAAGGAGCATAAAATCAAGAAACAATTCACAACAAGATATACACCTCAGCAAAATGGTGTAGAAGAGAGGAAGAACATAAAAATTCAAGAAATGGTAAGAAGCATGCTAAAGGCAAGAAGATTTTCTAAAGAATTTTGGGCAAAAGCATTGGAACAAAAATCTATTTCCTAAATAGATGTCCTATAAGGAGTGTGATGAACTTAAGAATCATGGAGTGGAAGAAAACAAGTGTTAAACACTTGAGATTTTTTGGATGTGTGGCATATGCTCATGGGCTAGAGAAAATAAGAACAAAATGGGATAATAGAGGAGAAAAGTGAATTTTTATTAGATTTAGTGAGTAATTAAAAACTTACAGATTGTATAATCCAGTTATAAAAGAACTAATAATCAACATAGATGTTCAATAAATTGATGAAGCATCTTAGGAAGATACATAAGAAGTGGAAAATCCACAAGAAAAGACAAATGTATCCATCATTCATACTAAAGTAGCACATGGGATACCAAACAATGTACTAATTTGGACACCCATTTCACAAAGGGGGAAATATTCTAATGGAAGAGAAAATAAAGCATGTAAGGACCAGAAAATGAGGCATCTTCATCATCATCAGACTCATTCCAGTAGCAAGGATGAATGAGGAGTGTTCAAGATGTCTATGAGTAGTTAAGGTATGAAGAAAATCAAAATGAAATGATTAATTTTTCTTTATTTTCCAGAAAATAATCCTATTTATTATGAGGAATAAATTAAGGATCATAAATGGTGTGAAGCAATGGATGAATAAATGCATGTAATTGAGAAGAATGGAACATGGGATTTAGTAGATCTTCCGAAGGAAAGAAAGTCATTAGAGTCAAGTGGGTTTATAAAACCAAGACTACTCTTGAAGGAAAAATTGAAAGACATAAGGAAATATTAGCTATCAAAGGCTAAAGAAAAAATATTGAACATGATTATAACGAGAAATTTTCTCTAGTAGAAATATTAGTAAAATTAAGAACAATTATTGTGATATCTTCTCATAAAAATGGAAGGTCCATCAAATGGATGTTAAATCAGCTTTCCTAAATGGAGTATTGGAAGAAGAAGTATATGTGGGACAACCACTTGGTTATGAAATCTCAAGGCATGAAAGAAAAGTATACAAGCTCAAGAAAGCATTGTATGGACTCAAACAAGCACCAAGAGCTTGGTACAGTAGGATAGATTCCTATCTTATTAGTAATGGATTTAGCAAAAGAAGTAGTGAGCCCACACTCTACATCAAAGAAAACAATGGTGAGATTTTAATTGTTGTTTTGTATGTAGATGATTTGATATTTACTAGAAATTCAAAAAAAACATCTGATCAATTTAAATTATCCATGAAAAAATAGTTTGAGATGATTGATTTGGGATATTTTAAATATTTTCTTGGCATTGAGGTCAAGAAAATAGAGAAGGGCATATTAGTTTCTTAAACAAAGTATGCAAAAGAAATACTATAAAAATTTAGATTGTTGGACAATAAACCAACATCTACACCAACTAAATTAAGTCTAAAATTGACCAAATATGATTTTGACAACAATGTGTATTAATGCATCACTACACCAATATCAATCATATACCCAATTGTCTAAATGAATACAAATTCCATTATTACTTTACTTTATAATGTAGGAGTATTCTTAATCCAATTTTGTCTTAACCTAGTCTCACAACTCAAATAACCTTATATAGCTTTAGTTTTCATGATGTCTTGTTTCACACCTTACTCCTGATGTCACATCAAGCCCTTAAATGATTTAATCCTACTCAAATTTATTTTGTTCATACCTTATTTACTCTCTTCTCTTTAGGATTTATTAGTTATACCTTCTTCCTTAAGTAGGAAAATTGAAATTTTGACTTCCTTCATACTCCATTAGTTATATTCCCTACTCATGTACCTCAAAAAAAAATAGTTAGTGGAACACCAAATATGATTCAAAACTATTTTACTTAAAATGTTACACTTCTTTTAGTAAACTTGTCCTTTTGACTTTTGAGATAATGTGAGATTTTTCAATATAGGTATGTATAATTCTATTGTAATCCACCAAATAATATAAACTTATTTCAGTCACCTTAGTCATATTAAAAAATTATCCCAAATTTCATCTCTTGAATCTTCATGCCTTTCTTGCAAAACCTTCTTTCCTTCTTTATAGCTTACTAGCTCAATTTAAGCTTAAGCGCTTAATTATTTCTCATAACTTCTTTTGTAGAATGATTTAGGTCACCATAGTTACATTTTAAGATACCTATTTTAGGGTTTATTATTTCTAAAAATTCTTAGGATTTAATTCTAAAATTTATTGTTACGTTCTTTGTTAGATACCCTTCAAAATTATCCTTTATCTTGATTTTTACTACCTACAATGATCATCAAAAAATATCCTTGTTAGACCAAAGTGGAACTTAAAATTCCTTTTGAATCCCATTAATAACTTCCTTGATATCATTTCTACAAATTTTATGCTTTAATTCCTCCATTTAGGTCATTTTCACATGAGCCCTAGCTAGGTTCTACCTGTGGGTTCATAATATAACCAAGTAGTAGAAATAGGTTTATATATTTCTTCATGATGGAATCTAAGAACTAAAATTTGACCCTAAGATTTTTATTTTCCTCCTAACACATTCTATTTTATCAGTATCTTGTAACATTAGGTGTATATACACTCAACCAATCCAAAAACCCTTCATTATGCATGTTAGGAACAAAGTTACTTCTCCATCTAATAAGTTAGAGCCTTACCTCTATAAGACCTCCTTATTTGTTTGAGTCACATATTATACCTTCTCAAATGATTAACAACTCTTTCACTCTTTTAATATAATGATAAGACAATTTTTTCATTGATCAACTAACAAATATAATCTCAGATCAAGGTTATCCATAATACTCCCAACATCCAACATAAGAATACAGTTTATAACTTCAATTCTTGGTATTGGTTTCTCAATTCATTCACTTAATCACATACAAAATCCTTTTCTCCATTCCAAATATGGATACCTCCAAAGACTTTGAAAAATCATTGGTTACTAGAACTACAGTCCATTAAGGTTTCAATTAAGCAAATATCATTTGGCAACAAGGGGAATCTCTTCAATCCTTAACAACATAATAATCCATTGGATCATGATTCAATGCACCATACTCAACACAATCCATTGATCTCATACTCGATTCATGTGGATATGCTTTAACAGATTACATAATAAGTTATGAATAAGAATCGTTAACAATCAACACACTAGTATTCACATGCCCAATGTTGAGCTTAAGATCATTTAGCATACATTATGAGGATAGGAATACACCTCTAAGATCAAGAAAAACATACAAGAACATCACCAAGTATGGAAATCATGAAAAACTATTATTGGAATCCAAAAAGGGGATTTTTGGAATTTGATTTGGCTATTATTGGAATCCAAAAAGGGATTTTTTTGGAATTATATATCATGTATGAGGGATTTCCATTTTAGGGGTTTACAATTTTTAGTACGAATAGGAAATACTTATTGGAATAATTAATACATTTATAGCTTTACAAAGCATAGAAAATACTTATATTGTCCATTCTCATACAAACAAACATTTTTATCTTCTATTGAATGGGCATATGCCAATTCTCATATAAGAATCATAGAAGAAAAATAGAGGTAATATTTAATTTGTTTTAGAATGGACAATTGCCCATTCTCACATCCTTTATAGTGATATAAAAATGATTAAGTTCATTATTGCTTCAATGAGGTAGAATGGTTAGAATAGGCATATGCCCATTCTCATACAAATAAAGAGTTTTATTATTGTGATGAGAATTTTTATCATTGTGATGAGAATCGACATATGCCATTTCTCATACTAACAAATGATTTTTATCATTGTGATGAGAATGGGCATATGCCCATTCTCATAAGCTTAATATAGAAAGAAAGAAAAATTTGGATGTGATTTATTTTAACTATGGGGTGTGCATTTGCATGTTGTATATTTTACATATTTTGATCATATATATTTGTATCTATTATTGCTTCTAATTTATGATATCAATAAAAATTTGACAAATGTTTAACTATAACATGGATTTATTTGCATAGAATGAAGGTTGGAAATGTGTTGTTATGAAATAAATACAACATAAAATGATGGTAATAAATGAATTCTTAAGAGATAGTCTACAAAAATAAACCAATATTTATATATTTTTATGAGATAGACTAAAAAAAACAAACCAATTATTTTATATTTATTAATCAACACAATAGTAACAAGTAAACTCAATCAAGCTCAGTATTCGTGGAAATGTGTTGTTATGATGAAAATACAAGTCACAATTCTTTTTTATAAAATGATGGTAATAAATCCATTGTTATGAAATAGACTAAAAAAACCAATATGATTGAATTTTTATGAGAAAGACTACAAAAATAAAAAAATAAAATAATATATATATATATATATATATTAATCAACATAATAGTATCAAATACACTCAATCAAGCTCAAGTAATTGATTTTAAATATTTCTAAAGACCGACGTAAATTTGGGTGTGGACCCACATGATTTAACCATGTACATAAGTGTGTGAAAATTTTTCTATCAGAATGCATTGTGCCATCAAATTTCCAGCTAGAAGGAAATCCAAATAAAAGTGCCTCAGTTTCTCTCATGAACAAAACATTTTGTTTCACCTATGAACAATATGTTTTCTGCTCCATATATTTGGGTGTACTTGTTGAGAACCTTTTGCATATTTTTTTGTAAACTGGCACAATATTCCCCTTCTTGATCTTAAAATTTGTTGCTAATTTCACACTGAAATGCCCCAAAAAAAAATGAATTCAATATTTCTTAGCCAATCAAATTTTTTGAATGAAGGCATGTCATTCTCTTGAATGTAGGTATGTAAACCACAATCCAATATCAAAATGTTGTTGTGTTATCCTTAACAATTAGGGCTAAAAGTGACTGAAGTATCGATGTAGCATGCATATGTAAATTTTAGTTGTATGGTCAATGATCTAAATTCAGAAAGCCCTGGAACTCCAAAGAGAAATTCTCTACCCCCAAAACCAATAACTTCTTTCCATGGAAAATGAGATCTAAAAAACCAACCAATAACAAAACTCTTTTTCAATAAATTAAATCATAGATTATATTATCTGATTTTATTGATAATTACTTTCTTTTTGTATAATCCTATCAAAGCTAGTTTTGAGCATTAAATGGTAAACTATCAATAACATCCTAATTTATCATTATCTACTAATCACATCATTTGGATGAAATGTGAACAAAAAATAAAAAAATTGTAATAAACACATTTTGAGCATTACATACTAATAACCATCAATAACATCTTATTAAAGATTATATAATAATCACTTCAAATGGAAAATGGGAAAAAGAACAACAAAAATGTAATAAACACAATTTTATATATTCATTTGTTCCACTGTTTTTTGAAATAGAGCACATCCCTTTAAGATGTCTCTTACATCATCTACAACCCATACATGGATAGTTGAGAAAAAATTCAGACATAAGCCACCTATTATTTTTAAAGTCTTTCTCAGAAACCTTTGGAGACACCAAATTTTTTTCTTAGGAACCCCTTTGTTGTCTACATTAACTACAACCATAGTTTCACATTTGTATGGAAATTCTGGTGTCTTCCAAATTGTTTCCAAATTTTTAATAAATTTGTCTCCCTTTTTTTGTAATGCTCCATACCCCAACAAAACAAAGGTTGCAAGTCCACTTTAGCTGAGAGTAATATTTTTGCTAGTTTTTCTACACTAGCATTTGTATCCATCGTAGATGACCAAAATGTTATTGATGAAACTCTTTAAACACAAAAGTTAGAAATTGGGTAATAGACATTCGTGGTAGGAGGTGCTCATTGTTCAATTGAAATGTATTTTCCTTTTTAGAAGTATGCTTTTGAACTAACAATTCTTCTAATTCAAGAACAAACAAATGTTTCTTTGGAGGCACTAAAAAAAAATAAATTAAACTTCATTATTAACTTGTATGTATTTCAAATATGATAATAATATTTCACAAAATATTTTTACCTATTTCTTTACATCTATTTTTTGTTGTAGATTTTTAGATTTTCTCCAGTTGTATCTTCACATAAAAATTGAAATTAGGATATATTTATCAAATTGATTCCAACTAATATTGAAAAAAAAAAGATTAATATTTTTACCTATTTCTTTACATATATTTGTTGAATTCTCTACTTGCATCTACACATAAAAATTGCAATTAGGATATATTTATCAAATTGACTCAAACTAATATAGACAAGTAAAAATATTATTAAATTTTAAATAATACTTGATACATATTCATGAACAAACTGTCATAATTGATGGTGAAGGGTTTAATGTAGCTTCAGTATCAATCACCATCGTTATTGTGTTTTTGTGTTTTTTTGGGTAAATTTTTTTTTCTTTGGATGACATCGTGCTATTGTTAGGAATAATATCTTTTTCTTGGCTATATTTTTCTTGGTTGCATGGACATCATGCTATTATTAGGAATAATATCTTCCTGTAATGGATTAACCTCATGGCTTGCACTTTGTTCTCCACTCATAATCATGTTATTAATAGGAATAATATCTTCTTCATGTAATGGATTAACCTCATGGCTTGCACTTTTTTCTCCACTCATGATCATTTGCAAGGGCTCAACAATTGTTTCCAATGAACATAAATACTTAGAATATAAAGTAAAAATGTAAACAATGAATTGTTTGTCCATTCTCACTTAATTATTGTAATACCTGATCTATCTTGTATTCATCAGGGATACATGTTCACTGTAATACCTTGTTCAATCTTGTATTCACTTGGAGGATACTATTCTCAATTAGGAATCATAGAAGAAGAATAGAATGTTGCATAAATTTTTTTTTTGTATGAAAGAGATGTTACATAATCTGGTTTGTCGATGTAGAGCCTAAATCACTTGCAATCTATCACCAAGGTTAGAATGACCCAGACTTCAAAGAATACCTTTTACTTGGCCAGTAAATACTTTTCTCTAGGTCTCCACTCTTCAAAACTTGCAATTTTTTTCCTTATGATAATTATTCATAATTGTCTTATATTGGTTGGACTATCCCTGACAGAGCTGAGTGTTGCACTACATACCATCGATGAGAGGGATCAAGCCTTATGTAGTTTTCCTCTTTTATAAGGTAGAGGGGCCATTCCCCATGATTTCTAATATACTTTATAGAGGTATTAAAAATGATTAAGTTCAATCATTGTATTGAATGTGTGATGCATGTTCTTCTATAGGAATCATTGAGGAAGAATATATGATTGATATATGAGAATGGACATATGCCCATTCAATACATGCAATATTGAACTTGATCATTATAAAACCTCTATAAAGGAAGTGGTTAAAAAATTTAGAATATTTCTAACTCTAATATAAAATGTTCACAGGAATGATTGTTTCTAACTCAACCC
This sequence comes from Taxus wallichiana var. yunnanensis, assembly GCA_018340775.1. Taxonomy (NCBI): domain Eukaryota; kingdom Viridiplantae; phylum Streptophyta; class Pinopsida; order Cupressales; family Taxaceae; genus Taxus; species Taxus wallichiana. The sequence continues at coordinate 692,876,470 of CM031237.1, forward strand.
ATGATTCAGATTATCATCTGGTTTCCTTTCCCATTCAAGGGAAGACAATTTCCCATTGTAAAAAAATTATACTTTTAACTCTATCAAGTGTTGCACTACATACCATCGATGAGAGGGATCAAGCCTTATGTAGTTTTCCTCTTTTATAAGGTAGTAAGGGCCATTCCCATGATGTTTAGGTTAGAAAATTTCCCATTGTAAAAATTATACTTTTAACTCCTCATTAGTTCTCCTTTTTTATAAGGTATAAGGGCCATACCCATGATTTCTAACATACTTTATAGAGGTATTAAAATGATTAAGTTCAATCATTATATTGAATGTATGGATATTTTGTTCTTCTCTAGGAATCATTGAGGAAGAATATATGATTGATATATGAGAATGGACATATGCCCAATCAATACATGTAATATTGAACTTAATCATTATAAAACCTCTATAAAGGAAGTGGTTAAAAAATTTAGAATATTTCTAACTCTAATAGAATGGACATATGCCCATTCAATACATGCAATATTGAACTTAATCATTATAAAACCTCTATAAAGGAAGTGGTTAAAAAATTAAAATATTTCTAACTCTAATATAAAAAGTTCAAAGGAATGATTGTTTCTACCTCTAAGGAAGTGGTTATAAAATATTCACAGGAATGATTGTTTCTAACTCTACCCATGATTTAGATTATCATCGAGAGAGATCCAACAAGAATATATAATTCACGTTATGGACTTTGTAAGGGCTTGCCAATGTACATAGGTATTAAAATGAAAAAGGTGAACTACATAACATGAATAATATATTCTTTCTCTACTTCCCATTCTGAAACAAGTTTAATTCTCTTTGAGTATGCCCATACTCAAAGATTATTCACTACTTCCCATTCTAAAACAAAGTGAATTTTATTCTATTCTTTTATGATACATATTTTATGTACTATCCAATTCAATACAAAGACAAAAATGTATGTTTTCCATGAGAATGGGCATATGCCCATTGTAAACATTCATTTACAAAATTACTTGAACTTAAATTTTAATAATTTATTCATTCTTTATGATACATATTTTATATTTTGTCCCAATTCAATAAAAAAAAAATGTTTGTTTGAGAATGGGCATATGCCCATTGTAAACATTCAACTACAAGAAATACTGAACTTAATCATTTTAATACCTCTAAATATTCTGAAACAAATTTAATTTTATCTTATAATTAAACTTCTAACTTTTGTTTACATATATTCTATAATATGAAAAGAACTTAGAGAAAACTATATGAAGGATGTACATCTTAATATTAGAACAAAGTAAACATTGTTAAGAATTAACATATACAAAGGAATGACTATAATGAAAAGAAACACAAAAATGTAGAGGCTATTTACTTGGAGGCGTAGTTAGACATTTATAATAGTGTTGGATCATGATCTCTGCTTGTGATTCTCCACCATAAAGATAAGTGAGGACCTATTTGTATTATGTGTTTCCTTTAATGCATTTTTCCCACCATATAATATTAATACAGGGGACACATTAGTGTTGCATCTCTCAATCATGTGCTCCCAAAAATGCATTGATCTCTCACATTTGAAAGGATGTTCAAGGATGGAAACTCCAATTTCATTTGGGTTGATAATATCCAAGGGCTCTGAATGTTTCCAATCTAGATCCACTGTAACATCTTCCACCTCCATAGTGGTTGAATTATGAACACCATATATGGTAAAAATCACTGACATCCCTTGAAATGCATGTTCTGCATTCAAAATTTTGTAACATCCTTATGAAATTATTGTTTTTTTTTACTTTTTTCATGTATATTTTTATAGTAGTATCAAATAAGCTAGCTTGTACTACTTGGAAGTATAAAAATATGCATAAAACACAACTCATTGTACTACACCCAATGACACAAAGAATCTCAACAATATCATTTTTTTGAGACAATACTCACAAGATTACAAAAATCAACAATTATGACTTCTATAGTGAGTGGTGGTAAATGGAATTCCAAACCTCTCAATGTTCTACTAAGAAAAAAAGGATAAGAACATTGACAAGTGAATTCATATGTATCTGCATCCTTGGTTGAGAATTTTTTTATCCACAATCACATACAATTCAAGTAGTTCAATAATAGGTTTTGAATAATTTGGAAAATTTATTTCCCCTAATGGTGTTTTTTTCCTTTTCATTTTTTTCTTTTCTTCTCTAAGATCTTGACATAGTTGAGAAAAATGTGACTCATGGATGGAAAATTTTTCAATCACATTTAATACATTGCATCCTATAAGTGCAATGTATTTTGGAACTCTTTCCAACATATAAGACATAACTTTGGCTCTTGTTGCTCTACCCTACTTTACTCTTTTGTAGTAATATTTTAGAAACATTGCATTAACACCATACTCATCTCTAAACCAAAATTCACCACTAATGCATTTATCTACAAGGACATCTAATTCTTTCATTTTCATACCTTTTGTGCATCTGAATAGTCTTGTTGTAAGAAGATCTAATGAATTTGGCTTGAAATCTGGGTCTGTAGATTTTTTTGGGCTACAAGGAAACCCACCATTGGTATACAAATCAAAACACTAAAACCCACTTATCCCAAATTTCATCTGGGAGTACAAGAAATGAAAGTTTATCATTCAAATTTTCCAATTTTCCCTTCTAAAAAAGATGCAAAATTTTCCTTTCGAATGACTACATGTGAACATTAAAATAAATTTTATTAGTTTAGCATTCTATGAGAAATAATGTAAGTTAATTTCTATGTGCAAAAAAACTTAATACAATTTATAAATACCTTCCATAGCCCTCTGAATTTTTGTGACCAAGAACCAAGATGTTGTGGTCTCTTCTCTAAGATCCACCTTGACCTGGCTTTGTACAATGAGTCAATAAATATTATTTTCACCCATGTTTTGTTTTCCATATTTTTTTTCTTGCAAATATTGATTATTTTTTTTGTTGCTTTGGAAGATAGAATATGGGAAGACCTTTGTTTGATTCTATCATGAATAGATGAAAACTAGGATTTGCAAGGATTTGTTTTTGGGCTTCAATTGTATGTTGCCCATCAATAATATAGAAATGAGTTTCTATGTCATGAATTTCATGCTCAACTCCATGTAAAAAATATCACAGTATTTTTTTGAAAGGAAGAAAAATTACATCCCATTGAAGAGGTACAAGGTTACACAACATAGAGTGCACAAGGAGACTAACACTTGATTAAATCAAGTGATATGTATTGGTATTTTGTAGGAGCTACATGGAAATGACCAATATCAATTTTGAATGAATTTTCTTCAAATAAAAAAATATGAATCTCTTCAGATAATGTAGATTGAATTTTTTAAATTCAGTTTGAGCTTGTTTTAATAATGTTTTCTCTTTTTACAGATCACTTCACCTCTTGAAAGTGTGATTCTAAAATGTGTTTTTCCATCTTAGATAATTTTTTTCTTCTGAGCATGGTAAACATTTTTAATGTAATTTTCATTGGCCCACTTCCTTATCCATATTCAGGTGGTGGGAAACAGATGAAGTGAATGCATACTGATATAGCATTTTGAATATGGTGACAATTCCTGCACAAATAGCTTCACTATTATGCACACCACTCTTGTCCCCTTCAGTGTATGGCTCGATTTTCCAACCATAACTATAACATGAATCTTTGTATTTTTTTTTTGACCTTTCCATGCCATCTTTTTTTGTAAAGAGAAACATGTAATTCCATTTTATGTAGTGAGCATGTTCTTGATTCATTGTCCACTTTTTCCACTTGAAGAGATACAATTGTATATGTTATACACTTTATGCTCACAAGAATGCCAACTGGTGTGCGTTGGTCTCCCAAGGAATAAAACAACCACAGATCATTGTAATAATTATCAGGGGTGTGAACTTCAATGAACCATGCTTCATCCCTTCTTCCATAATCATCTACACCATCAATAAATGGAATTTCCTTATATGGGGTCATGGTAATAAGAGCCATTTTTGTTGTTACAAATTTTTAGTGTAATATATATCAAAATCTTCACATAGACTTAACATTTTTATAAAAGTAACAAGTTGTGATAACGTTCAACTTTCCATTTTAAACTCTATTCTTTTTCAATGATTGCATCTACCCATGATAAGTTTGTTTGTTTTGTATTGAATGGGAAGATGCCTATTCTCATGTGATATAATTGTTTGTTTATATTAGTGTAATACATATCAAAATCTTGAAAACTTTACATTTTTATAAAAGTAACAAGCTACGATAACATTCAACTTCCCATTTTAAACTCTATTCTTTTTCTATGATTGCATCTACCCATGATAAGTTTGTTTGTTTGTATTGAATGGGAAGATGCCCATTCTCATGTGATATAATTTTTTTTTTATATTGAATGGGAAGATGCCCATTCTCATGTGATATAATTGTTTTTTATTTATATGAATGGGTGGGCCGATGCCCATTCTCATGTAACATAACTATTAGAAGAAGAAAAGTTATCTTCAATTCATAATTTTTTAGAGTTATTAGAATGGGCAAGTGGAGTGAAAATTTAACTTTGTTTTAGAATGGGAAGATGCCCATTCCCATATAGGAATCATGGAAAAAGAAGAATAGAGATTAGAGATATTAAAATGATCTTCCCATTCCCATATAGGAATCATGGAAGAAGAAGAATATAGTTTAGAGGTATTAAAATGAATGTAATTAATTTATTGTAGAAGGAAAGATGGTCATTTATGTTACTTTTACTCTATCTAATTTACACGTTTCGGAGTTTCAAAAATATTTGAAAAAAATGTTTATGCTACTTTTACTCTCTCCACCTTATTTTTCATCCTTTCCACTTTAAAAGGGAAGATGCCCATTCTCACATATAACTAATAGAAAAATAATAGAGATAAATCTGCTCATTCTCATGTATAACTAATAGAAATATCTTATATATCTAATTTAATACAAGAAGAATAGATATAATTTTAAGCTCAACATATTATATTTACATTCTTTTAACATGGGAAGGTTATTCTCATACAAACAAACATTTTTTTCTCTTATATATCTAATTTAATAAAATGAATAGATATAATTTTAAGCTCAACATATTATATTTACATTCTTTTAACATGGGAAGGTTAATCTATACACATACATATATATATTTAATAACATATAGTAAATTTTATCTATATTTTTGTTAGTATAAAATTATATGTTAAGTATATTCTTCTTATGTGATTCAAATTACTTTATCTCTACTCTATTTAAGTGTTTATAATTGTATCATATTGGTTGGACTATCCCTGGTTGAGCCAAGTGTTGCACTACATACCCTCTAGAGGGATCAAGCCTTATGTAGTTCTCATCATATTAAAGACCGTAGTAATAGAAGTGAAGCATTTCATTTCTAAAGATGAAGTGAAGCATCAAGATATTAATAGAAGTGATGCATTTCATCCTGAAGATGTGATTCAAGCACATAATGGTCTTGCATTACCAAACATCAACATGAATCACATATTCAGGATTAAATGATAAACTTCCATTGTGACTATTGGTTGAATATTCCTTGTTGAAGAAATGATTAGGTGCTCATGTTTTCCTACACCCCATCCTAAAACTTGCACAAAATAGGAAATCATTCAATGCATAGCTCAAGTTCTTGTTTATAATTATATCATTTTGGTTGGGGTAATAGATTTAGATATATTAGATGTTTAGAATGGAAAATTATGCTCTACATACCCTCGAGAGGGATCAAGCCTTATGTAGTTCTCATCTTATAATATATATAAGATATATATCCATTCACATTTGGGAAGCATAGAATAATAGATATTTTGAATGGGTGTATGCCCATTCTCATATAAGAATTATAGAATAGAATTGGAAGATGTACCTTGTGACAGTTTCAACAAGATTTGAAGAAAATGTTTATGCTACTTTTATTCTCTCTACTTTATTTGTTCAGAGGAGAGAAGAAAAGAGAAAAGGATCTGTACAGAAAGAAATGACTCTTTCGGGCCGTCTCTATGCTTTAAATCCATTCTCCAAGTTATAGGTAGGAAGAACCATCAAATAGTAGGGTTGGACAAGTAGGGAAGATGCTACAAAGGAGCCAAAAAGAAAGAAGAAGAAGAAATGACAAAGATTCAAAGTCCTCGGGCTCGAAACGGTTCAGGAAAGGCCCAAAAAAAACTAAGTATGGAGGAGGCAAATGGAAGAGACCACGTGTCCTAACGATGCTTCTCCCAAAGTGAATCCAAAGGGAGGAACTCAAACTTTGCCAGCCCTCCACGTAGCAAATGGTCAAAGAGAGTCAAGGGGTGGAGAGGAAAAGCTTCAAAATTGGCTAAGTATAGAAGTGTAAGTAGAGAGTGCCAAGTGTCAGCCTGGCACATTTCCAAGAGTTGGTCCAAAGGTGAGAGACCCAAATGAGCGAGCTCGCCACGTAGCCCAAAGCCTAAAAATGAGAGGAACCATTGAAAATTCCACAGAGTAGTGGAGGCCGACAAGTGTCAACTCGATGCTCCTCCAAAGGAAACTTTGGGTCGGGTTTGCAAACAAGCGTGGTGCCTCCACGTGTACCTCAAAGGGGGCAAGGTTAGTTGAATAGTCAATGCATAAAAGACATGGCAATGGAGGCTGCCAAGTGTCTTAAGGGTGTTGTTTCAAGGGTAAAATGGAGAAAAGGTTCCCGAGTGAGTGCTAGAGTGACACGTGTCCCAAGGGGAAAGTGGGCAGTTGGGGAAAAAGTTGATTTTTCCCCTTGTTACCTCAAAAGGGAGTAAAAGTTACAAAATGGCCCGCAACTCTCCCAAGGAAAAAGTCAAGCATTTAGACCCGAGTCAAAGCCAAGGGGGAGTGGGGAAAAGGTGAAAATTTTCCTTTTCCAAAAGGCATAAAGGTAAAAATGGGAGTGCATTTCCCATCCAACCAAAAGGAGCCACGTGTCCATGTGCGGAGCTTCGGGGCTGTGGGAATTTTTTAAGTTTTGCATTTTTTTTTGTGCAAAAGGATAAAAGGTGAATTATGGACCCATGGGCCAAATTTTGTTCCAATCTAGCCGCCACGTGTCCCAATCCAAAAGGGGGACCCATTTTTCAAATTTTTTCCCACCCATTTGTATGGAATCGATTCAAACTTCAAAGGGGCATATCTTTTGACCCAGGCTCAAAATATTGCAAATCTGACACCATTGGAAAGATCTCGATCTCTTCTATGCCATGGGAGTCTAAAACTTTAATTTTTGGGAAGTTAGGTGGAAGAAAAATGGAGAAACATCTTTGAGCTTTCAATGTAGGATCATCAGTCTCAACAACCAGATTGGATTTGATCTATTTCCATCATTTCCTCTTCCTTCAAGGTGCCAAACCAAGGATCGATGCAAAAAAGATGGATTTGGGGGTAGATTTTAGTAGAAGCATTAACAAATGGTGGTTGAGCTTTGACCCACATTTTTTTCCTCTCTCTCTCTCTCTCTCTCTCTTTCTTCTCTCCGATCGAATCTATAAATTTGGGGGTAGGATTCATTGTAAAGGGTTGGATATTCTTAGTTTTGTAGGCTCCCTTCTCCTTCTAGAAAAGGATTTGTGGGGTTCAAGCCTTCCATTAAAATTGTAATATGTTTCTACCTTTGGCTATTCTGTAATGAACTGTATCAATCTATAGAGCAATAAAATATGTTTGTGATCGATTTTAGATCCTTCTTGTTTCTTTTTGCTTCTATCTGGTCTCTCATTACAGATCTGGCTATCTGTGCTTGTTTATTGTATGCATTTTATTGGTTGTGTCAAAGGTAAACTAAGTGTTCATCATTCCTTTGGTGCATCACCTAGTAGTTTAGTTATTTCTTATTTCTGTATTCTTTTATCCCTTGTCCCCTTGGCAAGTTTAGACTAGGTATAAGAAATAGATCCTCTGCAAATCCTCACGTATGCACCTAAACAAGAGGAATAAGGAACCAACCTTCAATCTGGAGAGCTTTCCCATTTTTGCAAGGTCCCACACCTTGGGGAAAGTTCAATGTTATGCAATCACACCAAATGAGCCTGCCTTAGAAAAGTAGATCTTTTAGAGCTCATTTGGGGGTGTTGTGATTCTGCACTAATAGTTTTGGCACGCCCGGTGGGACAAGAAGTCTCCATCTTATTACAGTAGGGATTGATGTACACTTGTTATGATTTTAGCTTTTAAGAAGCTTTAAAACTGTACATCTGGTGACTCCAAAAGAAACAAATCTACTGGTTTCAAGCAGTCCAAGTAAGTTCATGAGAAGAATACAAACATGGTCAAGAACTAGAGAAGAGGGACTATTTGTCTATTTAGACTTATCCCCAGACAGAGGGAGAAGAAGAAGAAGAGTCCAGAGGTCTCTATCCCCACCAAGCAGAGCTTTATCAACACCTCCTCCCGACAGACCATTCATTCAATCAAGAGGAGTGCTCAAAGCCAATCAGAATGGCTCAGCCAAATCCTTATGTTAACTTCACTGGTAGTAGTCCACTTGCCTTGAATGCACAAAATCTAGTTCCTATTGCAAGCATTAAAGAGTATCCCATATTTCACTGGGGAGAACCAAACTTCTCCGGGTGATCATGTCCAAGATATTGCAAATGTCTACACAATCCATGAGATTCATGAAATGGACATAGCAGTCAAGTTTACTCACCTCTTCACTCAAAGGGAAGGCTTCACAATGGTTAAGAGTCTTGAGGCAGGCTCTATTCAAAATTGGAATCAGCTATGCACCACTCTTCACAACTAGTTTGGAGAGAAAGGTGACAATTTGTCTTTGTTGGAGCAACTAACAACAATCAAGAGAGCCCCAAATGAACAACTGACTGACTTCAACCTCAGATTCCAATGAACCTGGGATAGGATTCCAACAACAAGTAAAGCCCACAAATGAAGGTGCCTTCCTATACTTTCTTAGGGCTTTAAATTCTGATATTTCTCTGATGATTCAGTCAATGGGAGGCACTACACTACCAACAACCTATAGCCTTTCCATAGGGGCTGAGAACCATTTGATTCAAGCTGAAAAAAATAGCTCCTAGGCCATCTATGCCTCTATACCCTGAGTTAGGAAGCCCAGATACTAACCAAACACCTACATTAGCTCCTATACCCACCCCCAAGAGTCAAAGCTCAGTTGAAGCTTCCACTTCATCATCTAACACCTCTAAAGAGCTTCAGAAGTGATGAAGCAACTGTAAAACCTGGGAAATGAACTAGTGACCATCAAGAGATAACAGGCACAGAGAGCCTAGGCCATATCAGTCTCAGGCTCAATATCAAACTAGACCCCAATACCAGCAGAATAGGCCACCACCTCAGACTGCAAATCAAAATCAAAATCAAGGACAACCTCAAGTTGCTAGACCTTTTAGGTCTTATGATCCAAATACAACCTCAACATCAAAGGCATTGGTCCCTACATAGAACAATATGGCACAGAATATGATTGGTGTTTTCCATGCAGTCAGCCACATAACCAATCCATGTGTTTTAATGGTGCTCTGAATCAAGCTCTAATGGTGCAAACTAGTATGGTGTCACAAGAGCCTAGTTAGGAAGGAGATCAGTAACAAGGAGCTCAACAAGGTGAACCTCAGGAGAGACCATGCTTGTAAATTGGTAGGCTGAAGACTTCTGTGGGATGAATCAGTTCCCTCCTCAAAGTGTGGCTGCCAATACACATGGTCCAAAAAGAGAAGCATTGGAGAGGGCCAACCACTGAACTCAGGTAACCCTCAACCTTCCATCACTCCACAAGGTCCTGGTGTTCCAAGTGCAACTCCCAACATGCAGAACCAATCCAAGCCACCTTCCAAATCTAGTCAGCAGTTGTAACAACCCATGTGCAAGAAAGAAATGTGTCTGGGAAGGGAAGGGGCAAAAAAGATAGCTCATTCAATATTATTGAGAAAATGAAGAGGACAAGTGTGAACATTTCACTATGGGAGTCATTGGCCATTCTAGGGTAGAGGGATCTATTATAGACTACCATGTAAGAATTGGTCAAGTTCAAATCAACCCCTAATCAACAAGAGAGAGTGCTTGCCAATGTAGTTCAACCTGAGAAGAACCAAGGAGAACAACAAGGTAAGAACTTGAGACCCCCTCCATTCTATGTCTCATTAATTATTGGAGACAAATTAGTGCACAATTGTATGATTGATTCTGGGGCTAGTAGTTCTGTGATGCCCAAACAAATAGCTGATCAGTTGGGTCTCCAATATGAAGTCATCTCTAGAGGAGTAGTCCAATTAGATGGGACAACAGTGACCACTATGGGAATCATCAAAGATCTGAGCCTCACCCTACATGCCTACCCCAATGTGATTGTCTTGCAAAATGTGTCCATCATAGATTTGCCACCACATTTTGCTTTGTGTCTGTCTAGGGACTTCACTGCCAAAATTGGAGGCTACCTGTCTGCTGATTGGTCACATATGCTCTTTAGGACAAGATATGGGGCAAAGGCCACATATTCAGATCTGAACCCATTATAGACTATCATATTGAAACTTATGTGCCTAGCCCAATTAATGCCAACTACTCACTTTTGATCAAGAAGACCTCCTAAGCACTAATGAAGCAAATACCAAGTTGGAATGTATCCCAGACTTGACTCTAGATGAGTGGGCCAAAAAAAGACATGCTTTTGACCCCTATAAAGAAATGGAAGAATCTGAGCTGGGTGTCTACCTTCTACATGAAGAAAATCACCCTCTTCCTACCTTAATCAAGCCAGAACATAAAGATGACAATGAGGTATGGAAATTATTCTTTGATGGTTCAAGGAGTAGACAAGGAGCTGGAGGAGGAGCTATGATTGTGTCTCCCAAAGGTATGAAGTATTATTCAGCCTTTAGATTTTAGTTTGCTTGCTCAAATAACACTATTGTTGAATATGAGGCTTTAGTCCAAGGTCTTCATTGGGCAAGGAAGATGGGGATCAAGAATTTACAGGTGTTTGGTGATAGTGAATTGGTCTATCAATCAAGTCAGAGGACTTAATGTTGTCAAGAATGACCGCTCAAGAACTATAAGAATAGAGTATGGGACCTCATGGAGGATTTCAAAGCCTTCAACATTATGTCCATACCTAGAAAAGAAAATGAAGTTGTTGATAGACTTGCAATAGTTGGAGCAGCCTTTGATGTGGTGGACAACATCAAGAGAGACAAAGGACAACCACATATCCATGTGGTTGTGAGACCAACAGTGCCAAATAATAATACATGTTGGTAGGTGTTTGAAAATGATCAACAGATCATTAATTTTTTGCAAGAAGAAGCTGAATTCTCAGCTAATAATCAAAGCAGATTGGGACAACAATATGGAAATCAGATAGTACAACTGCATACAAACAAGCTTCCCAAAGGCTTAGTAACACTGGAATCTATTTTCAATCCTAATGATCAATTCAGAAAGGAGAAAGCCAACATACAAATCAAAGGAGAAGATTCAGAGTCAATCCCAGTTGGAGAAGACAAAACACTTCAAATTGGCAAGGTGGCCACCAAGCAAGAAAGGTATGAATTCATACAACTTTGCCAAGAATTCCCTGATGTGTTTTCTTGGAGTTATGAGGACTTAAGGGGTTTTAATCCAAAACTAGCACAACACACAATTGAATTGGATCCAGTTGCTCAGCCTATTAGGAAGAAGCAGAGAGCCAATCAACCCACATATTGAGCCTCTAATGAAAAGGGAGCTGAACAAGCTAATAGAGGCAAGCATCATATTTCCAATTAAACACTCAAGTTGGGTTGCAAATCTGGTCCCAGTCAGAAAGAAAAATGGAGAAATCAGGTTGTGTGTTGACTTTAGGATTGAACAGAGCCTCTCTTAAAGATCACTACCCACTCCCTTCAATGGAATAGATCTTGCAAGTAGTGTCTAGGTCAGAGAGATTCTCTCTCTTAGATGGCTACTCAGGATACAATCAGATCATGGTGAAAGAAGATGATCAATTCAAAACTACCTTCACCACCAAATGGGGCACCTATGCATACAAAAAAATGCCATTTGGACTATCTAATGTTGGTGCTACTTTCCAAAGAGCCATGGATATGGCATTCAAAGGGCTAATCAACAAAATAGTGTTGATCTACCTGGATGACATCACTGTGTTCTCTAAGAATGCAACAGACCACCTTTTTCACCTGAGGCAAGTGTTTCAAAGATGTAGAGATTTGGGGTATCTTTGAACCCTAAAAATGCATATTCTTGGCCCATGAGGGTAGGATTTTAGGCCATATTGTGTCTAAGGAGGGTCTGGCAATTGATCCAGAAAGAGTTGAAGCAATAAAAGCACTGCCATTGCCAAGCCACAAGAAGGCTCTTCAAAGCTTCTTGGGGAAGATCAACTTTGTTGAAGGTTTGTCCCAAACTTTTGCTACTCTCTAGTTAAGCCAATAACATTGATGTTGAAGAAGAGCTTAACATTCAGATGGACAAGTTGAAGGAAAGGAAAGCTTTGAAGCTATCAAAGAGGCCATATCACAAGCCCCAACTCTTGTAAATCCATATTTTTCCAAGGACTTCATATTGTATGCCTTTGGTGGCAAAGTGACACTATCTCTGCAATCTTAGTTCAACAGAACAAAGAAAGCTTTAGAACAACCAATTGCTTTCTTCAGTCAGAGTCTAGAAGACTATGAGGTAAGGTATTCCTTCATTGAGAAGCAAGTCTGGTGGTGATTCAGGGGACTGAAGAAGTTTAAGCATTTAGTGTCAAACAACAAAATCCAACTATTGGTCTCCCATGCAGGAGTCAAAGAATTCCTCCTCAGCAAGGACCTGAATGAGAAATGTAGTAGGTGGATCACTCATGTCATGGAATATGACATTGAGATTCAAGGTCACCAAGCTGGTCCGTGGGAGGGGCTTGTGTGAGCAATTAGCCTCTGCTCTACAAGATGAAACAAACAGTGATAAAGAGGTCATTCTTATCTTACAAGATGATCAAGAAGAAGGGAGAGATGATATACCTACTCCTTGTTGGACCCAAGACATGGTGCACTTCCTTCAAATAGGTCTATGTCCTCATGGGATGAGTAAAGAAAAAAGAAGGCATTTCAGGCTACAGGCCATCCCATATGTTCTTATTGATGGTGTCTTGTTCAAAAGAGACATCAATGGTATTTTGTTGAGATGCATTGGGACAGATCAGGTGGAGAGAGTGCTACAAGAATTCCATGTCAAAGTAGTTAGAGGCCATTTTTCTCCAAGAGTGACAACACTCAAAATCATGAAAGTAGGATATTATTGGCCCAGAGTGTTTAGTGACTATTACACATGGATCAAAAGGTGCAAGAATTGTGCATTCTTCAAAGCAAAGGAAAAGAGACTAGCAACACTTCCATTGCACCCAATCTCAGTAGACCAACCTTTCATGCAATGGGGATTGGACTTCATTGGAGTCATCAACCCAAACTCAAGCCAAGGTCACAAATGGATCCTGACAGCAATTGATTATTTCACCAAGTGGACCGAGGCAAGTGGCACTCAAAGAAGCAAATGAGTCTAGTATCCTAGATTTCTATGAAGGGATAGTGACCAGATTTGGGGTACCAACCACCATCATATCAGAAAATGCATTAGCATTTATAGGTTCCAAGATCACAGGATGGGCTGTTAAAAATGGGACTTATTTGAGTACTTCATCAAACTATTACCCTCAAGGTAATGGCCAGATGAGTCTACAAACAAAAACCTATTGAAGATCATCAGAAGAACTCTCGATGAGAATCAGAGGACCTGGCACACAAAGCTCAAAATGGCCTTATGGGCTGATAGAATAACACCAAAGAGATCTATAAGAAGCTCCCCATTCAAGCTTGTCTATGGGAAAGAAGCAGTGTTGCCTATATCACTTGAATTACCAACATTGGAGCTTGTGAAGCAACTAGAGATGTCTGAATTTGGACCAATGGAGGCTAGGTATGTAGAGCTGATAGAATTAGAAGAAACCAGAGAGAGAATGCTCTCAAGCATTGGAGAAGAATCAAGCTTCAATCAAGAAATGCTTTGATAAGAAGGAAAAAGCAAGGACCTTCCAGAAGGGGACCTGGTTTTGAAATGGGATGCAGATCGAGCAAAAACTAGGAGACATTCTAAGTTTGATGCCATCTGGAGTGGCCCCTATATGATAACAAGATGAAAAAGTAGTAATGCTTTCCAATTGTCTACATTGGAGGGTGAAGAGTTGTAGATTCTAGTGAATGGGATCTATCTTAAGCACTGCTACTAAAAGGGAAGTCTCACCCTATACATATTAGTTTAGTTTCTCTTTCCTCTAAGTGCTTCTACACATTGTCTTGTTGTAGTGTAGATTGCTTTTCTCCTAAGTGCTTGCTTTGCATGCTCTGCATGTTCCATTTTGGAACATGTATGATTTCATTTTTTGTACATAGTCATGGTGTTTTTTTTGTTTGCTCTTATGTAGTTCATTCAGAAAAAATAGATGAAGCCCTATTTTAAAACAATTTTCTACTCTCAGAAATCTTCATTTCAAGATTTTCTTATGAAATTTGAGAGCACAGTGGTCGGGCTCATGAACCAAGAGGTAGAAATAGTATCATCCTATTATTCTTGACTCCATGCCCAACAGATATGACAAGGCAACTGATCTCTTCATCTAGCAGGTAGATGTCCCCATGAGTCACCAAATTGTTATCCATATTTCACCCCGAGCTAAATATTGGATCGAATCATGACCCCACATAGAAGGAACCCGAGAAAATCATTCAAATCCTGTAATTGGTTGCAAAAAGATTCAAGCAATGAAGTGGTGGAGATGAAGAAAGAGCAAAGGATCCTGTATAGAAAGAAATGACTTTATCGGGCCATCTCTACGCTTTAAATCCATTCTCCAAGTTACAGGCAGGTAGAACCATCAAATAGTAGGGTTGGACAAGTAGGGAAGATGCTACAAAGGAGCCAAAAGAAGAAGAAGAAAGAAGAACGATGAAGATTGAAGTCCTCGGGCTCGAAATGGTTCAGAAAGGCCCAAAAAACAACTAAGTATGGAGGAGGCAGTGGAAGAGACCACGTGTCCTAACGATGCTTCTCTCAAAGTGAATCCAAAGGGAGGAACTCAAACTTGTGCCAGCCCTCCACATGTAGAAAATGGTCAAAGAGAGTCAAGGGGTGGAGAGGAAAAGCTTCAAAATTGGCTAAGTATAGAAGTGTAAGTGGAGAGTGCCAAGTGTCAGCCTGGCGCATTTCCAAGAGTTGGTCCAAAGGTGGAGACCCAAATGAGCGTGAGCTCGCCATGTAGCCCAAAGCCTAAAAATGAGAGGAACCATTGAAAATTCCATAGAGTAGTGGAGGCCGACAAGTGTCAACTCGATGCTCCTCCAAAGGAAACTTTGGGTCGGGTTTACAAACAAGCGTGGTGCCTCCACGTGTACCTCAAAGGGGGCAAGGTTAGTTGAATAGTCAATGCATAAGCGGACCAATGGAGGCTGCCAAGTGTCTTAAGGGTGTTGTTTCAAGGGTAAAATGGAGAAAAGGTTCCCGAGTGAGTGCCAGAGTGACACGTGTCCTAGGGGAAAGTGGGAAGTTGGGGAAAAGTTGATTTTCACCCCTTGTTACCTCAAAAGGGAGTAAAAGTTACAAAATGGCCCACAACTCCACCCAAGGAAAAAGTCAAGCATTTAGACCTCGAGTCAAAGCCAAGGCAGGGAGTCGGGGAAAAGGTGAAAATTTTCCTTTCATCCAAAAGGCATAAAGGTAAAAATGGGAGCGCATTTCCCATCCAACCAAAAGGAGCCACGTGTCCATGCGGAGCTTTTGGGGCTGGGAATTTTTTTAAGTTTTGTTTTTTCACAAAAGGATAAAAGGTGAATTGTGGACCCATGGGCCCAAATTTTGTTCCAATCTAGCTGCCACATGTCCCAATCCAAAAGGGGGACCCATTTTTCAAATTTTTTTCCCACCCATTTGTACGGAATCGATTCAAACTTCAAAGGGGCATATCTTTGACCCAGGGCTCAAAATATTGCAAATCTGACACCATTGGAAAGATCTCGATCTCTTCTACACCATGGGAGTCTAAAACTTTAATTTTTGGGAAGTTAGGTGGAAGAAAAATGGAGAAACATCTTTGAGATTTCAATGCAGGATCATCAGTCTCAACAACTAGATCGGATTCGATCTATTTTCTTGCCATTTCCTCTTCCTTCAAGGTGCCGAACCAAGGATCGATGCAAAAAGATGGATTGGGGAAGATTTTAGTAGAAGCATTAACAATGGTGGTTGAGCTTGACCCATTTTTCCTCACTTCTCTCTCTCTCTCTTCTCTCCGATCGAATCTATAAATTTGGGGGCAGGATTCATTGTAAAGGGTTGGATATTCTTAGTTTTGTAGGCTCCCTTCTCCTTCTAGCAAAGGATTTGTGGGGTTCAGGCCTTCCATTAAAATTTGTAATATGTTTCTACCTTTAGCTATTTTGTAATGAATTGTATCAATCTATAGAGCAATAAAATATGTTTGTGATCGATTTTAGATCCTTCTTGTTTCTTTTCTTCTATCTGGTCTCTCATTATAGATCTGGCTATCTGTGCTTGTTTATTGTATGCATTTTATTGGTTCGTGTACCTTGGTGGAACCAAGTACGAGATTGCCAAGTGCTACACTACATACTGCGAGAGGGATCGAGCCTTATGTAGTTCTAATTGTATCATTTTGGATGGACTAACCTTGGTGGAGCCAAGTACATACACCACCAAGTGTTACACTACATATAGAGGGATCAAACCTTATATACTTCTATTATTTTTTGTATAATTATATCATTTTGGCTAGACTAACCTTAGTGGACCCAAGTATCGCACCTCTAAGTGCTACACTACATACCCACGAGAGGATCAAACATTCTATATTTCTATTATTTTTCATATAATTGTATCATTTTAGCTTGACTAACCTAGGTGAATCCAAAATGTGCATGCCAAGTGCTACACTACATACCCATGAGAGGGATCAAGCCTTATGTAGTTCTATTATTTTTTTTATAATTGTATCATTTTGGCTGGACTAACCTTGGTGGAGCCAAGTATAGGCACCACCAAGTGTTGCACTACATACCTATGAGAGGGATCAAGCCTTATGTAGTTCTATTAATTTTTTATAATTGTATCATTTTGGCTAGACTAACCTTGGTGGAGCCAAGTACATGCACCGCCAAGTGCTACACTACATACTGCGAGAGGATCGAGCCTTATGTAATTCTAATTGTATCATTTGGTTGGACTAACCTTGGTGGAGCCAAGTACATACACCACCAAGTGTTACACTACATACCCGCTAGAGGGATCAAGCCTTATATACTTCTATTATTTTTTTGTATAATTATATCATTTTGGCTAGACTAACCTTGGTGGACCCAAGTATACGCACCTCTAAGTGCTACACTACATACCCACGAGAGGGATCAAACATTCTATATTTCTATTATTTTTTCATATAATTGTATCATTTTAGCTTGACTAACCTAGGTGAATCCAAGTACAGGCACCGCCAAGTGCTACACTACATACCCATGAGAGGGATCAAGCCATATGTAGACCTATTATTATTTTTGTATAATTGTATCATTTCATTTGGACTAACCTTGGTTGAGCCAAGTATAGGCACCACTAAGTGTTGTACTACATACCTATGAGAGGATCAAGCCTTATGTAGTTCTATTAATTTTTTATAATTGTATCATTTTGGCTAGACTAACCTTGGTGGAACCAAGTGTGAGCCTTTGCCAAGTGCTACACTACATACCTGCGAGAGGGATCGAGCCTTATGTAGTTCTAATTGTATCATTTTGGTTGGACTAACCTTGGTGGAGCCAAGTACATACACCACCAAGTGTTACACTACATACCCGCAAGAGGGATCAAGCCTTATGTAGTTCTATTATTTTTTTGTATAATTATATCATTTTGGCTAGACTAACCTTGGTGGAGCCAAGTATACACACATCTAAGTGCTACACTACATACCCACAAGAGGGATCAAACATTCTATATTTCTATTATTTTTTCATATAATTGTATCATTTTAGCTTGACTAACCTAGGTGAATCCAAGTACAAGCACCGCCAAGTGCTACACTACATACCCATGAGAGGGATCAAGCCATATGTAGATCTATTATTATTTTTGTATAATTGTATCATTTTGGCTAGACTAACCTTGGTGGAGCCAAGTATAGGCACTACCAAGTGTTGTACTACATACCTATGAGAGGGATCAAGCCTTATGTAGTTCTATTAATTTTTATAATTGTATCATTTTGGCTAGACTAGCCTTAGTGGAGCCAAGTACAAGCACCACCAAGTGCTACACTACATACCCTCGAGAGGGATCAAGCCTTATGTATTTCTATTAATTTTTTATAATTATATCATTTTGGCTAGACTATCCTTAGTGGAGCCAAGTACAAGCACCATGAAGTTCCTATTGCAGCATTAAAGTGTATCCCATATTTCACTAGGGAGAACCAAACTTCTTTCGGTGATCATGTCAAGATATTTCAAATGTCGCATAATCCATGAGATTCATGAAATGGACATAAGAGTCAAGCTGCTCACCTCTTCACTTAAAGGGAAGGCTTCACAATGGTTCAGGAGTCTTGAGGCAGGATCTATTCAAGATTGGAATCAGCTATGCACCGCTCTTCACAACCAGTTTTGAGAGAAAGGTGACAATTTTTCTTTGTTGGAGAAACTAACAACTATCAAGAGAGCCCCAAATGAGCAACTGAATGATTCAACATCAAATTCCAAGTGAACCTAGGATAGGATTCCAATAGTAGTAAAGCCCACAAATGAAGGTGCCTTCCTATACTTTCTTAGGGCTTTAAATTATGATATTTCTCTGATGATTCAGTTAATGGGAGGCACTACACTACCAGCAGCCTATAGCCTTTCCACAGGGGATGAGAACCATTTGATTCAAGCTGGTAAAATAGCTCCTAGGCCATCCATGCCTCTATACCCTGAGTTAGGAAGCCTAGATACTAGCCAAGCACCTACATTAGCTCCTATACCCACCCCCAGGGGTCAAAGCTCAGCTGAAGCTTCCACTTCATCATCTAACACCTCTAAAGAGCTTCAGGAAGTGATGAAGCAACTATAAAACCTGGGAAATGAACTAGTGACCATCAAGAGGCAGCATGCACAGAGCTCCAAGCCATATCAGTCTCAGGCTCAATATCAAACTAGACCCCAATACCAATAGAATAGGCCACCACCTTAGACTGTAAATCAAAATCAAAATCAAGGACAACCTCAAGCTGCTATACCTTTTAGGTCTTATGATCCAAATACAACCTCAACATCAAAAGCATTGGTCCCTACATAGAACAATATGGCACAAGAATATGATTGGTGTTTTCCATGTAGTCAGCCACATAACCAATCCATGTGTTTTAATGGTGCTCTAAATCAAGCTCTAATGGTGCAAACCAGTATGGTGTCACAAGAGCCTAGTTAGGAAGGAGATCAATAGCAAGGAGCTCAACAAGGTGAACCTCCAAGAGAGACCATGCTTTTAAATTAAAATTAATAAGCTGAAGACTTTTGTGGGATGAATTAGTTCCCTCCTCAAAGTGTGGCTGCTAATACATAGTCCAAAAAGAGAAGCATTGGAGAGGGCCAACCACTAAAATTAGGTAAACCTCAACCTTCCATCACTCCACAAGGTCCTAGTGTTCTAAGTGCAACTCCCAACATGTAAAACCAATCCAAGCCACCTTCCAAATCTAGTCAAGCACCGGTTGTAACAGCCCATGTGCAAGAAAGAAATGTGTCTAGGAAGGGGCAGAAAAAATATAGCTCATTCAATATTATTAAGTAAATGATGAAGACAAGTGTGAACACTTCACTATGGGAGTCATTGGGCATTCTAGGGCATAGGGATCTGTTACAAACTACCATGAAGAATTGGTGAAGTTCAAATCAACCCCCTAATCAACAAGAGAGAGTGCTTACCAATACAGTTCAACCTAAGAAGAACCAAGGAGAACAACAAGGTAAGAACTTGAGACCTCCTCCATTCTATGTCTCATTAATTATTAGAGACAAATTAGTGCACAATTATATGATTTATTCGCGCTAGTAGTTTTGTGATGCCCAAACAAATAGTTGATCAGTTGGGTTTCTAATATGAAGTCATCTCTAGAGGAGTAGTCCAATTAGATGGGACAAAGTGACATAAAATATTTCGAGCCTCAACCTACATGCCTACCCCAATATGATTATCTTGAAAATGTGTCCATCATAGATTTTCCACCACATTTTAATTTGTATCTATCTACGGAATTCACCGCCAAAATTGGAGGCTACCTATCCAATGACTAGTCACATATGCTCTTTAGGACAAGATATGGGGTAAAGGCCATAGCTAGATCTCGAACCTATTGCAGACTATCATATTGAAACTTATGTTCCTAGCCCAATTAATGCCAACTCGCTAAGCTTTTGATCAAGAATGACCTGCTCAATAACTATAAGAATAGAGTATGTGACCTCATGGAGGATTTCAAAGCCTTCAACATTGTGTCCATACCCATAAAATAAAATTAAGTTGTTGATATACTTACAAGTGAGTTGGAGTAGCCTTTGATGTGGTGGACAACATCAGGAGAGACAAAGGACAACCACATATCCATGTGGTTGTGAGACCAACAATGCCACATAATAATACATGCTAGCAGGTGTTTGAAAATGATTAGTAGATCATTAATTTTTTGTAAGAATAACTCGAATTCTCAGCTAATAATCAAAGCAGATTGGGACAACAATATGGAAATCAAATAGTACATTGCATACAAATAAGCTTCCCAAAGGCTTAGTAACACTGGAATCTATTTTCAATTATAAAGATCGATTTAGAAAGGAGAAATCCAACATACAAATCAAAGGAGAAGATTCAGAGTCAATCCCAGTTGGAGAAGACAAAACACTTCAAATTGGTAAGGTGGCCACTAAGCAAGAAATGTATGAATTCATACAACTCTACCAAGAATTCCCTGATGTGTTTCCTTGGAGTTATAAGGACTTAAGGGGTTTTAATCCAAAATTAGCACAACACACAATTGAATTGGATCCATTTGCTCGGCCTTACCGGGAAGAAGCAAAGACTAGTCAACCCACATATTGAGCCTCTAATGAAAAGGGAGTTGAACAAGTGTTTCACTTGATTCTTAGACGTTTCTTTGAAAATGATGAAATAGATAGGGTAACGGGCATAGGAGGAATACCTGTCAAAATGATGGTTGATAGGTTGTTGCATGCTTATTGACTCCTTAATCCACAGCTGATCGCGAGAGCTTCCTTTTGGTTGGGAGGAACTACTGAAATGGAACAAAGACCAACAAATAAAAGTTAAACAATATGTGTAGTGACATTACCTAGCGTACTAGATTTGGGAAGTGTGATACTTCCTAGATACTGTCAATCCTTTATTTAAAACAATTTAATGCTGGTAATGAAGTAAATCCTATTGTAATTAAAATGATTTAGGTATCTCATTTAAAACACAATAAGAAAGATCTAATCTAACAGGATAAGTTAAAATAAGATCCGAAGGTCAAGTAACTAGTTCTAGGTCTCTGTAGAGTCTACCAAATATCTTAGGTAGGTCACAGGTTATTAAGGGTGATGTGAGAATAGGTGGGGTAAGTCACTATTCTAGTATGTATTGGTAAATACAGAGACCGATGCTAGTTAAGGGTGACCAATGCCGGTTGGGAGAATTGGGTGCCGTTATTATGGAAAAATGGGAATGCCACAAATGAGCTTTGAATCTCCCTTATGATTACACAAAGGACTCGATTGGTCGAAATGAGGTATTAGGTTGTTTGGATAAGATTTGGTGAGGTTTTAATGGGGATATAGAGGGGTGATTATTGAAGGAGGTCAACAGGTGGCTAGGAGAACAAAGGATGACAATACAATGATGAAATGAGTGAACTAAAGAGTAAAACATTCTACTTACTTGGAATCTAGTTTTGGATGTCTGTGAGTGAGGAATGAAGGTGTTGGTAAGAGGTTGGAGGCTATGGAGGATCATTAAACATTGGAAAGCTCTGTATGGGCTACATGTGTATTCCTTTTTGCTTGGTTGGATCAAATATGTCCCTGGGGTGTGTGCTTAGATGGTTCCTGGGTAAATGTTGGATGTCCATGCAAGAGAAAATGCTTGATCTCCTTCCTTATATGTGTTTTCTCATGGAAAATTGTTCTTAGAAGATGTGATATCTCTCAGAATGTGCAACGTTTTCCAACCTTTTACTAACCTCAAAAATAAAGGTGTTTTGGGGATTAAAAGGTGACCGATGGTGGTTTTGGATTAAATGGCGGCGGTTAAAGGTAATCGGTGTCGGTTAGGGCGGGATTTCTAGGTTTACTAAACTAGGTAGATCCTCTTGATTTTTTGGGATCTCATGTTGTTCACCTGTGGATTACACTGGGAAGCTTCTTGTAAGTATGCGAGAAGGTGGTTAGAGGGAATGTAGGCATTGAGTTTTAGAGTTTGGGTAAGACTTAGTTAGTTATGGAAACTTACTAAGAATAGGTCTTAGGGTGAGGTGGATTGATGAGGTGTCTAGGTGAGGTGTATGTGTGGAAATTATCTAAATTAAGATATTTAAATAATAAATATGGTGAGGATAATGAATTAATTTAATTTAATTAATTAAATTAATATTAGTGGGGTGAAGGGGGCCATGACTAGGTGAATGTGATGAAGGTGTTTATTTGTCGAGGGACCAAAGGGGAGTGTGACCTAATTTTGGTGTCTACATTTTGCCCCTTTTTATTGCGTAGCTTTTATTGGTAAGCAACGCTAACAAAAAAAGTTTTGGTTGCCCCATGTGTGGGTGAAGGTGATCCCCTCAAACTAGGAACTGACAAGGCAGAAGGTAGAATCGGTGAGTGGTTTGATAAAAGGTAAATGTGATGAAAAGGAAGGTGGGTAATAGGGGAAAAAAGGAGCCAGGTCTACTCGGGTAATCTAGGTAATGGGTCTGGGTCAAAGGTAGTAATAGTCAAATGCACACACATGTATAAACTATAGCATAGTACCAGTTTGAAGAGTAGGAAAAATCTACATTGTCTAAGGTCGATAGGTTTATCCAAACAAGGTTGAAGTGATTCTAGTATCCAAGGTATAGGATATGGTTAGGAAACACAATGTAGGTTAGGTGCAGGAATGTTTAGGTATGTTCTAGTACAACAAAGGTAGGGTCAGGATAAATGGTCATGGCAAGAGGAACGACAAGGTCATTAGGTCAATCAACATAGGTAACAATGTTGCAAAGTATAGTAAACACATGAGGTCAAAGGTCACTAGCGATGGTCTAGGTCCAAATATCTAGGTCACGACATGGGTAAGGCTGAGGTATGGGTAAAATAATGAGTCCCCAAAGGAGGATGAGGTTAGGTAGTAAATGATGAGGTCGGGGGTGAGGTAAATGGTTTGGGTAAAGGTTGGGTGTGGAAAAAAGAGTGACAGGAAGGGTAATAGGGTAAAATTTAGGGCAAGGTGCAAGAGAGGGTGACCGATGCCGGTCAAGGGTAACTGATGCTGGTAGAGTGGAACCGATCATGGTAAGGTAGGGCATGGATGAGATGGATAAGATTCTTGATTTTGTCTGTGTTTTATGAGACTTTTAATTTTTTGTTGTGATATGGAGTCAGGTTGGTTGTAGGCATGAATCGAGTTAGGTTTGGTTTAGGCATGGATCGAGTCAGGTTGGTTTAGGCATGGATTAAGTCAGGTCTTAGGCATGGTTGAGTCAGGATGGTTTAGGCATGGATCAAGTCAGGTTTGTTCGGGTATGGTGGAGTCAGGTTTGTTTAGGCATGGTTGAGTCAGGTTTGTTTAGGCATGGTTGAGTTGAAATTGGTTGAAGTTGTGATTCATTAATTTATATAATGAATGATAATATGGGCTATTTTTAAGATGCTTTATAATATATGGATGATGATGGTAGTCATAATAAATGTATGTTGTGGTGATGATAAAAATGTTAAGCAACTTGTTATTTGTTTGGTTTAATTTCCAAGTTTTAGATATAAAAAGGAAACTAAGTAGGGTAGAATGTAATTTGAGGAAAATGAAAGATGAATTGGTTAGGGTAGAGAGTGGTCGAGCTAACCTCCAAGGGCCCCATGCCCTCGGAGTGTTGCCTACATAGTCCCGGTGAAAAGGGACCTCAGGCTGATGTAGTTCTCCCATGAGCTAGGGAAGAATATGAGGATGTAGGAAAATGAGTTGGTAGGTTTTTTAGTATGATTTGGGCTTAGGACTGTTAGGTGTGGGTGGGTTATAGGCAAATTGGTATAGGTGATGTTGATTGTGGAAAAAGAAGAAGATTACCCCAAAGGTAAGTGTCGAGGACCAAGTCCTGTTTAAGGTAATCAAAACATAAATAAAGATGGTTAAAAGATAAGAAGGGGCAATAAAGCCAACTGATTGGTTAGGATCATACCGAGTAGATCATACCTTGGAGGAGGTGATGAATGTAAGACCCTAAAGACATTGCATGATTGAGTGTTCTAAGGTGAAAATTAGTCACATGATCACCAAATGTCTTGGTTTCCAAGAGGTCCCTTGAGGCGGTAGGAAAATGGGGGTGCAAATGGTGAGAGGGGTGAAAGGTGGGTAATTTTATATGATATGAGGTGGCATGCTCTTTGGGCAAGAGATCCAAGGTCACAATGGGCAAGTCCATGACTAATTTTTTTTGTTTTGACTTATATTTGAGATAGACTGATCGATGCGGGAAGTCTATATGGGATGAGGAAATGAACTCCTTGAGGTCTTTGTGAAGCTGATCGATGTGGGAAGCTTCAAATTCTCTCATTATTTTTTTGAAAGGGCTTTACATAGCTGTCCTTTGAGGGAGAAGTCTATTTATAGTAGTGATTGTAGAGAGGAAGATGTCCTTTTGAGGGAGTCATATTTTTATTAGAAGTTTGACTCAAGGAGTTGGGTCCCATGTGGGGATTTGAAGTCATGGACAAGACCAAGGTGAGGAAAAGGATTCTTGTTCAGAAAGTAGGGTGAAATGACCATGGGATCTCATCTAAAGGTAGATGAAAAGTATCCATGAGAATCATGTTATGCGCAACACCGTGGTACACATATTCAAGAGAAGATAACAAGTGACAGGTACTCACATGATTCTTGTTTAATCGTTGGTGAGGTGTATGAAGTGGATAGCGCTCAAGGGATGAGCATGAAAAGAGGAAAAAGGTGATGTAGGACTAAAATTCAATAGTATAACACTCAAATATGCAAGGCATTAAGGGGCTCATGTTTGGGTTTACCATCAAGTGAAGATAAATGATAAGCACCTGATCTATAAGTATGGGTCATGATGTATGGTCCAAGCCAATTAGGAGAAAATTTGCCTTGTTTACTTTTTTTTGCTTTGGTTACATGTTGATTTTCTTTCAGGACAAGGTCACTCGACTTGGAAGGTTCGTTCATGGACACGTTTGTCATAGGCACATTTGATACATTTTTGGTAAACTTGAAGGTGATCAAGAGTGTTAAGATGACATTCATCTAATAACTCAAGTTGTGCTAAATGGTCCTAATGAAATTCATCATCATTGAGCATGTCATGGAGAGAAATGCAGAGTGAGGGATCTGGACTTCAAGAGGTAGAATAGCCTCGTGTACCATAGACTAGAGAAAATGGTGTGGCAGTAGTGGAAGTATGAATACTAGTGTGGTATGCCCATAGGGAAAAAGTAATGTGTGTATGCCAATCCTTCTCGATATTGTTAACCACTTTCATGAGAATTTTGTTTAGGGTTTGGGTAGTGGATTTGGCTTAGCCATTAGTCTATGGGTAATAAGGTGATGAGAAACTTAGCTGAATGTTGAAGGCGTCACAAATTTTTTGCAACGTTTTATTTTTGAATTATTTTCCATTATCGTGATGAGGTGATGAGGAACACCAAAGCAACAAATGATGTGATGATTAATGAACTCACATATTGTCTCGGCTTTTGTGGATATGAGTGGTATATCCTCAACCCATTTTGTGTAGTATTCGGTAGCGGTGATGATCCAATGATGTCGTTGGGAAGAATGGGGATTAATCTCTCTGAAAAGATCTAAACCCCATTAAGAGAAGGGCCAAATGTCATGGGTGACCTGTAAGGCATGATTGGGTGTATGATGAAGTTTGACGTGTTATTGGAATTTTACACACCGTTTGACATAATCGCAACAATCATGGTTAAGGTTTGGCTAGTAATAGCTGAGGAAAAGAATATTCTTAGCCACAGCAAGGCCACTGAAGTGACCTCCACATATACCATCATGAACTTCCTTAATTGTATAAGGAATTTCAGAACACGTGAGGCATCGTAAGAGAATACCATCAAAGCCACGCTTATAGAGAAGGCCCCCATGATTATGTAATGATAAACCTTTTTAAGGAATGCACATTTTTCATTACGGGTGAGATCGGGAGGTAAAATGGAGAGAGAAAGATAGTGAGTATTGTTTGTACCAAAGATCACTCGGGTTAGGGGTAGTAGTTCGATAGAGTAAACTTCATGAGGTAAATAAGAGGGTGATTGGAGTCATCAGACGGTGACAAATATTTTAGAATTGGTGGGTGAAGCGGGTATTTGCGAAGCCAAGCAGGCCATGGTATCTATAAATTTATTGGTTGAATGTGGGACGGTTTGAAGGGCGTAACGGTCAAAGGTGGTCAAAATTATGTCTACATGATGTTTATACTCTGAAGTAACTCATTACAACATTGTTATAGAACATTGACTTGGTTTATAACCAATTGAGAATCACCAAAGATGTTGATTGATTTGATATCTAGGGTGTAGGTGGCTTGGAGACCTAATACGAGCACTTTGTATTCGGAAATATTGTTTGTACAATCAAAATCTAGTTTGAAAGAAAAAGGAATGGGTTCACCATCAAGTGGAATGAGGATAACACCAGCCCCACCTCCATGCTAACACTTGGAACCATCGAAGAAGAGTGTCATTTGATAAGCGGGTTTGTCCAAGGAAAGGGTAGCAATTGACTCATCTAGAAAGTCAAAATTAGAGGGTTGATCCCGTAAATAGGTGTGTTGGCCAATTGGTCGGTGATATCTTGGCCCTTGATGGACTTTTGATGAATGAATTCAAGGTCAAGGTCAGCTAAAAGCATAAGCCAACGTGTGAAACGTTGCTTTTGGTAAGGTTTAGCATACATGAAGTGTAAAGGGTCAGTGTTGGTCATGACATAGGTTTTGTGGTTGAGTAGGTAATGGTGGAGTTTTGTGGCAATGAAAACTAAGGCTAAGAAAAGTTTTTCAGGATGGGTGTATCGGGTTTCGTAGTCCAAAAGAGTATGACTTATGTAATAAACCACCTACTCCCTGTGTTGTTCATCACGATGAGCGAGCATGGCCCCTAAAGAGTGATCGGTAGATGAGATATATAGGTTGAAAGGTTGATTTTATTTAGGCGAAATGAGTACGGGTGGTTGGAGAAGGTATTCTTTTAAGGCCTCAAGAGATTTGTGGCAATCATCATCCCATTTAAAGGACATATCCTTCTTAAGAAGATGATGAAATGGTTGACACCGATCAAGATAATTGTGAAATGAAATGGTGAATAGATGCAAATTACCTTGGAGTCTAAGGTTAAGGTTAGTGGGTGGAGGCATTTCCAAAATGGCCTTGAATTTAGCAAGGTCAACTTCTATACCACGTAGGGAAATGATAAATCCCAGGAGCTTTCCTGAGAGAACCATGAAGACACACTTCTTGGGCTGAAGGTGAATGCAATATTTAATGAGGCAATCAAAAATGGTTTTGAGGATGGTAAGGTTCTCAGAGTGGTGTTTAGATTTGGCCAGGAGATCGTCCAAGTAATCTTCCAATATACGATGCATGATATCATGTAAGATATAAGTCATAGCCCGTTGATATGTGGCACCAACATTTTTAATGCCAAAAGTCATGAATCGATAGAAGAAGGTCCCCAAGGGGTGATGAACGAGGTCTTGTGTTGATCCTCCTCGGGGAAAGCAAGATTTGGTTATACCCGAGAATCCATCCATGAGTGATAGGATCTTATGACAGTAGTAAGGTCAACCAATTGGTCAATACTGGGTAGAGGGAAATCATCCTTTAGGTAGGAAAGGTTGAGGTCATGGAAGTCTGTGAAAATGTAGATTCCCCCTGTCACCTTAGTGACAGGGACAATGTTAGAGATCCAACAAGGATAATCAATGGGTAATATGAAGGAAATGTACATAAGATGTTGAAGTTCTTCTTTGAGGAGAAGGGCAATGCGAGGTGCATTTTCCTTAGTTTTTGTTTTATGGGTTTGGCCTCGGGAACAATTATAATATTGTGGACCACTATGGTGGGGTCAATACCAGGCATGTCTGTATAAGACCAAGTGAAAGTGTGGTTATGATCTTTGAGAAAAGAAGTGATGGCTTCCTATTCAAAGACATCTAAAGATTGTTAGGATGTATGAGTCATCCTGAGTATGGATGTTGATCTCGATAGTCAATTCATTCAACATGGTTTGTGTCTCAAAAGGTAATGACCGATGAATATATGAATCTTCTGCACCAAGTTAGGTGAGTATAGATTCATCATCTTGACATTGAATGATGTTAATGGAAGGTGTATCATCATCGATCATTTTAGGGTATAGGAAGGGAAGAGAGGAAGGGGCCTCGCCCTCATGTTGATAAGTCAAAGGCCCCAAGGAAATGGTGTTTATGAATTTTTTTTTAGGAGGGATAGATTATGGATCCATTGACTCTGTCGGTGAAGGTGGCGATATAGCAAGGAAGCGAGGTGAAGAAGGTGGAGAAAGGTGACATTCTTGATGGGTTTAATGTGGGCCTACTTAGTAGGTGGTTCAGAAAATCTGATACAACTATGGTTGTTATGTTTGCGGGTGGTACATGAGATGACATTATGGTGGCCTTGTCCATAAAATATAAAACAAAAACCCTTCCATGCACATCGGTGGAGGAAGTTGTGGGAAAAAGGCGATTGGGGAGAGTCTAGAAGTCAGCAGAAAATAGGCGGGTTTGTGACGGTGGTTCGGGTGTGTAAGTGGTAGTATCAAGTCCCCATAGGTGAGACTAGTACAGAGATGAGGAGGACCATAAAGGAGGCATTCTCCTATGCGGTGATCGTAATGAGGGTATTGGTGAAGACTTCATACTCTTGTGGAGTAAGTAACGTGTTAACACTGTATAAGTGATATTCTTCGAGAGTGAGGCATTGAAAAATGCCTTCCAAAGGATCGGTGGTTGGTATGTGGGTATCTGGAATAGATGATGTGTTGGAGGTCAATGCGGAGGTGGAGCTAATGGATTGGGAGGCTGATGGGTTGGCCATGGAGGTTGTGGCAGCGGTAGGAATGGGGAGGTATGTGTGGTTGAGGTAGTAACTATCATTGGTAAGTGGGGGTGTGGGTGCAATGGTAGTAGTCGAGAAGGTAGATGCCTTAATGGGTATGAGCACGTCATTAGATCGGTAGAGCATGTTACATGTTTTAAAAGCGATATGGATCATACGGAATGGTATAGGTGTGTCCTTCGTGTTCAAACTTTTCACAGCGATGTAAATTGGAAGGAACACAACCCATGACACCAATCCAAGGTCTACCAAGCAACAGGTTATATTGAAATTCTCCCTCCAAGACATAGAATAGCTTTGGAATAGTTCAGGGACGCACGTGAATGTGGAGAATGACAGTGTATAATGTATAGGTGTATAATGTATAATGTATAAGTCATTCATATCAACTCCCCTGAGGTTTATGGAAGTAGAAAGTTACTTATGAAGGTTTATCAAATCTCTGTTTCAAATGCATGAAGCCTGGTTATACTCGTAAATTTTGTAAAAGCCCCCCTTCTTGTGCTAATCAATGGCGGAAAGTTCCCCACATTCCCCCTATTCCTTGCCCACCTTCCTCCCCCCATGCTCTTCCTCCGTCATCTTTGCCTTTCGTCCCACCCCCTCCCTCATCAGTTCTTGAACCTCTTGCTTTGGATCGACACTTTCTCCCTCGTTAAAGAAACGACGGCTGTTGTAAAAGACTCTTCTAGGATTTTATCCCTGTTCCACGAGGGCATTTCCATAGGTATGGGAGGTAGCTCATCCTCCCTTGAGAAATGGATTATGGAAAAAGAGGATCTGCTCCAGTCAAAAGATGGTGACCCTACAGAAGACCATGAAGAAACAACAGAGTTTCATTCCCGAACAATCAGTCGCTGGGTCCGCTTCTTCCCACTCCACCTTTGCTCAACGTGGATTTCGGACCAAAAAGCATTCTTGGTCGTCCCAACAAAAGTAAGCTTTCTCTCAACGAAGTTGCGCATGGGAAGCAACTTCAACTCCGTTCTTTCTTCCCGTCGTCGAGTAGGAGAGGCGAGTCCTCTCTGAAGCAAACATGATCCTCTTTTCTTGGAATGTTAGGGGCCTTAATGCCCCTAACAAACAGCGTCTGTTAAGGCGCTACGCCTCGGATGAGGCTGTGGATATATGTTTGATTCAGGAAACTAAAATGTCGGAAGCTGGTTGCAAAAGCAGCTGGTTCAGAAAATGGAGAGGCTGGGAAGGCAGCTTCTCTAACTCTGTTGGGGCCTCGGGTGGTCTGGGCATTCTGTGGAAGTCTAGCAGTTGCATGATTGAACCCCTTGTAATCGACCCTAACTTCATTTGGTGTAAAGTTTCGATTAAACACTCTGAGGACTTCTTTTTCCTTTGTAATATTTATGGTCCCTCTTCTCCTATTAGGAAAAGAGCTCTCTAGAGTAGTCTCAGTCAGCTCTTGTCTTCCGACGCTGCCACTAAAATCATCGTCGCTGGTGACTTCAATGCTACTCTTTCTGATCGTGACAAGAGTGGAGGTCTTCTTTGGCAACCTCGCTCACAGGTGGATTTTTCTTCTTTCGTTTCC
The DNA here is from genome assembly GCA_018340775.1 of Taxus wallichiana var. yunnanensis. Taxonomy (NCBI): domain Eukaryota; kingdom Viridiplantae; phylum Streptophyta; class Pinopsida; order Cupressales; family Taxaceae; genus Taxus; species Taxus wallichiana. The sequence goes on from CM031237.1 coordinate 692,907,477, forward strand.
TCTACTCATTTGATTGATCTAGAGCCCTGTAAGGGCTGGTTTACTTGGAACAATAGGAGATCCGGGTTCAGCTCCCGCATCATGCGTCTTGATCATTTCCTGGTTTCGAGCATTGGTTGCATAATAACTTCCTTCTTAAAAGCTCGGTTCTCCCTCTATCCGGTTCAGACCATTTTCCTATCTCCGTGGTTCTTAATTTTGACCTCCCTCCACGTCGTTCCCCTTTCAAATTTGAGAACATGTGGCTTCATGACCCCACACTGAAGTCGCAGGTCAAGGTCTGGTGGGACTCTTTTGTTGTCAAAGGGACCAAGATGTTTCAACTCTCTAAAAAGTTGTCACTGTTAAAAGATAATTTACAGTGCTGGAATCACTCGAAGTTTAAAAACATTTTTCAAGAAAAGCTCAGAGTAGAGAAGGATCTTCGCTCCCTCAATGAGACCATTCTGGAGCATGGGATGACACAGGAGGATTTCCAGAAAGAAAAATCTCTCCTTAAAGATCTGGGGGATCTCCTTCTGAAAGAGGAAACTTTTTGGCGTCAAAAATCCAGAGAAGCCTGGTTGTTGGATGGGGATAAGAATACCAATTTTTTTCACTTGTCAAAGCTAGAAGAAACTTCAACTACATCTCTACTCTTAAGCTCGAAGATTCCACCGTCACCTCTTCACAAGCTCAGATCAAAATCGAAGCGGTGGATTTCTTTTGTAAGCTTCTGAATGATACGGCCTCCCCCATTGGAGCGCAGACTCAATTCCTCTCTCAGATTCCTTCTTCTATTACGGATGCTGATAATGAAATGCTTCTCTCGCCCTTCTCTTTGGAGGAGGTTCGAGAAAACTATTTTTTCTATGAAACGGGATAAAGCCCTGGCCTGATGGTTTCCCTGCCTCCTTCTTCCAGGATTTTTGGGATATTGTCGGTCCCTCTGTTTGGCACGCGGTCGAGGAATCCAGGATTTGGGGAAGATTCTTGGTAATCTTAACCATACTTTCATATGCTTGTTCCCTAAAAAATCCCTGGCAGAGAAGTTGGATGATTTCAGGCCAATTTCTTTGTGTAATACCACGTATAAAATCATCTCTAAAGCTATTGCCAATAGGCTTTGCCCCTTGTTGCATAAATTGGTTGCTCGGGAACAGAGTGGGTTCATTCCGGGCAGGTCTATTACCGAGGGTATCATTATCTCCCATGAACTAATTCACTCACTTCAAAACTCTTCTAGAGCTGGAATGTTGTTAAAACTTGACTTCAGCAAGGCCTACGATCATGTCAATTGGAGGTTCCTCCTCAAATCTTTGCAAGCAATGGGTTTTGGTGCTCACTTCTGTAAATGGATATTTAATTACATTGCTTCCCCTCATTTTTCTGTTCTTGTGAATGGCTCCGTGGAAGGATTTTTTCAGAGTAGTAGAGGCATTCGTCAGGGAGACCCGCTCTCCTCCTTCCTCTTCACCCTGGTTGTGGAAGCTCTCAGTCGCAACATTAAGTCAGCTATTCAGGAGGGTTCTCTGAAAGGTCTCCACATCACCTCCAACCTCCCTCCTCTTTCCCATCAGCAATTCGTGGATGACACCTTTCTCTTCGGTCAAGGGACTGTCCCAGAAGCCAGGTGCCTCTCCTCCATTTTGGATTCTTATTCTCTTGTTGCGGGTCAAGTTTTAAACTTTCATAAATCTGTTATTTTCTTCTTTAATGTGGCTCCCCGGCTTCAAGGCAGAATTAAAGAGATTCTCGGCTTCTCTTTGGGCAATCTCCCCCATACATATCTTGGAATTCCACTCTTTCATGGTAAGGGAAAGACTCACCTTTGGAACGGGCTTCTGAATTCCATTTCTTCCAAACTTCTTTCTTGGAAAGGAAAATGGCTTTCTCTTGCAGGTCGTGTCCTTCTCATCAACTCGGTGCTTCTGTCAATTCCAATATACATGCTTTCCATTTCTGATTCGAAATGTCTGCTCAAAATCAAAAAAGTGGCTCGCACCTTTTTTATGGTAAGGACTCGGACCGATCACAAATTCCATCTTGCTAATTGGGATCTGGTCAAGCTTCCTAAGAAGTTGGGCGGTATGGGTATCTTGGATCTCGCCATTCAAAATATGGCCCTCGGTGCTAAACTGGTATGGAACTTCATTTCGAAGGAAGAAGACTCACCTTAGGGTCCTCTCTCTCACAAATATCTCGATGGGCACCGGCATGAGCATATTCTCTCTAGCTCCGAGTTACCGAAAGGCTCTCACATTTGGAACTTCCTGTGTAATTCCAAAACACTCATCGCTGAGAAGGTTTCATGGAGGATAAACAACGGTCGGCTAGTGTCATTTTGGGATGAAAGTTGGAATGGTTTCCCCCCCCTCAATCTGCTGCCTACTCTCAATGGTGTTATGAATTCTTCCAAACTGCACTGGGGTTCTCTTGTATCAAACTATGGTTGCCAACACCCTGATGGTTCACCTTCTTGGCTTTGGAAAGATTTTACGTCAATTGGCGCCTCTACCCAAGAATCGCCTTCCTCTTGAATTCTATACAGGATAGACATGCCACGTTTCTCGATAGAGATGACTGCTTATTATGGGTTGGCGACTCAACCGGTTCATATACAGTTAAAGCCGGTTATAACATTCTTGTCTCTCAAGCAGGAACTGGTTCTCTCGAGTTCTTTCGGTTGTTGGCATCCCAACATCACCCCAAAAGTAGCTTTCTTCGGCTGGTTAGTTTTAAACAGAAAGGTACTCACACATGCTAAAAGGCGTGCGTGGGGTTTTCATGGCCCCTCAAAATGTCTAATGTGCGGTGCAGCGGAGGAAGACTTGGATCACCTCTTCCTGTTCTGCCCATTCACTTCCAATTGCTGGGAATGGCTTCTTAACAAGTTAAATCTCTCCTGGGTCCCCTGTAACAACATTGTTGCTAATCTTTCTTCCTGGCCGTCCTTTTTCACCAATTGCCTGTTCAGCTCTATCTGGCATGTCAGCCCTTATTTTTTGCTCTGGCATATCTGGTGGGAACGAAACCTCCATCTCTTTAGGGAGCAAGCGGTTGAGCTTCCTACCTTCCTTTCTAAGCTCGAGGTGGCCATTTCAGAATGTGTTAGTGTGAAGTGTCCCTCCTTTTCCTCCTTCTCCTCCAAGGATTTCTCGATTCTCCAACATTGGCCATTTATTAAACTTCCTAAACCTGGATCAATTGTTCGTAAAGGGCTCTCTCAAATTGAAAAGATGTTACTAAGGAAGAAAACCGGGTGGCGTCCTCCTCCGAAGGGCACTAGAAATTAAACTTCGATAGAGCTTCGGGAGGCAATCGGGTTTATCGGAGCTGGTTGCATTCTCGAGAGATGGTCGAGGATACCTCATCTATGTTGGTTCCTTCCCTCTCAAAGAGGGCACTTGTAATACCGCATTTGAAGCACAGGCTCTTCTCGAAGGGGTTAAGATGGCAACACATCTTGGCTGTTCAAATTTACGTATCGAAGGGATTCCCAAATCCTTATCTTTGACTGATTTCAGAGGAGCCTCCCCGTCGTGGAAGATGAACCTCCTCATCCCTCCTATACTACATTGGCTAGGTAAATTCCATTCCTGGAATATTTCCCATAATTACCAAGAAGCCAATCGGGCAGCAGACTTCTTAGCTAACTTCACTATCGATAATCCTTCCGCTTGCATTTCCTCCAGCGATGCTCATGTTTGGCAAGGTTTTTCCCTTCTTCTCTCCCATGATCGAGAGGGTACCTACTGGTAACCTGTCAATGACTCCATAGCATTTGGCAGTTCCCTCGTGCGTGTTGTCTTCTCCCCCTTCTTTCGGTGGCATTCTTCCTTTCTACTGATGCACTCCTACACGAGGTTCTGGCCTCTTCAGTCACGTCCGCGCGCCCCTTGTCTGCTCTTTCCTCCCGGGGTCGCTTCATCTCTTCTCTCACACGCTTCATGTTCCTTTATTGCCGCTTTCTAGGCTTCATTCTTTCGGCTCTTGTTTGGCTCTTGTTCGGTATCTTCTTGACGCTATGCCCTTCGTTGGCTTCCCTTTTGTGGCCCTTTGAAGGGATTCGCAAATCGGGCGAAGCGTCTCACCATTGGCAGTGCCGTCTTGCAATGATCTTCAAATTTTCTTTATTCGAAGAGGCTGAAGCCATCGAAGCTATCCTCAGAGATTCCTACCATTACTATGCTCGTCGCCCCCGGACAGATTCTGACATAGCTTCCGCTTTCGTCTCTTTCTACCTGCTGCTTCACTCTAACACGGCGGATGTTGAACGGGTCGCTTTGGACCAAATCTATGTAGTTCACTGCGTCGGCCTACAAGAACAACTCGTAGATTTCTCACTTCCGGATCCACTATTGTGGGTGGAGGAAGTCGACGAGCTGGCCATCGGTTCTGGTCGGGACATCCGTTGGCTCAGTGGGCAGTACAGAGATTTGGTCACTTTCGCTCAGAACTTTCATCCATCTTTGGACCAGCGCTTTCTTCCGGTGGTCGATATTGAAGCGGCCCTCTATCCTCTTCACTCCGCAGTGGATCAGTTGAACGCACTTAAGGATCGTGCTTTTCCAGCCTTCAATTTCTTGTTGCATGCGGCCTCTTCTCGCGCTAGCCCTTCTTCTGGTTAATTGGTTGTAGCCCTCATCCTTTTCGTGGCGTGTTTGTTTCCTTTGTCTCAGCATCCTCTTCCTCCCTCGTTTTCCATTTTCTTCTACCTCCTTCTCTCCACCCGTCTTCCCTCTTCTCTCCTCTTCTTCTTGTTGTAGGGTTGGGGTCCCTCTCCCCACCGGTTCATAGCTCCGGTTAAAAGCGTTTACCAATCAAAAAAATAAATGTATAGGTGATAGCATCATTAAATGAACGAAACATGATAGGATGTTTATGCATGTAATTGTCAGGTATGCGCATTTGAGAAAATGCATGGGATGAAATGATGTTAATACTAGCACCCCCATTAATCATTACACGTCGTACACGTATATCATCGATGTGGAAAAAGATGAAGAGGGTTGAGTCTGGGTCATTTGTTTGGTGCGGTGCGATCTCTTCCTCACGAGAATCTAAGGGAGGCTATTTAATGAGTAGGGTGAGGTGTGGATAAAGGTGGTAATTTGGTGAGAGAGGCTACATGATGGGGTGTGATAATGAAGGCTATGAGTGTAGGGTCATTGGGTAAAACCTCAATAGATTGAAGAACCTCCATGAGAGCTTGACAATGGGATTCCGAGGTTTGGATGAGGTCATATAGGGACATTTTGAGGGGAGATTGGTGTAATTGTTTGAGCATGGTGCGATGTGTGACCCCATTAGAAATAGGGTATGTGGGTCCGTGGATAGTAATATTAGGTGTGGGTGTAGATGGTATGTTGGGTATAGGATTGGTTGGTGGGTCAGTTGCCTTTTCCTTACCTTTATCCTTCTAAGCACGGGTAGTAATGTGGATCATGTTGATTTGAGGGGAGTTGGCAAATGGAGAAGGTGTAGGGTGAGTGGTATAATGACATGACAGACAAAAACCTACCGGGGGAAAAACCTTGTGAAGTGAGCTGGGTGCAACGACATTTAGGTAATGGTGTAGCAAGTTATCTAATGCAAACCATGTTAATTTCAAATCTTGGAGGTGGCTCTAGGAGCTGTGGGGGTGGAGGTTGTGGTTGTTGAGTGGGCAGTGAGGGAAGGACTATGGGAATGGGTGTCAATGAAGCAAGGTCCTCATCGAGAAGGTTGTCATCGTCAAAGTTGGATTTCGGAGGACACAAATAGATAAGGATGATTTTCAAAGCCTTGTAGTTCTCCACATTGTGCCCTGGCACATGATGGTAGGCACAAATTTTAGTGTCATCAAACCCTTTTGGCTTGGGTTTGAGGGGGTCATAAGGTCTGAGTGGCAGTAATGTGATAACAAAAGTCTCAAGGAGGTTGGTTAATATTTTGGCATAGGACCCCGCTAGTGGATCACAATGGGAAGTGAAAGTGGGTTTGGGTGTAGGTGTGGCTGATTGTTGAGGAACAATCCTTGCAGGAGGGGGAGTGGGTTGAGCCATGGTTTTGGGTGTTGGAGTGGTCTTGGGTGTTGGTCGTGTTTGTTTAGGTAGGGGTATGGTAGATGAATGGGCATGAGGGTGTATGGTTGCTTTGACTACCTTATTGGAGGGTAGCGGATTTTTGTTTTTAGGTTGCACCTTCTTGGGTAAAGGTGATATGGGTGTACGAGATCTAGAGGAAAAGTAGATGGGGGAAGAGGGTGAGTTACCCATGGGGATAATGGAGGTGCTATGAAGGTAGATGATGTGGGTTGAGCAGGGGGTGAGAGACAGAGACTAAAGTGTAGTGGGTAATGAAGAAGTTGCTGAGGGTATTGGAGGTATGGGTGGTAAATATGTTGCAGGTGTAGGTGTAAGTCGTGTCAGGCACTTGGGTAGGTTAGAGTTTTGCAAGGAAGGAGTGGCCTATTTTGTTTTTTGTTTATTGATGGATGGAATTTTTTTCATCATGTTGGGAGGTTTGAGGTCCCAAAATGAATGGAAAAGGTGAAAGGTGGTGTAGGTATGATTAGTGCGGTTGAGGTATGAGTTCTATGGGTTTGGTTCTTCTGTTTGGGTGTTGGAGTAGGTTTGGTGTTGACTTTGGAGGATGTAGCTAAATCTAGTTTGATAGGTGGATGAGTAAGGCTGGTGGTTGGGGTGACCCCTAAGGTAGTAATAGGTTTAGTCAAGGAAGATGATGAAGGTGTGGGTTTGGATTTAGATGTATGTTGGGTTATGGGTAAGGGAGTATGTTGAGTGGTGCGGAGGGTTATGGAAGAAGTAGTGATAGAGGTGGTTGTGCTTGGTTCAACTGGCTGGAATATTTTTGGGTAGATAGTGGAAGTATCAGCAAGTGTGTTGAAACAGGAAGCAGAAGACACCCCCACAATAAGGCTCTATCCACATAATCTAGGTGATCAGCCAAACATGAGAATGACAACACATCTGTAGGTGATGTTGATGAGGACCCAATGGCTATTCCCATAAAATGTGTCTTAGAGATGGGAAATTTGTTAGCTTCAGCTTCTGTGGGTAAGAGAGTTGAAAGTAGGTCTGCAGGATCTTGGGTAGCTGATGGAGAATGCTTGCCTAGAGGCAAAGGTATCTCTACTAGATCTTTGATAGGTGGAGGAGAAAATGGGTGCTCCTCTGTAGGTGGAGAAGATGATGGGTACTCCTCTCGTAGGTGGAGGAGATAAACAAGCATCCTCCATGGATTGAAGAAGTATTGTGAATGACAATTCCCTAGGTGGAGAAGCCAAAGGTAAAATGGTCTCAATATTAGTGGAAGGCTCCTCCACGGGTGAGGAAGGAGGTGAAAGGTGTTCCTTTATGGGTGGAGGAATAGGTGAGGTAGTTCCGATGCAGAAGGAGGACTTCGGGCTAGAATTTCCTCTATGGAAGGAATATGAGGTAATTCGGAAGCAATGAGTGCATCACTGAAAATAGCGTGGACCTCATGGGTATGGGTATCATGAGTTGAGGTCTCACCGGTTTGATCAAATGAAGGGGCATGATTGGGAAAGGGTTTCTTGAAGATGTGTAGGTTTTGATTGGCAGGTGCATTAGGATTATCCACAGTTAACTCACCTTTCTTGAGCATTTCTTGGATAATGTTTTTGAAAGTGATGTAATTTCCGTCACTATGACCCTTTACTCAATGATAATTATAGAAGTCGTGTTCTTTATACCATGTGGGCATGGGGCGAGCAAGGTCAAAACTAGTGTGTGGTTTTATAGGTGGAAGGGTGATGGCCCCAACTTTGATGAGCTTTTCTAAGATAGAAGAGTAAGGCTCCCCAATTGGGGTGTATTTTCTCGTCTGAATTGAAAAGTCTGGACGAGTGAGAGATTAGATGAGGGGGTAGCCTAATTTGATGGATGAGCCAGACCAGATTTGAGTACCACTGCATTAGTAGTTCCCTTAGCTTTTGAATAATTTCTTTGTGGTTTGGAAGAAGAAGAGGTATCATTCGACTTGAATGCTGAATTCTTATTGTGTAATTAGATTTTCTTCTCTTCGATGGCTCGAATCTCTAACTTCCTCACCATGGTGAATGCTTCATCAAATGTTTGGAAAGTCTGGACCTATAGGGTCGGTGAGATGTGTCTAGCACAAGCCTGCATGAAGAGCTCAATGAGTTTGGTTTGCGGTAGTTGGAAGGTGAGTTGATTGATCAAGCTACGCGGTGAGTGAGAAAATCATGATATATTTTTCATCATACTTCGACGTGTGGAGAATAGGTCGAGTCATGGTAACCTTCTTGATAATATTGATGGAGAAGTGATCCAAGAAGGCTTGGGCTACCTAGATTAAATGAAAATATAGAGTGTCTAGGTAACCCACTATACTAATCTAACGCAGGTCTAGTTAGAGACATGGGAAAGGTCCTTAAGAGCAAAGCATCATCGTGGGTGATTAGGTAACACCCATGTTTGAACAACTGCAAATATTTTATGGGTATTCCTTATTATTCAAGCTTGATTGAATTTAGGCATTTCCTAATGCATGGGGTATGGGAGAATAGGAATGGATGGGTGGATAGGCTCATTGAAAATTTCATTATAGGTGAGGGTGTTGCGGGAGCTAGAAACCGATGCCTCCAATGTCTGCATCTTGTCCATCATTAATTTGATTAGGTCGTTGGTGGGTTGCGATGGTTGGGTTCCTCTTGTAGCATAAGAGGGTTGGTGTTGGGCATGTAACAAGGGTGGCATTCCAGTATATGGTGTTGTCGTGTAGGTAGATTGAGAAGGAGGTAGTGAAATAGGGGTACATACCTAGAATGAATAACAAATGAAACATGAGGCTATTGATAGTACATATATAGAGGTGGAAGGGTCATGGTGACCCTAGTGGAAATGGGGGATAACGATTGGGGAATAGAAAGGACCATGTTTTGAAAGGGGGTGGGGGTCAATGACACGGGATGTGGTTGTGTAGCCATGGGTATATGCAAGATAATAGGGGTAGATGAGGTTATGTTTTGAGTGGTTGTCAAAGGTATGGTGGATGTGGCAGGTGTAATGGATGTAGCAGACATTGCATTCATAGTGGGTATAGGACCTAGCTATGAAACGACTGGGGGCAAGGTAGATGCTGGCAACGCGGAGCTAGATGGGGCTGACATAGGAGTGGAAGCGAGAGTTGGGGGGATAAATATGGGACATGTCATATATCAATCGACCCGAGGCATCTCGAGTGGATGAGTGGGAAAGGTAAAGCGCAAGGCGGTAGGGTTTTGGTCAAGGATTCGTGTGACCTCCTCATCTCCGTGTAGCAATAGTGATAGGTTGGATAGGATACATGGTGGGTGATAAAATGGAAGGTGGAAAAGGGATATGTGGGAGCAGTTATCAACTGGTGTGGAATACGAGGGCGCTAGCTTATCGACGTGCGTTAGTACCATGTGAACAAGAAATCGATCAAGTTGGGTTGCCTTTCTATAAATGACACATAAATACAAGCAGAATAGAAGAATATATGGTAATAAATGAATTAGGTACCAAATGTTAGCTGGAAAGTGGCATAGGGTAACCGATGTTGGTCGGAGTTAAACTAACGCCGATTATAGGTAATCATTTCGATCACTATGGGAAATGGATAGTTGGTCAAAAATAAGGTATAAGGTCAAATTTGTGGTATGCAAGAATGCTTGATGAGATTTACAAGGTAAATGGGAATGATAGTAGTGATAGAGACTTCGAATAGTGAAGAAGGTGAATAGGTGTCCTTTTGGGTAGGTTAACCAAAAGGACTTGGAACTGATGTCGGTTGGTATAACCGATGGCGACAATCGCTAGACCCGACACGGTCACTGTGAAATTAAAACAATGATGAAAGAAAAGTGGTTGTGAATTAAAATCTGATGTGGAATCAAACCCGACTGAGAATGATGAGAATGTGGTCCAGGCACACTCAAAAGAAGCTGGAATACACCAACTATGATGAGGAGTGTGCAAGGAGAAACAAGAAGAATGAAGAACGTGACCTCTCACCTCAAAACACAAGCCAAGCAGAAACACTAAGAAAAATGTAATCCTAAGAGTGCCTTTTCTATTATGTTTGTTTAGCTTATGTTGTTTAAGGACTGACTCATGAACTATAGAATAGAATTTTTTTGGTGAGTATGGATTCGTACAAAGAAGGAGATCTAAAAGGTGAGGTTTCAGGTATGTTATGGCAGGGGCGGGCTTCACTATGAAGTATGACTTGATAGAATCGGTGAGCTAGGGAGTACCTACCAATCCTCATCATCATGCGATCATTGACAAGCGTTCCCAGGAAAGATGTTGTTTAAGGATATGTAATTGTTTTGAATTTGTGTAATTTGGTAAGACTCAAAGAGAGAGAGAGATGTGCTTTCTACGATTCATTTATCAACCATTACCTAGGAATGACTTCCAGTGTATAGGTTGCCCTCAATTAATGTGAGCTAATGCGATAAATCAGAATGAAATACAATGATTTTTAAGCCCAAATCAAAATATTAAGTTTGATGACATAGATGAAGAGGAATAGGGATTCTCTTTCACTAAAATGTGGAAAACAAGAATAAATGGTTCTTTTTAAGTACACCAAAAGAAAGGTTTCTTTTAGAGCAAATAGAAAGAAAAAGAAGGTTACCAAGGAAGAAAATTAATGTGTATGCTTTTCAGAAGGGAAACAAACACACAACTTTTCCTAGGAATGAATAAAAATGTAAGGAACCCCGAATGGGTCCCACCGAGCATGCCAAAATGTTTCACCTGATTCTTAGACATTTCTTTGAAAATGACAAAATAGATAGGGTAACAGGCGTAGGAGGAATACCTATTGAAATGATGGTTGATAGGTTGTTGCATGCGTGTTGACTCCTTGATCCACAACTGATCGTGAGAGATTCCTTTTGGTTGGGAGGAACTACCTAAAATGGAACACAAGACCACCAAATAAAAGTTAAACAATATGTGTAGTGAACTGCCTAGCGTGTGCTAGATCCGGGAAGTGTGATACTTCCTAGATGGTTGTCAGTCCACTATTTAAAACAATTTAATGTTGGTAATGAAGTAAATCCTATTGTAATTAAAATGATTTAGGTATCTCATTCAAAACACAATAAGAAAGATCTAATCTAACATGCTAAGTTAAAATAAGATCCAAAGGTCAAGTAACTGGTTTTGGGTCTCTATAGGTCTGATAGAGGTCTTAGGCAAGTCACAAGTGATTAAGGGTGATGTGAGAATAGGTGGGGTAGGTTACTATTTTGGGATGTATTGGTAAATATAGAGACCAATGTTGGTTAAGGGTGACCAACGCCGGTTGGGGAGAACCAGTGCAAGGCCATCGTGGAAAACTAGGATTGCCACGAGAATGAGCTTTGAATCTCGCTTATGATTGCACAAAGGACTTGGTTGGTCGGAATGAGGTATTAGGCTATTTGGATAGGATTTGGTGAGGTTTTAATGGGGATATGGAGGGGTGAGTATTGAAGGAGGTCAATGGGTGTCTAGGAGAACAAAGGATTATAATACAATGATGAAATGAATGAACTAGAAGAGTAAAATGTTCTACTTACTTGGAATCTAGTTCTGGATGTCTGTGAGTGAGGAATGAAGGTGTTGGTAAGAGGTCGGAGGTGTGGAGGATCATTAAACATTGGAAATATCATGTATGGGATGTATGTGCATTCCTTTTTGTTTGGTTGGATCAAATTTGTCTTTGGGGTGAGTGTTGTATGGTTGTTGGGTGAATGTTGGATGTCCGTGCAAGAGAAAATGCTTGATCTCCTTCCTTACATGTGTGTTCTCATGGAAACTTGTTCTCAGAAGATGTGATATCTCTCAAGAATGTGCTAACGTTTTCCAACCTCAAAAATAAGGTTGTTTTGGGGATTAAAAGGTGACCAATGATAGTTCTAGCTTAATCGGTGGTGGTTAAGGGTAACCGGCGTCGGTTAGGGTGGGATTTCCTAGGTTTACTAAACTAGGAAGATCCCCTTGATTTTCTCGGGATCTCATATCATTCACCCACGGATTATCTTGGAAGCTTCTAGTAAGTATGTAGGAAGGTGGTTAGAGGGAATGTAGGCATTGATTTTTAGGGTTTGGGTAAGACTTAGTTAGTTATGGCAACTTACTACAGAATAGGTCTTAGGATGAGGTGGCTTGATGATGAGGTGTATGTGTGGGAATTATCTAAATTAAGATATTTAAATAATCTATATTGTGAGGATAATGAATTAATTTAATTAAATTAATTAAATTAATATTAGTGGGGTGAAGGGGGCCATGACTAGGTGAATGTGATGAAAGTGTTTATTTGTCGAGGGACCAAAGGGAAGTGTGACCTAATTTTTGTGTCTACAACAAGCTAATAGAGAAAATCATCATATTTCCAATTAAACACTCAAGTTTGGTTGCAAATATGGTCCTATCAAAAATAAAATGAAGAAATTATTTGGGTGTTGACTTTAGGGATTTGAACAGAGCCTCTCTTAAAGATCACTACCCACTCCCTTCAATGGAATAGATCTTGCAAGTAGTGTCTGGGTCAGAGAGATTCTCTCTCTTAGATGGCTACTTAGGATACAATCAGATCATGGTGAAAGAAGATGATTAGTTCAAAATTGTCTTCACCACTAAATGGGGCACCTATGCATACAAAAAAATGCCATTTGGATTGTCTCATGTTGGTGCTACTTTCTAATGAGCCAAGGATATGGTGTTGAAAGGGATAATCAAAAAAATATTTTTGATCTACTTAGATGACATCATTGTGTTCTCTAAGAATGCAGCAGACCACCTTTTTCACTTGAGAAAAGTGTTTCAAAGATGCAGGAGATTTGGGGTATCTTTGAACCCTAAAAATGAATATTCTTGGCCCATAAAGGTAGGATTTTAGGACATGTTGTGTTTAAGGAGGGTCCGGAAATTGACCCAGAGAGAGTTGAAGCAATAAAAGCACCGCCATTGCTAATCCATCCACAATTAGTCTCTTCAAAGCTTCATGGGGAGATCAATTTTTTTCGAAGGTTTGTCCCAAATTTTTTTTCTCTGGTTAAGCCAATAACATTGATGTTGAAGAATATCTTAACATTCGATGGATGAGTGAAAGAAAGGCAAGCTTTGAAGCCATCAAAGAGGCCATATCACAAGTCCTAACTCTTGTAAATCCATATTTCTCCAAAGACTTCATATTGTATGTCTTTGGTGGCACTGACACTATCTCTACAATCTTAGTTCAGTAGAAAAAAGAAAGTTCAAAACAACGAATTGCTTTTTTAATCGAGATTCTGGAAGACTATGAGGTAAGGTACTCCTTCATTGAGAAGCAAGTCCTGGTGGTGATCAGGGGACTGAAGAATTTTAAGCATTTAGTGTCAAACAACAAAATCCAACTATTGGTCTCCCATGCAGGAGTCAAAGAATTCCTCCTCAGCAAGGACCTGAATGAGAAACATGTAGGGTGGATCACTCGTGTCATGGAATATGACATTGAGATTAGGGTCACCAAGCTGGTCCGTGGGAGGGGCTTGTGTGAGCAATTAGCCTTTGCTCTACAAGATGAAACAAACAGTGATAAAGAGGTTGTTCTTATCTTACAAGATGATCAAGAAGAAGGGAGAGATGATATACCTACTCCTTATTGGACCCAAGACATGGTGCACTTCCTTCAAATAGGTATATGTCCTCATGGGATGAGTAAATAAAAAAGAAGGCATTTTAGGCTACATGCCATCCCATATGTTCTTATTGATGGTGTCTTATTCAAAAGAGACATCAATGGTATTCTGCTGAGATGCATTAGGACAGATTAGGTGGAGAGAGTGCTACAAGAATTGAATGTTGAAGCAGCTGGATGCCATTTTTCTCCAAGAGTGATAGCACTCAAAATCATGAAATCAGGATACTATTAGCCTAGAGTGTTTAGTGACTGTTACACATGGATCAAAAGATGCAAGAACTGTGCATTCTTCAAAGGAAAAGAGAGGCTAGCAACACTTCCATTGCACCCAATCTCAGTAGACCAACCTTTCATGCAATGGGGATTGGACTTCATTAGATTCATCAACCCAAACTCAAGCCAAGGTCATAAATGGATCCTGACAGCAATTGATTATTTCACCAAGTGGACCGAGGCAGTGGCACTCAAAGAAGAAAATGAGTCTAGTATCCTAGATTTCTATGAAGGGATAGTGACCAAATTTGGGGTGTCAGCCACCATCATATCAGACAATGCATTAGCATTTATAGGTTCAAAGATCATAGGATGGGCTGTTAAAAATGGGACTTATTTGAGTACTTCATCAAACTATTACCCTCAAGGTAATGGCTAGGTTGAGTCTACAAACAAAAACCTATGAAGATCATCAGAAGAACTCTCGATGAGAATCAAAGGACCTAGCACACAAAGCTCAAAATGGCCTTATGGGCTGATAGAATAATGCCCAAGAGATCTATAGGTAGCTCCCCATTCAAGCTTGTCTATGGGAAAGAAGCAGTGTTGCCTATATCACTTGAATTACCAGCATTGGAGCTTATGAAGCAACTAGAGATGTCTAAATTTAGACCAATGGAGGCAAGGACGTGGAGCTAAGAATTAGAAGAGACCTAAAGAGAAATCTCTCCAAGAATTGGAGAAGAATTAGGATTCGATCACAAAATGCTTTGATAAGAAGGCAAAGCAAGTACCTTCAGGAAGGGGACCTAGTTTTGAAATGGGATACCAATCGAGAAAAACCAGGGAGACATTCTAAGTTTGATGCCATCTAGAGTGGTCCCTATATGATAACAAGATGCAAAATTAGTAATGATTTCTAATTTTCTACATTGGAGGGTGAAGAGTTACAAATTCTAGTGAATGGGATCTATCTTAAGCACTGCTACTAAAAGGGAAGTCTCACCCTATACATATTAGTTTAGTTTCTCTTTCCTCTAAGTGCTTCTACACATTGTCTTACTGTAGTGTAGATTACTTTTCTCCCAAGTTCTTTGCACACTCTACATGTTCCATTTTAAAAATGTATGATTTCAATTTTGTACATAGTCGTGGTGTTGTTTTGTTGCTCTTATGCAGTTCATTCAAAGAGATAGACGAAGCCTTGGAGTTGAAACAATTTTCTACTCTCAGAAATCTTCATTTATGAGAATGTGAGTGGTTGGGCTCATGAACCAGAGGTAGAATTAGTATCAGACTATTATTCTTGACTCCATACCCAATAGATAAACTCTTTGATCTCTTCATCTAGCAGGCATATGTGCCCATGAGTCACCAAATTGTTATCCATATTTCACCCCAAGCTGAATATTGGATCAAATCATGAACAAGAAGGAACCGAGAAAACACAACAATTGGTTACAAACAAGAATCAACAATGAAGTGGCAGAGATGAAGAAAGAGCAAAGGATCTTATACTGAGAAAAAATGACTCTGTCAAGCCGTCTCTATGCTTTAAATCGATTCTCCAAGTTATAGTTAGCAAAACCATCAAATAGTAGGGTTGGACAAGTAAGGAAGATGCTATGAAGGATACAAAAGAAAAACGAAGATTGAAGTCCTCTCGGTTCGAAATGGTTCAGAAAGGCCCAAAAATAACTAAGTATGGAGGAGGTAGTGAAAGAGATCACGTGTCTTAACGACACTTATCCCAAAGTGAATCCAAAGGGAGGAACCCAAACTTGTGCCAGCCCTCCATGTAGCAAATGGTCAAAGAGATTTAAGGGGTTTGAGAGGAAAAGCCTCAAAATTGGCTAACTATAGAAGCGTAAGCAGAGAGTGCCAAGTCTCACCTGGTGCATTTCTAAGAGTTGGTCCAAAGGTAGAGATAAGAATGAGCGTGAGCTCGCCACAAATCCCAAAGCCTAAAAATGAGAGGAACCATTGAAAATTTCATAGAATAGCAGATTCGACAAGTGTCAACTCGACGCTCCTCCAAAGGCAACTTTGGGTTGGGTTTGCAAACAAGCATGGTGCCTCCACGTGTACCTCAAAGGGGGCAAGGTTAGTTGAACAATCAATGCATAAGCAGACTAACAAAGGTTGCCAAGTGTCTTAAGGGTGATGTTTCAAGGGTAAAATGGAGAAAATGTTCCCGAGTGAGCACCAAAGTGACACGTGTCCCAAGGGAAAGTGGGCAGTTGGGGAAAAAGTTGATTTTTTGCCCCTTGTTACCTTAAAAGGGAGTAAAAGTTACAAAATGGCCTCGCAACTCGCCCAAGGAAAAATTCAACATTTAGACCCGAGTCAAAGCCAAGGTGGGGAGTTAGGGGAAAAGGTGAAAATTTTCCTTTTGTCCAAAAGGCATAAAGGTAAAAATGGGAGCATTTTCCATCCAACCAAAAGGAGCCATGTGTCCATGCGGAGCTTCGGGATTGCGGGAATGTTTCAAGTTTTGCATTTTTTACACAAAAGGATAAAAGGTGAATTACAAACCCATGGGCCTGAATTTTGTTCCAATCTAGCCGCCACATGTCCCAATCCAAAAGGGGGACCCATTTTTCAAATTTTTTTCCCGCCCATTTGTACAAAATCAATTCAAAATTCAAAGGGGCATATCTTTCGATCTAGGGCTCAAAATATTACAAATCTGACACCGTTGGAAAGATCTCGATCTCTTCTACACCATGGGATCTGAAACTTTAATTTTTTGGAAGTTAGGTGGAAGAAAAATGGAGAAACATCTTCAATATTTCAATAGAGGATCATCAGTCTCAACAACCAGATAGGATTCAATCTATTTCCATTGTTTCTTCTTCCTTCAAGGCGGTGAACCAAGAATCGATGCAAAAAGATAAATATAGTGGTAGGTTTTAATGTAAGTATTAACAATAGTAATTGAGCTTCTTCCCATGTTTTCCCACTTCTCTCTCTCTCTTTCTTCTCTCTAATCAAATTTATAAATTTTGGGACAGGATTCATTGTAAAGGTTTGGATATTCTTAGTTTTGCAAGCTCCCTTCTCCTTTTGGAAAAGGATTTGTGGGGTTCAGGCCTTGCATTAAAATTGTAATATGTTTTGCCTTTCGACTATTTTGTAATGAACTCGTATGAATCTATAGTGCAATAAAATACATTTGTGATCGATTTTAGATCCTTCTTGTTTTCTTTTGCTTCTATCTCGATCTCTCATTATAGATTTGATTATTTGTGCTTTTTATTATATGCATTTTATTGGTTCATGTCGAAGGCAAACTAAGTGTTCATCATTCCTTTGGTGCATCACCTGGTATTTTAGTTATTTCTTATTTCCTATATTCTTTTATCCATGTCCCCTTGGCAAGTTTAGACTAGGTATAAGAAATAGATCCTCTACAAATCCTCACATATGCACCTGAACAAAGGGATAAGGAACCAACCTTTAACCTGGAGAGCTTTTCCATTTTTATAGGGTCCCACACCTTAGGAAAAGTTCAATGTTAATGCAATCACACCAAATGACTCTGTCCTAGAAAAACAGACCTCTAGAACTCATTTGGGGGTGTTGTGATTTCACACTAACACTAACCTTAGTGGGGCCAAGTACATGCACCACCAAGTGTTGCACTACATACCGTGAGAGGGATCAATCCTTATGTAGCTCTATTATTTTTTTATATAATTGTGTCATTTTGGCTATACTAACCTTGGTGGAGCCAAGTATGTGCACCACCAAGTGTTACACTACATACTTGTGGAGGATCAAGCCTTATGTGGTTCTAATTGTATCATTTGGTTGGACTAACCTTGGTGGAGCCAAGTACAGACACCACCAAGTGTTGCACTACATACCCACGAGAGGGATCAAGCCTTATGTACTTCTATTTTTTGTATAATTGTATCATTTTGGCTAGACTAACCTTAGTGGACCCAAGTATAGGCACCTCCAAGTGCTACACTACATACCCATGAGAGGGATAAAACATTCTATAGTTTATTTATTTTTTTGTATAATTGTATCATTTTAGCTGGACTAACCTTGGTGAAGCCAAGTACAGGCACCGCCAAGTGCTACACTACATACCCATGAGAGGGATCAAGCCATATGTAGTTCTATTATTATTTTTGTATAATTGTATCATTTTGGCTAGACTAACCTTGGTTGAGCCAAATCTACAGTGCACCACTAAGTGTTGTAATACATACCTATGAGAGGGATCAAGCCTTATGTAGTTCTACTAATTTTTTATAATTGTATCATTTTGGCTAGACTAACCTTAGTGGAGCCAAGTACAAGCACCGCAAAGTGCTGCACTACATACCCTTGAGAAGGATCAAGCCTTATGTATTTCTATTAATTTTTTGTAATTGTATCATTTTGGCTAGCCTAGCCTTAGTGGATCCAAGTACAAGCACCACCAAGTGTTGCACTACATACCCTCAAGAGGGATAAATCCTTATGTAGTTCTCAGTTCTCATCTTATAATGTGTGTGTGTGTGTGTGCACATGCGTGTGCACGCGCGTGTGTGTACATTCACATTTAGCAAACATTGAATGAGCATATGATGATTCTCATATAAGAATTACAATAGATAGAATGGGAAGTTGTGTATTGTGATAGTAACATATATATGACGAGAAGTTGTGCATTGTAACAGAAATATTTTTTTGTTTTGTAATTATTAATAATTGTATTATAGTAGCTAGACTATCCTGGTAGATCCAAGTGTTGCACTACATACACTCGTAAGGGATCAAGCCTTATGTAGTTATCATCTTACTATATATATATATATATATATACAATTTATAAAATGGCTTTTGAGAATGGGTTAATATGCTAATGTTTAAATTTATATTTGTTCTAGACCATGTTATAGCGAGTGAGACCACCATGCAAATATATTGTTTATCACAATTTACTCATTTTCAAATATATTGTTTATCACCATTTACTTATAAATGAAAATAACCTAAAACATGGTTATGCTAATAGAAATGTTGATGATTTATACATGTGATTGGAATATAACAAGATCAATAATTTATCTAATTTTACAGAATATGGAAACTTAAGATAAGTAATTGTAGGGCTAATAAGAAATTTGACGCTCAGAGATAAAAAGTGCAAACAACAAAATGCATATTTAATTTACTTTAAAAAGACCAAACTAACAGTCAAAATTAGTCGCCATCAGCAATATTAGTCCAAATTAGTCGACATTAGCCAACGAGAATGAAGAAAATAAGGAGCTACCTCGAGTATCCATTCTACATGACCACCACTAGTAGTGGTAGTATTTAATAGGAATCTGTAGGTGGGATACCAAATCTTTCACAACGTGGAAACACCAGCATACTCAGGGTGGATAGGAACATGAATTTGTGTTAAATCAACAGTTCTAGGAAGATGGAGAGGTAGTCGGTCTAGGTCCTCAGATGTACAATATTATATGACAACCTGTGTGAAGTGGGTAAGGCATCGGTTAACCTCTACCAAGGGTTCCACAAACGAACGATGGATCCAACTAGCTTCTGCATCAGGACTATGGAATAGGAAAAAGTGTTTAGATTACAATGCTTGAGTTCTTCATCTAAACCAACCCTAAGAGAGGGCTTGATAAAAAAGTTAACAATCTTAGCAACATTTAATTTGTTATGGATAACCAGTAGCAGATTGGAAAAAACACTAAGGAAATTTCTAAGTTTACCCAAGCTCTTTTGGAGTCACTAAGATAGGCATTACCAGAATATGTTCAATTTCTTCACAGACAGATGGCGAATCAATTATGAAAACCCACTTGAGACGCGACCGAGAAATGGAATTGAAGAATGCCATTTTTTATGTCACTTCATGTAGAAAAATGATAGGAAGAGAGGGAAACACCATGATGATAGAAACAATAAGGAGAAAGGCTACTTAAAAATCAAACCACACGAGCCAAGGCCAAAAGTAATAATCCCTTCCCAATTCTCAAAGATAGTAGATGAAGGATCTTCTAAAGTTGGTGCCGCTGACTCCAACTATTTGCCATGTACAATCCTAAAGACAATGCACAGTAGCCAATGTCAACATGGCTATGATAATGTTTGAAATTTAAAATATGTTTTTACTAAGACATAGAGAGATCATCATTCAATTATATTGTTTAAAATTTTACTTTGTTTTAGAATGGGAAGATGCCCATTTAACATATGGAAATCATTTATTTCTTGTATTGAATGGGAAGATGCCCATTGACATATAGGAATCATATATGAATAATTTAGATAAAATTTAATTTGTTTTAGAAGGGTTTCCCATTATCACAACTTTTCCTAGTCCTATAAAATAAGATAAAATCTAATTCATTTTAAAAATCCAATTTTCCCATTCTATAGCCTTCATATAGTTTTTAAAGATAAAGTTAAAATTTCTTGTATTATATTGACCATTCCTTTTCACTCTTATATTCTCATAGCATTCATATAGTTTTTAAATTGATTTAGTTAAATATTTCTTATATTAGATTGACCATTCATTTTCACTCTTATATCCTATTACTTTTCCCATAATAACGATAAATTTCGGTATTGTTGTATTGCAGTAAATGATAATAATGGGCATATGCTCATTCTCATACAAATAAATTTTTTTATCTTGAATGGGCATATGCATCCAAATATATTCATTGTTTACAGCTTCATCCAAATATATAGAGGTTAAATAGAAGTTAATTAGAAACTTGATTGTTAATATATTCATCATATTAACATAGCATATATTACTTTTCCAATAATTCCTCATACTTCCCATATTTCCTGACTATTAGAATGAGCATCTGTCCATTTTAAATATTCTCATAAAAGGATGTAATTGCATATATTAATTTTACAAGAATTTCTCATACTTCCCATATTCCCTGACTATGAGAATGGGCATCTGTCCATTTTAAACATTCTCATAAAAGGATGTTGGAGAATTTTTCTTTCTTTCTATATTGATTTTATGAGAATAATATCTTCATCATAATAATATAGCATATATTATGCTTACAATAATTTATCATATTTCCCATATTCCCTAACTACGAGAATGGACATCTATCCATTTTAAACATTCTCATAAAAGAATGTGAGAATGGGCAACTGTCCATTCTAAAAAAATTAAATATTACCTCTATTTCTTTCTATATTGAGTTTATGAGAATATATATAGAGGTTAAATTGAAATTCCATATGCCCATTCTCATCACAATCATAGAAGTCTTTTTTTGTATGAGAATGGGCATATGCCTATTCTAACCATTCTACCTCATTGAATAAATATTGAACTTAATCATTTTTATATCACTATAAAGGATGTGGGAAAGGGAAATTGTCCATTCTAAAAATAATAATTATTACCTCTATTTCTCTTCTATGATTCTTATATGAGAATGGGCATATGCCCATTCAATACAAGTTAAAAATGCTGTGAGAATTGAACATATGCCCATTCCTCTAGGTGTATTTTTCTTCTATAATTGAGAAAATTATATGAGATAAAAAAATGTTTGTTTGTATGAGTATTGCCTCATTTTCATAATTTTTTCAACTTATCTTAACTTATATGATTCTTATATGAGATAAGAATTTTTTTATATGAGAATGGGCATATGCCCATTCTACCCATTCTGTCTATGTGTATTGCCTCATTTTCATTGTTCTTGTTACTCACTTTTTCATTTTTCTTCTAGGATTATTATATGAAAATGGGCATATGCCCTTTCAATACAAGATATAGAAAATTTGTTTGTATGAGAATGGACATATGCCCATTTTTCTATGTGTATTGCCTCATTTTCATTAATAAGTTTTGTTACTCACCTTTTCATTTTTCTTCTATAATTTTATATGAGAATGGGCATATGCTAATTTTTAATACAAGATAAAAATGTGAGCACATCATTTTATTTTTCTTGTTACTCACTTTTTCAGCCATTAATAAAAAAATTTCTCAAAAAAGAATAAAAACTAATTTCTCTAAATGTTCTTCCAAGGTACCATCTCATTATTTAGAACATCTAATATAAACCTTTTATGTGAGTACATAAGTTATATAATTTTAATCATTTTCACATCCATATTATATTATGAGTAATCTTATCTTGAATACAATGTAATTTTTTTCTCTTGGAATGAAGTTTACTTCATTCTCACATTCACAAAAATATCATATGCCTATTATTGGGTTCAAGCCCATTCACATACAACAATCATTTTATTTTTGTAATATAAAATATTATTTGAAATTTATAGTTATTATTAAATGATATGTTAAATACATATTCTTTGATTTCTATTTTTTGAAATAAATAATGAAGCGTTTAATGGAGTTTATAGAGTTTAGTCATATTTTAATAATATTATTTAATTATTTTGAAATTATTTTGTATTCATTTGATAATATAATTAGATAAATCATTTTTAATATAATAATTGATGTTTATTAGTAATATTAATTCTTGTATTCAATATTAATTGATAGGATTATTATTTTTTTGAAATCAATTATAATATTACTAATCAATTATTTAAATTAGCACTAATAGTAATTAATTATAATATTATTAATTAATATTTTTAATTAATTAATTAATACTAATTACATATAATCACAGTGATTTCTACTACTAATCAATGTTAATGATGAACTATTAATTACTAATATCACCTCTTGATTAGAAACACTTTGATGTCTACTTTTTCAAATTTCAAATTTTGGTGCTTTATTATAGGAATGCAATTCGTGCCGGTCATTTATTATGGTAGGTTTGCTCAAATTTTAATTTTGAATTTTTAACACTTACTTTTTTACATTTTCTTTTTGAGGATTGATTCAAAATTTGAATTTTCGGCACTCTTTTTTTACGAGGCAATTTATTTTGGCCAAGTACATTATAAAAATATTGATTTTGAATGAATCAAGTTTTGGTTTTTCTATTGGGACAAATATTTTTTCATTCAGAGATTTAGCTGGGGAAAGATAAGAACATAGATGTGGATGAAAAATATGAAGATACAAAGATTTTACAAAAGAAAGAAGAAGAAACAACTTCCAAAACAATGATTTTGCAAGGGAGACTATTGAAGATTTCTCAAATGGAATACAACAATGGAAGAGTAGGCTATTCAAGGTTTTTATATCTCATTTTTTCCAAGTTTACTTCTAAAGCGTAAAAAATGTATACTAACAAAGATCTTTTAATTACAATAAACTATTTGAACCTTTTTTCCATATATATTATTTATTTTAATGTCTGAAAAATGTATCGATTTGTTTTCTTGCATAAACGTAACAAAAAACAAATAGATAAAATTTGTTTACATTCAATTTAAATCAAAATTGTTTTGTTCCTTTTTTAATTTCATAAGGTCTAAAATGCGTAGCTATTTATGGTGCGAAAAAATGATTAGATGGAGTTAATGTAATTGTCTCTCTTTGTGTCTTTTTTATGACACCACATAAAGTTTTATTAATTGTTGCAGAGGTAAGTTTATTTTTTATAATCTAAAAATATCCAATTAGCCCAAATCCTTATGCATACCTCTAATCTTTTCTCCTACAAAATTTGTGAATGACATTAAAAAAACATTTTTTAATTTGGTAGTTTTTAAGAGAAAAAAAATAAATTTTTGCCATTATAGAACAAACAATCAAAACCTAAGCCATTCAAATTCAATATTTTTATAATGTATTTAAAAAAGAAAATTGCCTCTAAAAGAAAGCGTCCAAATTTGACATTAAAAAATTTGAAAAATTTTTTGTACCATAATAAATCACCACCTTTTAATGATTAAATGCCTTTAATATTTTTTATGCTTTAAGTCTAAAATTTGAATAATGAGATCCTACCATACTAAATCACCAAACTATAATGCTTATAATTTAAATGCCTTTAATATAATAAGTCTATCGTAAATAATTAACCACTAAAGTTTCTTCTACTTTATATTTAAATACTTTAACATCTTGCTATTATCCCAATATTTAGAATCATTTAAATCTTCTTAAAAATGCATTAGAATAATGAAAAATAAAGGGTACATATTTAAATGCTTTAATATGCCATCATCCCAATGTTTAGAAACATTTAAATGTTTTATAGATGCATTAGAATAATAAAAATACATTATACCATTTTTTTACATATATTCAAAATATGTATAATGTATAATGTTGAATAAACCACACCATGTAATGCTTAAATGCTTTAATACGCTTTAATATGCTTACATATTTGAATTGATTTAAAATAAATTTAAAATAGAAATTTAAATAATATAAAAGTAGAATTTATTTTCATACCATTTTTAGACACATGTGATTTAAAAATGTCTACATTTACCGAAAATATGTTTTAATCATGAAATTATGAAAAATTGAATTTTTTTTAAATATTGATAAAATATTTTGTCATATTTACATATTTTGTGTTTTAGAATGGTCACCCATTCTCGTGACATGTATAAAGTTATAAAAAAATTGAATTTATCCTATAATAATAAATCAACACCTTTTAATGCTAAAATGCTTGAATGTTTTAATATCCTAATATCCTAAGTCTATCATAAATATTTTTAAAATATATTTGAATTGATTGGACCCATTTTATGTTTTAATTAGATATTTGAATAATGAAAAATATATAGTAGAATTTATTTTCAAACCTAATTAGACACTTGTAATAATTACTATTTTCATATTTAATGTTATTAGAATGGGCACCCATTCTCACGACTTGTATAAAGTTAAGAAATTGATTGAGATTTTTTACATTGTCTTGTATTGAATGGACAGATGCCTATTCTCATATAGGAATCATAAAATACTTGCTTGGGTAGATAAAAATCATAAAATAAGAGTATGGATTAGATATGCTCACAACTTTTAAATAGTTATTGAAATGACTAAGATTCCTAAGTCGGACAAAAGAATGCACATGTCCACTCTCATAGAATCAAAATTGTTTGTATGAGAATGTTTAGAATGGGCACATGCCCATTATCATATAACAAATATGTTTGATCATGAGTTTGCACATGCCCACTCTAAAAATAAATAAATATTACTTGTATTATAAAGTTTAGAATGGGCATATGCCCTTTACGATAGGAATAATCAAATTTATTGTGTTTTAGAATGGGCACCCATGTATCACATCATTGTTAAAGATTTATGAAATTGATAGAGATTTATAGAATTGTCTTGTTTTGAATGGGAATATGCCCATTCTCATTTAGGATTCATAAAATAATTTCTTTATCAAAAGATTTGTTTAAGATAGGAATCTTAAAAGAAGAGTATGATTTATAAATGGTCATGGCCCCTAACTTTTAAATATGTAAACAATTCAGGGTTTCATGTTTACAATGTCTTATATCAAATGGGAAGATTATGTTCTTTATAGAATCTATCTATTCTCATATAGAATCATAGAAGAAACATTGTCTTGTTTTGAATGGGAAGATGCCCTTTCTCATTTAGGAATCGTAGAAAAATTGCTTGTGTAGATAGGAATAATAGAAAAAATATATGATGAGAATGGATTAAACAGCCTCACAATTTTTAAATTTTTAAATCAGTTTAAATAGGTATAAAGAAGAAATCTCATATTCTCAGTATTTTTAGACCATTACATCATTTAGAATAAACCATATTACCTTGATTCTAATGCCAAACAAATCCATGTATTTCTTTTGTATTAAATGGAATAGATAGTTTGCCTTTGCAAACAATATCACTAAGATTAAAATAAGTAGAACGGGCATATGCATATACTCTTTAATATTTATTTTAGAATGGGAATTTTCCAATTCTCATATGGGAATCATTAAAAAAATGTCGATTATTGTTCATATTAGATAAAAATGAAAAAATAATAACAAGAATTATAGAGATAACATTAGTATATGAAGAATGGACATATGCCTATTCTCTTTAATTTCAATCATAATTCAGAAACTCTATTATTGTTCATGGATATATCTGAATAAGTATAATAAAAAGAATGAAAATAATGTTTACTTTATTTAGAGTGGGCACTTCACCCAAGGAGGGGAGACAATTTTAGGGTATCAAATCCAAGAATGTTCACTTTTGATGATTACTTAATTTAATACCATATTATAAAAATTAAATTATATGCATGTCAAATTAGATAATTGGCATCAAATTTCAACTCATAATCATGTTAATTATTATAAAATGAATATTACTAAAATGATTAATTATTATATTTTACATAGTAATGAATTATTATAAAATGAAGAAAAATGATTAACTATCCTTATATATCCTTATAGTACATATTATAATTAACAAGGTAATAATGTAATATCTATTGAAAACAACCTATTTATTGCTTAACTAATTTTATAATCATATAGATAACTTTGAATCTTATAAAAAATAAATAAAATTTATTCATCATCTAATAAAATATATAAAACAACTAATTAACGCCTAATAATGATTCTTTACGTCAACATTAAATAATATCATTTCATTAATAAATATAATACGTAAAAAAATAAACTTTACATCATCACATGAATTAATAGAGATCAAAATTTAATTTTTTTAAATGGAATATTAGGACATTATCAGCCTTTAATTAATATAAAAATGATTAATTAATAATATTAATGAAATTTAATTTTCAAGAAATAATATATGATTCTATGTGATAATGGGCATATAGAATGGGCAAATAATATTTTACATATGGATCAAATTGAATGATTGTTTAATACACATGGACAAAATGGGCATATGTCCATTCTCATACAAATAAACATTTTTTTATCTTGTATTGAAAGGGCATATGCCCATTCTCATATAAGAATAATAGAAGAAAAATACAAATCGAAAGAATGGCATATGTTCATTCTCATACAAACAAACATTTTTATCTTGTATTGAATGGGCATATGCCCATTCTCATATAAGAATCATAGAAGATAAATAGAGGTAATATATAATTTTTTTAGAATGGATAGTTTCCTATTCCCACATCCTTTATAGTGATATAAAAATGATTAAGTTCATTATTGCTTTAATGAGGTAGAATAGTTAGAATAGGAATATGTCCATTCTCATAAAAAAGATTTTTATGATTGTGATGAGAATGGGCATATGCCATTTCTCATATAAACAAATATTTTTATCATTGTAATGAGAATAGACATATGCCATCCTCATAAACTCAATATAAAAAGAAAGAAAAATTCTCTATGCGAAACATAAAGAATGAATGACAATTACATCCTTTTAAGAGAATATTTAAAATGGAAAGATTCCATTCTCATAGTTAGGGAATATGGGAAGTATGAGGAATTCTTGCAAAATTAATATATGTTATGTTAAAATGATGAAAATATTTGGATGAAGCCATTAACAATCAAGTTTCTAATTAACTTCTATTTAACCACTATTTATTTATTTATCATCATTTAAATTCAACCTCATCTATTTAACCTCTATTTTGATGAAATGATTAGAAAATGGAAATGTAACCTCTATTTATTTCTCATCATTTAAATTTAATTAA
The DNA here is from genome assembly GCA_018340775.1 of Taxus wallichiana var. yunnanensis. Lineage (NCBI taxonomy): Eukaryota > Viridiplantae > Streptophyta > Pinopsida > Cupressales > Taxaceae > Taxus > Taxus wallichiana. The sequence continues at coordinate 692,934,956 of CM031237.1, forward strand.
GTCAAGTTCAATTATAGTTTAGAAATCATTATAAATATTTCTAAATTATATGCATAATTTGAAGTATTTCTAAATCTTACTAAATAATGAATTTCAAGCTCATGTGCTATGTGTATTCAATATACTTATGGTTGTACATACATGATAATTTTTAATTTATTTTATGTGTAATTCTTTTAGATATTTTCCATCATCTCACAAACTTTGTATTTTATGTTGTTATAGTAGTGAAATATTTTGCATTTGTAGAGGATGATTATGTGGACTTGTTTTCAAAGGGAACCAAAGTTACGGAGGGAAGAGTATATCCACTTAGAAGAAACTACATTGAAAAGATGTGGGAAGAGGATTTGTGGTTTTAGTGTTAACATAGTATTGGATGGAAGAGTAAAATTTCTTTCTCAGTTGATGAATTTGAAACCTTTGCAGATGTCAGGAATAAAGGATAATACATTACTTGGGAAGATAGTGAATTTTCAAATCATTCAGATTCATCCATTCCCCAATTTTGTAAGTGAAAACATTTGTAGTGGTTAAGAGGAATACATTACAGTAGAGTGATGGAGATTGTAGTGATGACAGTGAAAGCACCATCAATACATGTCCTAAAGATAGAAAATATTTTTTCACAATCAATTTCATTCTCAAAAACAAATCTTATAGTAGAGACGATGACATAGCCATGGGTTATATAACTCATGTGCTATAAGTTCATGCAATTTATGGAGAGAGGTTGGGTACTTTTAATTTTGGTGTATGCATAGAGAATGTGGTAAATATGTGTTAAGAATGCTTTGACTTGCTAGAACCTAATAAAACAATTGTTTGGCCAATAAAAATTTATTTTTAATGAAACAAGAAGTTCCCTTATGATTAAGCAAGGGGGTGCTCAAATGGTTGGTTTGTACCTTGTACATAGTGATCAACTAGATATTTACGATGGGCCTGTTTGTGTAAGATCTAACTAAGAATTCAATCCGTTGAAGGATGTGTTCAAGGGAAACATGCTACTTATATGACTAAGAAATGATAATGAAAATATATGGATGGGGAGAGAATATGGGGATAATTTCCTTCAACATGAAGGTAATGATGTAAAAAAAGATGAGAGTTCAATATTGGAAACCTTCGGGGAGAGGATAAGGTACAACATTGTATCAAGTATTTTTAAAGCTAAATAAAACATGGACCATATCAAACGAACCTAAAGTAGATATCGATGTGGATAGTATCATCTGGGCATGGACACCAAACAAAAAAATGAAAAGTGGATACATAAAGATACGATAAAGGACACGTGGCCATTAAATCATACCTTGAACTACTTGAATAGGATAAGGAATGTTGACTTGGAGAAACTATTGAAGTTTATAAATTTATATGTGAAATCATCTTGGCCCGGGATGTGGGTTTTTTAAAAAAATATATTCCAAACCTTGGTTATATAAATATTTACATTTGTACTATTATTTGATAATTAAATGAAATACTAAGTATTATATTACTTTGGAAGATTTTTCCATAATATAATTCTATAAAAATTGTATTTCTTATAGAACTCTTGAAATATTATTAATAATATAATTTCCACCATGAAATTAATTTAATTTGAAAAAAAATCCTTAATGATGCTCTAATTTACAAGGTGTTGGATCTTGTGATTTAAAGGGATGTGGATGTGATTTACAAGGAACTCATTTCAAAAATTCATGTTATGTAATGAATTGATTTATGCATTCATTCAACCACAAAATTATATGGTCTTTTCTAAGGCTATGTATATAAGCTAGATAACTTATTTTTTAATTATTCTTATAACTTTATAAAATGCAAACCTTTTCAAGTCTAGATACTAAATTATATGCCTAGAATCCCCTAATTATTGAATGTAAAACTATAGTATTTAGAGTGCCAAAATATATTATTTAATGATCTCAATAAGAGTGTTGGAAATGTTCCATGACTTAACCTATTTTTGCCAAGATATAAATTTTCAAAAGAGGTCAAAATTCCTCATATATGAATTATAGAAGAAAAATAAATATAAAGTTGATACACATAAAAATAATTAGGAACATATTTATACCATGAGTGTGATGATAATGGGCATATGTCCATTCTCATAGACTCAATAGTTGTTTATTATTTCATACAACATGTACCCATATCACATTGGTTTAATTTTCAAAAGGTATAAAAATGACTCATATAGGAATCATAGAAAAATAATTAAGATAAACCAGATACACATAAAAAGAAATAGGAACATAGTTTTACTATAAGTATGTTGAGAATGGACATATTCCCATTCTCATAAACTCAATATAAATTAGGAACACACTTGTATGACATAGTGTAAATATTGGAATATGATATTATACTAATTAAATTCCAATAATAAACATATTGGAATCGATATCACACTAAATAAAAACTCATAATAGCAATTTGGGTAAGTGCACCAAGTTGGGGGCCAAAAAGTGGATAAAAACCTGAAAACAACCGAAACACATACGCATTTTTCCATAACGCGATTGCGTTTTATTTTCTTGGGTTGGTAATTACCGAGCCTAAAATGTGTATGCATTTGTATAGTATGGACTATATATGTGTGTTTCGGGGCTTATACTTACAAAAATAAATGTTTACTTATAAGAAATAATAAAAGAAAGAAATAATAAAAGAAATCTTATACTTATAATTTAGAAAGAAGTTAATATAAGAAGTTAGGGTCACTCTGCACCTGATGGAAGTGGTCCCGTAGCTCCAATAATTATAATCTAGAAGATAGTTTTTCAAAATCTAATATGGTCAGTACTTAACTCATTTTCAAGATTTTAGCAAAGGACCTAAAACTTTCAGGGCATATATATTGTAGTCGAGTCTTTGTTTTGGGAAATCATATACTCATTTTGTAGGTTTTTGACCTTCTAAATTGGATTTTGGCCCTACCACTGCTTGAATTGGTACCAATTTTTAAATTTGGTCCATAATTCACTTTAGTGACCATGAATCAACTCTATGATGCTTGTCTACTTCTTACTAAAATGAGATCCTCACTTTGTAGATAGAGGATTGCTCCCTGAATGGGATTCTCTGTCCTATGGCCAAAATGAGGTGATTGTAATGTGCCTCCTCCTTAATGTTTGATCACACTACTAGGAGTTGAATGAGTTTTTATGAATAGTACTAAGTGAATTGCATCAAGTAAACTCAGATGATTGCTCATTCTTAGAAACATGGTGCTCCATATAAAGATCATCCCCTCACCTTTCCTAGCTCTAAAATTATCCTTTCATGGAATCAAATTCACAATTCTCATACATGTTTTTGCTCATATGTCTCTCATGGAGAAAAACAATGCCTTAATACTTCACACATGATGGTCCTTGATACCTTGATGACATGACTAACTCATTTTAGCTTGTTTTGAAGGGTGTTCAATTATCTACAAAATGACCAAAATGGCCTTTTTAGGCCTTCAGAGGAAGTAATATCTCATCAAATCTAAATTATTTGATCAATAATCTTAGACACTATTATCTACACACATTAAAACACAATGAATGATCTTATTAGGAATTTCATTTGGGTCAGGGTTTATGATTTAGGGTTTAGGGCTCATGGTTCAAGGTTTAAGATTCAAGGTTTAGGGTTTAGTGTTTAGGGCTCATGGTTCATATTTTAGGGTTTAGGGTTTAGAGCTCAGGGTTTAGGTTTATGATTTAGGGTTTATGGTTTAGGGTTTAGATTTTAGGGTTTATGGCTCAGGGTTAAGGGTTGAGGGTTTAGGATTTAGGGTTTAGGGTTTAGGGCTCAAGGTTCAGGGTTTAGGGCTTAGGGTTTATGGTTGAGGGTTAAGGGTTGAGGGTTTAGGGCTCATGGTTTAGGGTTTATTGTTTAGGGTTTAGGGTTGAGGGTTCATGTTTTAGGGTTCAATGTTTAGGGTTTGAGCTTAGGATTAGGGCTTAGGGCTCAAGGTTCAAGGCTTAGGGTTTAGGGTTTAGGGCTCAAGGTTTAGGGTTTAGGGTTTGAGGCTCGGGGTTTAGGTTTTAGGTTTTAGGGTTGAGGGTTGAGGATTTAGGATTTAGGATTTAGGGCTTAGGTTTAGGGTTTAGGGCTTAGGGTTTAGGGCTTAGGGTTTATGGTTTAGGGTTTAGCACTCATGGTTTAGGGTTTAGGGATCAGGTTTTAAGGTTTAAAGGTCAGGGTTTAGGGTTTAGGGGACATGGTTTAGGGTTTAAGGCTCAGGGTTTAGGGTTTAGGGGTTAGGTTTTAGGGCCCAAGGTTTAAGGCTTAAGGTTTAGGCTCACCCATTCACTCACTATAATGTTCTATGTCTTACCCATTCTTATAAGTATTGATAGAGAGTATTCAACTAAAAATGGTTCATCTACTTTGTAGGTAGAACATTCAAAGGGATTCATCACAATTTGATGCCTTTCATCTATTGATATTTTGAAGGAGGGAAATGTCAAATATCCAAGAAAAATTCAGTACAAATAAATGTTACCCAATACATCTATCTTCTTTTTCCCATCGCATGGGAACTATTTCACTCACTATAATGTTTTGTGTCTTACCCATTCTTATTAGTATTAACACAAAGTATTCAACTAAAAAGGGTTCATCTACTTCCTAGGAAGAACATTTAAAGAGAGTAATCAAAATTTGGTGTCTTTCATCTATTGATATTTTGAAGGAGGGAAATTTCAGATATATCCAGGAACAATTTGGTACAAAGAAATGTTTTTGATGCTCTTTTGAATAATTATTTCAGTTGCAAGTTATCATGAATGAAGGTTTCATTTGAAGAATAAAGCTTGATATGTCCAGTGCTTGTGTAAGTTGGAAATTTGAGAGGATTTATGAGGTTCAATTTTATTTTCCAAGATGTATTACTCTAATGTTTGAAAATGTTTCTTTATATGTAATGACATTCTTATTCATACACTCAATGATTGTTGAATGCCCAATCCTGCCACAGACCCCAGTAGTCCTAGATCATTGGGTATAAAGAGACACCATTACTTGGATTCCATTTATAATGATAGATATATTTGTAAATTCATGTTATGACCTATAAATCTATATGAATTTCAAGTTGTTTGGAAATCACATCACACCCTTCACTAGGATTGATGACTACCCCTATCTTTTTGAAGGAAATTTTGAAATCATCCATGGGTTTATCATAGAAGGAATTATCAATGAATGGAAGGTCACTAAGTCGTAGGCTAGTTGACTCCCATTCAAAACTAAACAAGAAATATTTACTAGGGGATTGATAAATATTTTGTGTTCTTATTTATTCCTCAGTTGTTATGCTTATTTTAAACACTTCAGGAATTTTTGTCAAATTTACTATCCATTCTAGTAATATAAGATATTTCTCTTTCTCTAGAGGAGAGGATACTACAAGTAATTTGGTTCGATTCTACACCTCCACGTTGGTTATACTATATGTGTTTCTTCCATTTCCTTTGAGTTTAATTTTTGTGTTGCGGTTGTTTATTTTTTCTAGCTTCCAATGGGTCATCATGGCTTGAATAATGCCATATATGGAAATATGATGAATGTGAAATTTATTTGAGATTTTAAAGAAATTGACATTCAAGAACGCAAGTATATGTGGGGAGAAACAAGTTTTTCATTGATGTGTAATATGCGTTACAAGGCACAAGGTAGATGTCATATCCATTTAGTTTATTTTCCCACCTCTCATAAACAAGGTAGTTGTATAAGAAGACTCAATTATGGTTCTAGGCACAAGACTAGGAAATAAGGTCCTAATATTGATATTCAAAAAGATAAACTCACTCATAAGACCTACTAAAAATATATGAGGTTTAGAGGTTAGAGATTTAGTGTTTAGGGTTTAGGGTTCAAGGCTCATGGTTCAAGGTTTAGGGTTTAGGGTTTAGGGTTCATGATTTAGTGTTTAGGGTTTTAGTTTATTATTTTACTTATAGGTTTTAGGGTTTAGGTCTAAGGGTTAAGGGTTTTGGTCACAGAGTTTAGAGTTTAAGTTTTAGTGTTTAGGGATCGGGATTTAGGGTTTAAGGTTAAAGGTTTAGGGTTTAGGGTTTAGTTTTTAGGGTTTATGGTTTAGCATTTAGGGCTCATAGTTCATGGTTTAGGGTTTATGGTTTACTTATTTAGCATTTAGGGCTTAAGGTTTAGTGTTTATGGTTTAGGGCTCATGGTTTAGGGTTTAGGTTTTAGGGCTTATGGTATATGGTTTAGGTTTAGGGCTCGGGGATCAAGGTGTAGGGTTCAAGGCTTAGGGTTTAGGGTTTATGGTTTAGAGCTTAGGGTTTAGGGTGCATGGTTCAGGGTTTATGGCTCAAGGTTCAGGGTTTAGAGTTATGGGTTTAAGGTTTATGGGTTAGAGCTTAGTGCTTTGGATTTAGGGTTTAGGGCTCAGGGTTTAAAGTTTAGAGTTTAGGGTTTAGGGCTCAAGGATTAGGGTGTAGGGTTCAAGGCTTAGGGTTTACGGTTTATGGTTTAGGGATTAGGTATTATGGTTTAGGGTTTATGGCTCAATGTTAGGGGTTCAGAGTTATGGGTTTAAGGTTTAGGGGTTATAACTTGGGGCTCGGATTTAGTGTTTAGGGTTTAGGTTTAGGTTTTATGGTTTAGGATTTGTTTAGGGTTGAGGGTTTATTATTTTAGTTTTAGGGTTTATGGTTTATAGTTTAGGGTTTAGGTCTTAGGGTTAATGGTTGAGGGTTAAGGGTTTAGGGTTTAGGGCTTAGGATTTAGGGTTTAGAATTCATTGTTTAGGGTTTAGGGTTTAGGATTTAGTTTTTAGGGTTTAAGGTTTAGCATTTAGGGCTCATGGTTCATGGTTTAGGGTTCAGGGTTTAGGGCTTAAGGCTCAAGGTTTAGGGTTTAGGGCTCACGGGTAAGGGTTGAATGTTTAATGTTTAGGGTTTAGGGATTAGGTTTGAGGTTAGGTTTTAGGGTTAAGGGATGATGATTTAGGGTTTAGGGTTTAAGGTTTAGGGTTTCGATTGTAGAATTTAAATGCTAAAATCTTTAGGTGAATACTGAAATATTGAAAATTACCTATGTATTGACAGATTATACTATAAAAAACTATCTCCTAAATCGTGACTAATGGAGCTGTGAGACTAGTTCCATAAGGTGCAGAGTGGCCCTAATTTCTTATATTTACTAAAATAAATTTAAAGTATAAGAAATTATTATAGTTAAACATTTATTTTTGTAAATAAAAGCATGCTAGAAGCACATATAATGTTCATACTTATACAGAACACGTACGCGTTATAATGCATACACATTTTGTGTTTTCACTTTTTCCAAGCCATGCCTCAAGGATTGGATCTAGTTTGAATCCCCAATCCTGAGGCATGAACCTATACAAACATAGAAAATAGTGTTCTATTGTAGGAAAATGCAAAAATTCCACTTCCACCATGATAAATCAACATAAAACGATCGATTCATTTAAAAAAAATTATACCATGACGTAGAGGAAAGTTTCTTCTTTCTAAAAATATAAATTTTCAAATTTTTTGACTAATATAAGGTTTCCATATTATTTATTTTCTAACTATGCCTTTTTATAGCTATTTTTTGAAGTTTAAATATGCCTATCTTTCATCATGTATCTTTTTTTGGCTCATCAAAATTGAAAAAAATTATACTAGCACAAACTAGGCCTAATTCTATACATATTAAAAAAATCTAATTTTTGATATTTTTGAGGTAGTTAGGGGGCATGGTCGGAGCTCCATTATTTTTCAAAAATTTAAATTTATGTACTAGAAAAATCATAAAAAATAAATACTTGCTAAAAAATCTAAACAAAACTCTAGCACAAACTAGATACTCTAGTTATATCTTTTTAGAAAAGGGTTTTCAAAAATACTAAATGGTGCTCAAAAAATGGTGGGGGCACAAAATTCACTCTATTATGTTTTTAAACAAAAACTCGAGAACCTGTTGGTATTTTAGTTATTGTACCCACTTAAAATTATCCATTTTCAATCAAATTTAGTAGCTTAGAAACTAGACTCAAAATTCTACCATTCATGTTTATACATCTTCCAATTTTGAGTGTAACTATTTCAAAAAACTCGTACAAGTTGAATTTTTTTTAATTTTCATAAAAATGCGTCTACTTAAGACCCTCTTTTGGGCCCCCAATTTAGTGCACTTACCCATTTAGGAATCTAATTTCAAAATTATAAAACTAAAAATAATAATACCATAAATCTAAATTCTTAGTAAAATGTCCATATTTAACGCAATTATGGTTACATACTTTCAATCCAAAATGGATGTTTCCATCCCTGTACATATCCTAGATTTGATACTCTTGCATCATACTCTAGAGGTAGGAAAGATTGACTCTAATGTTTTATTTTCTTCTTATTTTTCTAATTTATTTGTGTCTTCATCCTTTCTTTGATTCAGTCTTCTTTTCAACTTCCTCATCCTTCATTTCTTTGGTTCTAAGCTTTGTATGGTTGTCATTCTTGATCTGTCCTCATTAATGAGGTCTTCTTCTTTAGAATATTTTTCCTCTTTATATTTATTCTCTTCAATTTTCATATCTTCCTTTTGCTTGCTGCTACTTTTAATCCTTTTCATCCTCTGCGTATATACCTCTTGCTTTGTTGCTACACATTTGTTATTTATCTCTTTCTTCTCTATGTCTAAAATATCTTCTTTCATATTCTTTATTTGAGCTTCCAATTTTTCTCTCACTATCCTCAAAATGACATCCACTTCATTTTCACATGGTTTCATTTGTTTATATCATGCTCCAATGTTTTATCTCTTTCTACCATTGCTCCTAACTCTCATATAAAAAGGAACTCTCTTGTTTACTTATTTCTTGTTGTTCTTAACTTATCTTATTTTTTCTTTCACCTTCAATCTCAAGCTCATTCTTCATACCTGTATAAAACACACTTTCACACATTGTTGGATTCAAAAACTTGAGTCTTTATAACCCCTTGAATTCCTTCCTTTCTTTCCATTACTTTATTTTATTCTCTTTTGCACTATGCTTCCTCTATCCTTGCACACCAACTATCTTCATCATGCTCATCCATCTCAAGAGAAGCCAAAAATCTTATATCACTTCTTCTTCTTCACTTTTATCCTCTAGCAAAACCATCTCTTTAACCACTTCCTCTTCTTGTTTAGTCACTCTCTTTTCCATTTGTCTTAGTCTTTTTTCCTCTTGTCTTATCATTGTCCTAAGCTTCTCTTTATCTCTTTACCATGAGAAATTTAAATAGCCACTTGACTCTATTCTTCATCACCATCCATGTTCCTTTTCTTTGTTCTTATTTCTTTATTTCTATGAGCACCATCAGTTGTGTTACTTCTTGCTTCAACTTTGTATATCCTGTTGAAACCACATCTCTCTTTTCTTCCTATTTTCCTCTTTCCTTTTCCTCTCCCTCTTCTTTTTATTTCTTCGTGTAACTCATCAGCTCTATTAATCCTTGAATCACCTCTATTTTTGGTTCCTTTTCATCCCACTCATTAATAAAATATGATTTCTAAGGTCAAACATCCCTTAGCTATGTCTCTCTTCATGTTTCCCTTTTTCATCATCTTTGCTATTTTTCAAATCTTTTATTGTTCTCTTATCTTATCTTGTAATTTATTTATTCTAATCTCTTCTCTCTTTGTTATTTACTTCTTAAACCATAGTGGAATCCTATACTCATGGTGAAGGACTTGTTTCATTCCATTTTCTTCACTCATCTTCATTGTCACTTCCACTACACACACTTTTGTAGACTATTAGCAACAACAATTACTATTCATTCAAATCTCTATGATACCAAAAATGATGCATCACTACACCAATCTAAATCATGTACCCAATTGTCTAGATGACTACAACTTCCACTATTACTTTACTCTACAATGGAGGAGTATTCTTAATCCAAATTTTTGGCTTAACCTAGCTCACAACTCAAATTACCTTATATAGCTTTAGTGTTCATTAAATATTTTTTCAAACCCTACTCCTAATGTCACATCAATCCCTTCAATGATTTATTCCTACTCAAATTTATTATGTTCATACCTTATTTACTCTCTTCTCTTCAGGATTTATCAGTTAGACCTTTTTCCTTAATTAGGTAACTTGAAATTTTTACTTCCTTCATACTCCCTTAGTTAGATTCCCTTCTCATTTACCTCAAAAAATAGTTAGTGTAAAACCAAAAATGATTCAAAAATAGTTTACTTACAATGTTACTCTCCTTTTGGTAAAACTATCCTTTTGACTTTTGAGACAATGTGAGCTTGTTCAATTTAGGTATATAGACTTCTATTATAACCCACTAGATAACTCTCAAATTCTTTAAATCTTGTTTGTCATATTAAAAATTATCCCAAATTCCATGTCTTAAATCTTAATGTTTTTCTTACAAAACCTACTTTCCTTCTTTAGCTCAAATTAGGCCTAGGGGAGTCAATTCTTACTCATCACTTATTTTATAGAATGCTTCAGGTCATAATCTTTACCTTTTAAGATACCCATTTCAGGTTTTATTAGGTCTACAAAGTATTAGGATGGAATTCTCAAATTAATTATTACTTCTTTGTTAGATACCTTCAAAATTAGCCTTTATCCTTATTTTTGACTACCTATAGTTAGATTGTCAAGGAAATATCCTTATTAGACAACTTCAATTTCAAAAATCCTTTTGAATCCCCCTAATAACTTCCTTGATATTGTTTATACAAATTTTCATGCTTTAATTCCTCCATTTGGGTCATTTTGACATGAGTCCTAGCTAAGTTCTTCCCTGTAGGTTGCAATATAGCCCCAGAGTAGTAATAATTTATATTTATCTTCCTGGTGGAATCTAAGACATAATTTTTTACCTTGAGATCTATATTTTCCTCCTAACTCATTCCATTTTAGTAGTAGCTCATAAAAATAGGTATATATACACTCAACCAATCTAAAAACCCTTTATTACACATGTTAGGCACAGGTTACTTCTCCATCTCGAAAATTTTGAGCCTTACCTCAAAAAGACCTCTTTTATTTGTTCAAGTCGCATACTACTAACCTTATCTCGATGATGAAAAAATCTTCCACTCTTTGAATATAGTGATAAGACAAGTCTTTCCTTGATCAACTAGCAAATACAATCTCAGACCAGGGTTATCCAGAATACTCCCAACATGCAACATAAGAATACAATCTGTCACTTTAATTCATGGTATTGGTTTCTCAATTCATTCACTTAATCACATAAAGAATCCTTTTCTCCATTCCATAGATGGAGGCCCTCCACAAAACTCCCAAAACTCACTAGTTACTGCAGTTATAGTCCATTCAATGTTTCATCAATAAATTATCATTTAGAAACAAGGGAATCTCTTAATCCTAAACAACATAATAATCCATTGGATCATAATTCAATGCACCATACTCAACACAATACATTGATCTCATACTCTAAGTAATGCAGAGATTCTTTAATAGCTACACAATAAGTTATGAACAATAATAATCAACAATCAACACACTAATATTCACATGCCCAATGTTGAGCCTAAGTTCATTTAGCATACATTATGAGGATAGGAATACACATCTAAGATCAAGAAAAAATTATGATAACATCACCAATACTAAAATCATGAACAAACTATCACAACCCTAAGTTTCTTCTTTACTTCCCTTCTTGAGGATTTACATTTGATTCATGTCCGAACAGAATGAGGGAAAATAGTTACAAATATATACCTTTTCTATTTTTAGTTTCCCCTCGAATGGAAGTCTCTATCCTTCTTGGCTACATGGTGAGTTCTTAATACAATGGAATTTTTTGTTTAAAACTTCAAAACATAACTCCTTAACCTTGAATTATGACTTCTAACTCATGGAAGGACCTAATAAAACTCATTATACTCCCATTTCATCCTTTTAAAAATTTTATAAGCTACAAGAACCCCTTAAAACACCTATCACAAGCCAAAAATGGCCTTCATGACTCCATTTACACTTTTGGAGGGAAAGTATAACATTTAATTTTGAAAAGGCCAAGTCACCAACTAACACACTTAAATATCACCTAATGACCTCTAGAACACTATTGACATAATTTCAAGCCAAAAATGCATGTTTGCATCCTTGTACATATCCTAGAGTTGATGCTCCTACATTATGGATCCTTCAAGGTATAATATCATGGTAGGAAGATTAATGTATTTAACTACAACAAGACCACATATAATGTATGTAGTTATTTTAATTTATATATTTAAGGGGAGACCAAAAGAAACACATTGGTAAGCAAGAAAGTGTATTTTGAGGTATGTGTTATCTAATATTGTTACCCGTGGTAAAAATAGGCAACTTGGGAGGAGGATTTTGAGCACTAGAAAAAGCTTCATGAAGGGATCTAGAGCATACAGGTAATATTTCCATGTGTTGGGAGAATCTTTAGAGTTTTAGGAAAGGTTTGGAGCCATAAGAGGGATGTTTTCCTCTTCTAGGTTTCATAGTTACATGGTCCAACTAGAAAGAAAAAAAAATGGTCTTATGATGCCCACATTCAGCCAAAATTGGGAAAAAATGGAAAAGGTGAAAAAACATCCTTAGGGAATTCCATTTACACCCAGCCTTCAAGCCTTAAAAATCGAGAAAATTAGACTAGGGGGTCAAAAATGACTTCTATCTCCTCAATATGCCAAGAGAGCGAGCTAGTTGAGTGGATGGGCAGCTCTCGTGGTGGAATACTTAGAGCTAGGAAATAAGGAGATGCTTTCCTAACTACTTAGTGATCCTGGGAAAAGTCATTGAAGGGGGAAAGGAACTCGCCAAGGTGCATGTAAGAATGGCTTTGGATCGAACTCGGGAGGTAAAGTCTTGACGAGATGAATGAGTTACGGAATTCAAAGGGGCCTATACTTCAAAGTAGGAGCTACTCAATCACTAAGAAAAATGATGTTTGAACCCCACAAAACTAGATTCATGGCTTGACATGGACTATTGTGGCATTTTGGGGGTCATTACTTATAAGTAATAATCCACCAACATCACTAAATTGGAGTATTTACAAAGCCCACTAAGTGGGAAAATTTCAAAATGAGTGTAACATTTTGAGGGGCCATTACTTATAATTAATTCCTCCCCACTTTGCTAAGTATAAGTAACTTTGAGGTCTAGAAAGTGAGGTTTGGTTATAGGAAAGTGAGGAACTCACCGATCGGTGAATCAAGTCATTAGAGAAGCCGGATAAGTTAGGTGATTTGTTAAACGATTCAAGAGGTGTTTGAGGTGGAAAAGACTTAAGAAGAAGAGCTCATTCCACCAAGAAAAAATAATAATGTTAAATCATGCAAAGTGAGGCATTTGAAGAGGTGAAGTAATGAAAGGGAAGGAGTAACTCGGGTTCCCCAAGTTACTTTTCTTCTCAAAACGTGAAGTGAATCATCCCCAAACACCAAGTAAAAGTAATTGGACAACCCACAAAGTGGGGAATAGGGGAGGATAAATGAGCTTAGTAAGGAGCGAGTGTTAGGTTGTGGAGCTTACTTTTATGTGTGAAAGTGTTGAAGACTGTACACTAAGAGTATTGTACACTTTTCATGTATCCTCGTCGGGGTTCGGGCTAGGTGGGGGCGGTAGCCCCTGAAAGTAGGGGTTTGGGGCTGCGCCCCAAATTTTTTTTTGGGCATAAATTGTTTTTTTGGCCTCGAAAAAAATGCACCCGACATATCGAGAAATTGCTCTTCTCATATGGGTGATATTTTTGACCCATAGGTTTTTGGGCTAGTTTTGGCCCATGGTTTTGATACCCACAGTATTATAAAACTACTTAAGCAGTTTCCTACTTATATGGTTTTATGCATATGGTATGGAATAATAAAAACATTGTAGATGTGCTTTGAATTTGGCTGTGAATTCTGTAGAGTTTGTTGAGCATAGCTCCAAACGGATCTAGGTATTGTATTGAGAGAGCGGTGGCTTGTAATAAAATTTGAGTAAGTGATTATTGGTGAACGTAGCCCAAATTGGGTGAACCACGTTAAATACTATCTCTTTGTGTTGTGTTATTGTATTCTTCAATTTTATTTGAGATCTGTAATAATTTTTGCATATTATTTTCTACTGTTACATGATTATGTGAGGGATTATTCCGCATATTTTATCCCTTATTTCCTAACAATTGGTATCGAGCAAGTTTGGTTTTTAAAGTGTTGAATCGTAGGTAGAGTTTTATCTTGAGTGGGAGCTATGGCAGATGATGGAAGATCTAGGGTTAATAAATTCAACAGGAAAAATTTTAGTCTTTAGAAGATGTAGATGGAAGATTACCTTTATCAGAAGGATATTTATACTCTGTTTATGCGAGAAGGTGAACAAACCTCTTGAGCATGACAGATGTGGGAATGGGATTTGTTGGATATGAAGGCACTTGGGACAATCGGTTGTGTCTTACATCTTTGGTATTATTTAATGTTTCAAAGGAAAAGACTACAAAAGAACTGATGGATGCATTAGGGAAGTTGTATGAAAAACCCTCTGCCTCTAATAAGATATTTTTAATGAAAAATTTGTTTAATATGAAGATGTCCGAGAATGGTTCAAGATGAGATCATCTAAATTATTTTAATACAATTGTAAATATGTTAGCTTCGATTCTAATAGAATTTGATGAAGAATTTAGGGGTTTATTAGTTTTGTGCTCTTTACCTTAGAGTTGGAATAGTATGGTAATGGCAAAGTAAGCAACTCGGTTCAACTAACTCAAAGTTGAAGTTTGAGGATGTTGTAGGGGTGATTCTAAGGGAGGAAATGTGAAGAAAAGATCTGGTGAATCTTCTACTTCAGGGAATGCTTTAACAAAGTGGAAACTAGAGGGAGACAAAAGAATAGAGGAAGCCATGGAAAATCAAAGGATCGGGCAAGGTCAAAATCCAAAAGCAAGATAGTATGTTGGCATTATGGAAAGTCTGGGCATGCAAAGAAGGACTGTTGGGAGCTTTGAGACAAGAAGAAACAACAAGAAGAAAACAAGGAGGCAAATGTGGCAATGGGTAATGTATGTCAGGATGCTTTGATTCTTTCTTTGCACAATATTACTGAATCTTGGGTTTTAGATTTGGGGGCTTCTTTCCATGCTTCTCCACATAGGCATTATTTTGTTGATTATGTTCAAGGAGATTTTGGGCATGTTTTTCTTGGTGATGATGAGCCTTGTAGCATAGTTGGAAAAGGTTCTATTTAGGTTAAGATGCAGAATGGGAATACTTGGCTATTGAAGGATGTTAGACATGTGCCTACATTAAGATGAAATTTGATATCGAAAGGCAGTTGGGAAGTGATGGTTGTACTGTGATATTTACAATGGACTCTTGGAAGGTTACCAAGGGTGCTCTTGTGGTGGAAAGAGGTAAGAAGGTTGGAACCTTGTATTTAACCACTTATAGCACTAATGTTTGTAATCTTGTGGCTTCAGAAGTAGATACAACATTGTGGCACTATAGGCTCGGTCATATGAGCCATAAGGGCATGGAGATCATAAAGAAGGATTTTCTGGATATAAAAATGGGTTTGGAGTTTCGTGAGGACTGTATATATGGGAAACAAAAGTGAGTAAGTTTTCTCAAGGTTGGACCCTAAAAAAGAGAATAAGTTAGTTGGTGCATTCGATGTGTGGGGCAACTCATGTATCATCTCTTGGGGGTTTAAGTTATTATGTTACTTTTATTGATGATGCAACAAGGAAAGTTTGGGTTTATTGTATTAGAAACAAATCTGATGTATTTGACACTTTTGTTAAATGGAAAGCCTTGGTAGAGAATGAAACAGGTCTTAAGCTAAAATGTCTCAGGTTAGATAATGGAGGGGAGTATTGTAGTAATGAATTTGATGATTACTTTTCTAAGAATGGAATCTGTAGGCAAAAGATAGTTCCAGGAACTCCACAAAGTAGAATGGGGTGTCAGAAAGGATGAACAGAACAATAATGGAACATGCTAGGAGCATGAGGTTACATATAGGACTACCTCTTTATTTTTGGGCGAAGCAGTGAGCACAACTATGTACTTGATAAATAGAGGACCCTCAAGTGCCTTGGATAGAGGCATACCTGAGGAGGCTTGGTATGGTAAGAAAGTTGATTATTCATTTCTTAGAGTCTTTGGGTGTGAGGTGTTTTTCATATAAACAAGGATGATAGGACCAAGATAGAGGCTAATTTAGAAAAATGTACTTTCATTGGTTATGGTGGTGATGACTTTGGATATAAATGTTGAGTATTAAGGACAAGAAAATCATTCGATCTAGGGATGTGGTATTTAATGAGAAAGTCATGTATAAGCAGTAGTTAAAAGAAAACAAGGAAGAATCCAAGAAAGAATATGCAGCGGTAGAGGATCTTCTAGATGGAAAAGTGACACATGAATTAGTTCAGGAACCTCCTCAACAGGAACCCCAAACTCCTATATTGAGGAGGTCTTCTAGGGTAAGAAGAGAACCTGAACATTTTTCTCCTTCTCTTTATTATTTATTACTCACTGATAGTGGAGAACTAGAGAGCTTTGATGAAGCAATGCAAGTAGATGCTAGGAAGAAGTGGGAGCAAGCCATGGATGAGGAGCATCAAGCTCTCATGGAGAACCAAACATGGGATTTGGTAAAGCTACCCGAAGGAAAAAGAGAATTACAGAACAAGTGGGTGTTTAGAGTCAAAGAGGAAGAAGGAGGAAAGAAAAGATATAAGGCCGGTTGGTGGTCAAGGGTTTGTATGAGAAAAAAGAGTATAGATTTTGATGATATTTTTTCTCCTGTAGTAAAAATGACTTCTATTAGAACCTGTTTCTAGGAATAGTTGTAGCAGAAGACTTGTACTTAGAAAGCTTGATGTAAAGACTACATTTCTCCATGGTGATTTGGAGGAGGAACTATATATGCAGCAACCAGAGGGCTATGAGGTCAAAGGTAAAGAGGAGATGGTGTGCAAACTGAAGAAGAGCTTGTATGGCTTGAAACAAGCTCCACATCAATGGTATAAGAAATTTGATAGCTTCATGATGGAGCAAGGTTATATTAGATGTCATTCTAACCATTGCATGTATATAAAGAAATTTGAGGATGGCAGTTATATTATCCTTTGTCTGTATGTGGATGACATGTTGGTTAAGGTAAAAACATGCAGGAAATAAAAGTACTCAAGAAGCAGCTAAGTGAATCCTTTGCTATGAAGGATTTGGGGGCAGCCAAAAAAATCCTTGGTATGAGGATATCTCGGGATAAGAAGGAACGGAAGCTGAATTTATCTCAGGAAGAGTAAATTAAGAAGGTCTTGGAGAGGTTTAATATACAGGATGTTAAACTAGTTGGGACTCCTTTGGCAGGCCATTTCAAGTTATCAAAGGAACAGTGTCCTAAGACAGAGTAGGAGAGAAACCAGATGTCCAAGGTACCTTACTCATCAGCGGTTGGTAGTTTGATGTATGCCATGGTGTGCACTAGGCCTGATATTTCCCATGCAGTGGGAGCGGTGAGTAGATTTATGAGTGATCTAGGTAGAGATCACTGGCAAGTAGTAAAGTGGATCCTTTGGTATTTGAGAGGGACCATGGGGATAGTTTTGTGCTATAGTGGATCAAACACCACTTTGTGTGGTTATGTAGATTCAGATATGGCTAGAGATGTAGAACAATCAAGAGGAGCACAACAAGTTATGTTTACACTGTAGGTGGAACAATAGTAAGTTGGATTTCACGACTACAGAAGTTGGTGGCTTTGTCAACCATGGAGGCTGAGTATGTTGTTGCCACAGAGGAAAGAAAGGAAATGATTTGGTTACAACAATTACTTGAGGAGTTGGGGCATAAGCAGGAGGAAGGAAAGTTGCATAGTGATAGTCAGAGTGCTATACACCTAGCTAAGAACTCTGCTTTCCACTCTAGGACAAAGCATATACAGTTAAGGTACCATTTCATCAGAACAACTTTGGAGGAAGATAAGTTGAAGTTGGAGAAGATTCATACCAAGAATCCTACATACATGGTGACCAAGGTGGTCACAAGGGAAAACTGAAGCGTGTTCGCTTTGGTTAGTTTTCACGAGAAACTAGTGAAGGGTTGAGAAGCTTGCTTAGAGGAAAACTAGTCTCCAAGTGGGAGATTGTTAGGTTGTGGAGCCTGTTTTCATGTGTAAAAGTGTTCAAGACTGTACACTAAGAGTACTATATAATTTTCATGTATCCTCATCGGGGTTGGGGGGAGTTCAAATTTTTTGGGCGTAAATTGTTTTTTTGGCCTCGAAAAAAAAATGCACCCGACATATCGGGAAATGTGCTCTTCTCATATGAGTGATATTTTTGACCTATAGGTTTTTGGGATGGTTTTGGCCCATGGTTTTGATACCCATGGTATTGTAAATGTAACACCACTGATTTTGTTACTTCCTCCTGAGCATTCAAGTGTTGATATGTGATTTCTTTTGAAAAAGGATGTGCTCCTTTGATTGTGAAGTCATGCTTGATATGGACTGTATCTTCTTTGAAATTGCAGATCTTTGACTGAGTCGGAACATAATTGGACTCTTTTAATTCTTTCATTTTAAACCTGAGTTTAATCTGATCTCGGAATGAATATGGAGTTATCCATCTATAAGACCCAGCCTTGGATCAGTGGCATTGATCCAAGTAATGCTTTAAGTTTATTTGGGATGAACTAAAATTATAGACCTTTCGCAGGTTGCAAGGTTTGGATGCATTGACTAAACTGTTCCGGAGTCTAACTCAGGCTGATCGTGTTAAATGAATTGGTTCCCGATATCGTAATATCAGGAAGGTCTTGATCGTGGACCAGGTAATAAATTCAGATACATTTATTTCACTAGCCTATTGGCAGTGCAGGAGTGAATACTGTTCGTGAATGTATGTTGTAGATTCTTTTCTCGAGCATTTGAAATGTTAGAACTAAGTGGATTTATTAAGGTTAATAACCTAAAACTAAACTATAACCTAGGGTTAGATTAGTGTTAATCTAACCTAGGCCTAGGCTATAAGCTAATGTTCTAAGTTAGTATCATGTGCTATGAGGTTAGACTAAGTGTTATCTTAAATCCTAACCTAAGTTACTAACCTAACTAATGAACAAGGAAGAAAGGGGACCTATGGAAGGGTGTGAACCATGGGCGTGGGGTTTCTATGGCATTAAATGGAGGGATAAGTATGAAGGACAGTACTTTGGTAGAATTTTTAAACGGCTAGCCAGAGCCGACGTGGCCGAGTCACAAAGTTGGAAATGGTCTTGAATGGTTTTATCCATCGCCAACTATAGCGGTCGGTGGCAATGGAAATTGAGCGGGAATTAGGAGTAAATGCCATTTATGAACTCGGTCTTCGAGCTCGAGGTTTCACGGGAAGGCATGCAAAATGGAAAATTAGTAGTTTGTTTGGTTTTTCATGCGCTCCGGTTTTCCCTCTGCCTGATCACTGGTTCTTCGCACCAGTCTTCTTGGTGTTGCATGGCAAGTATGAGCGTAACTAGCTCTTTTCTCTGGCAAGGAAAATTTATAAGTCATGGAAATAACAAATTTTTGTTGGTGAATCTAACTTGGAAAAAGAGGAGAAGGCTCGAGCTCTTTCAGTGGTCTTCTTCGGATTTTTAAGCAAATAACCAGGCATGTTAGGCCTTAACCTTTAAAAATCTTGCTTTCTTTCAATTGATTTCATTAGAACAACTCTGTTCAGATGATTTATGGGTTTAGATGGTTTTTATGGTAGCTTTGTGTGATTTTGTTACTGTATCTTCTTGCTGGTTCGATTTTTCAAGTTTAACCCTTGATGGGTGTGTATTGTGTTTCGAACTGTTGCTCTATTTCGTTGTGTTTTGCATTCGGCTTAAGTTTGTGAAATGTATGCAAGAAAGAATATTAGACCTGCTCTGTGAGAGCCCATGAATTGTTCCCTTGTTGGGTTCAGGCTACAGTTGATACTTGTTGTTGATACTTGTCGAGAAAGGATCCGATGGACTTTCGTTTGAATGTTCGGTTTAATTGGACTTCTTTGTAAGTTACAAGTGGTTAGTATAGGTGGTGGTTCTGAATCTTGTTGGGTTTCGCATATGATACTTAGGTTATGTTGAACGGATAATTGGCGGTGTTTCAAAGATTTAGCATTACCAGCTTTATCTCGCATGCATGATGTTTTCCATATTTCTTTGCTTAAGAAATACGTTTCAGATCTGTCACATGTTTTAAATTGGAATTCCTTGCAGGTCCAAGACCCAGGAATAATCATGGTTAAACCCACACGAGTGCTGGAAACTCGCCAATTGCATTTGAGAAATCGTGAAATACAGCAATGTAAGGTCCAGTGGGACCAGTTTAACGAAGAAAGTGCAACTTGGGAAAATCTGGAAGAGATGAAAATTACTTTTCCTTCTCTTTTTCAATAGAATGAAATCTGTTGACAAAACATTTCTTTTATGAACTTTTTTTTTTTTAAGTTTATATGAAAGCCAGATGGAGGCAAACATTATTCAGGCTGAATAAAATGTGTTGTGACATTGATTTCTGGAACTATTAAGTTGGAAAATAGTCGCATTGTTTTGTGAACTAATAAATTGGTTGACCTGAAGGTTAATCGAATATGTAATCATCGGGACGATGAATCTTTTAGGAGGGAAGCATGTAACACCCTGAACTGTTGTTACTTCCTCCTGAGCATTCAAGTGTTGATATGTGATTTCTTTTGAAAAAGGATGTGCTCCTTTGATTGTGAAGTCATGCTTGATATGGACTGTATCTTCTTTGAAATTGTAGATCTTTGACTGAGTCGGAACATAATTGGACTCTTTTAATTCTTTCATTTTAAACCTGAGTTTAATCTGATCTCGGAATGAATATGGAGTTATCCATCTATAAGACCCAGCCTTGGATCAGTGGCATTGATCCAAGTAATGCTTTAAGTTTATTTGGGATGAACTAAAATTATAGACCTTTCGCAGGTTGCAAGGTCTGGATGCATTGAATAAACTGTTCCGGAGTCTAACTCAGGCTGATCGTGTTAAATGAATTGGTTCCCGATATCGTAATATCAGGAAGGTCTTGATCGTGGACCAGGTAATAAATTCAGATACATTTATTTCCACTAGCCTATTGGCAGTGCAGGAGTGAACCCTGTTCGTGAATGTATGTTGTAGATTCTTTTTCTGAGCATTTGAAATGTTAGACCTAAGCTGGATTTATTAAGGTTAGTAACCTAAAACTAAACTATAACCTAGGGGTTAGATTAGTGTTAATCTAACCTAGGCCTAGGCTATAAGCTAATGTTCTAAGTTAGTATCTATGTGCTATGAGGTTAGACTAAGTGTTATCTTAAATCCTAACCTAAGTTACTAACCTAACTAATGAACAAGGAAGAAAGGGGACCTATGGAAGGGTGCGAACCATGGGCGGTAGTTTCTATGGCATTAAATGGAGGGATAAGTATGAAGGACAGGTAATTTGGTAGAAGTTTTTAAACGGCTAGCTAGAGCCGACGTGGCAGGTCGCCAAAGTTGGAAATGGTCTTCGAACTGGTTTTATCCATCGCCAACTATGGCGGTCGGTGGCAATGGAAATTGAGCGGAAATTAGGAGTAAATGCCATTTATGAACTCGGTCTTCGAGCTCGGGTTTCACGGGAAGGCATGCAAAATGGAAAATTAGTAGTTTGTTTGGTTTTTCATGCGCTCCTGGTTTCCCTCTGCCTGATCACTGGTTCTTCGCACCAGTCTTCTTGGTGTTGCATGGCAAGTATGAGCGTAACTAGCTCTTTTCTCTGGCAAGGAAAATTTATAAGTCATGGAAATAACAAATTTTTGTTGGTGAATCTAACTTGGAAAAAGAGGAGAAGGCTCGAGCTCTTTCAGTGGTCTTCTTTGGATTTTTAAGCAAATAACCAGGCATGTTAGGCCTTAACCTTTAAAAATCTTGCTTTCTTTCAATTGATTTCATTAGAACAACTCTGTTCAGATGATTTTTGGGTTTAGATGGTTTTTATGGTAGCTTTGTGTGATTTTGTTATCAGATCTTTCACTGGTTCGATTTTTCAAGTTTAACCCTTGATGGGTGTGTATTGTGTTTCGAACTGTTGCTCTATTTCGTTGTGTTTTGCATTCCGGCTTAAGTTTGTGAAATGTATGCAAGAAAGAATATTAGACCTGCTCTGTGAGAGCCCATGAATTGTTCCCTTGTTGGGTTCAGGCTACAGTTGATACTTGTTGTTGATACTACTTGTCAGAAAGGATACTGATGGACTTTTGTTTGAATGTTCAGTTTAATTGGACTTCTTTGTAAGTTCCGTCGTGGTTAGTATAGGTGGTGGTTACTGAATCTTGTTGGGTTTCGCTATGATACTTAGGTTATGTTGAACGGATAACTGGCTGTGTTTCAGTATTTGATGCGACCCTGTAGAAGTTGTTTTTCCCTCCCTTGTGTTGCAATTACGGGATTTAACCCATTGATGGTTTGCATTATATTTATTTTATTTACAAGATGACTTTGTGGAGTCCTTGGATTGGTTCGTATATTGGACTACTGTATAAGTCATGTATGTGTATACTGGTAGCATGATTCCGTCGGAGTCCTGGAGGGGTAACTTGTAATACGACTTCTGTTATCTTGTAATGTATACCTTCATTTAAGTAATGAAATTTTGGTACAGACTCAGTTGGTGTACTTTTTACGTTTCCTATCTGTGTAAGCTTGAGCGAATAATGTTTTAGAGGCTCAGTTGGATTCCTTGTTACGAAATCAGTATTTAGCTTTTGTATAAGCCTGATTTTGTATATTTACCATTGTTGGCACGGTTGGAATCATTAACTGATATTTATTTTGTATATCGGCTTCTGTAGAAGCTTTATCGAGTATACTGTTGTTCGGATTCAGTTGAAATCCTTGACAGGTAACCAGTGTATCTAAGCCTGATTTTGTACACTTGTTGTCTTTGGCTCTGTTGGGTTCCTTAAGTATAGATAGATATCATGTATCTTGGCTTCTGTAAAAGTGGGTCGTGATTACCATACTTTTCAAACTCTGAATGAGTTCAGATGTGAATACAGTATGTTATGTTTCCTTTCTGAATAATTCCAGTTAAATGAGGCTGTGCATGTTGCGTGGATTTTGTATGAATATCTCTGCATAGTCTTAGGGAAACATCATTTGCTTTAATGTCAAGGAGTCTCTTGTTGACTGCGATAAAAGAGAAGTTCTTTGATTTCGACCTTGGATCTAAAGCCTTACAGTGTTTAGTAGGGATTAGAATGAGCTGTAGGTTGCTGAGAGGGATTGTTGTCGTGTTTGAGCATGATTACGTCTTCTGTTGCATGGATATCTAGTCTTGAGCTTGATTGAACTAAGGAGCTGTCGACTGCACCTCAACAGGCGATGGCAGTGAATATCTTCTTGTTTGTCGCTTCGTGTGGAAGGTCATGTGGAGTCTGTTTGGTAGATAGTCATCACTGTTTGGCGTGAGAGCTACTGTACTGCTAGTAAACTACAGTAGTTTGTTATATTTTAAACTTTAACAAAACTGTGGTGCTTCTGGTGGCCTCGTCTGATTTATTCGCATGTGTTTAAGGTGAATGCTTTGCTCTTGGAAAGACGGTACAGTCATGAGCTAGTTCTGAGGGAAATATGTATGATTCATTTATTTCTCTTCTGTTGTAAAGTATAGGTTGATATAATTGTTTATCTAACTTTTGGAATTGTTCTAACATGCTGATGGAATCATGAAAGGTTATGATATTCATTTATTATGTTGAATATATTAGTCCGTCTGATGTTGTTGTCCTTGGGATTCAGATGGATAGTTGTTTAGATGCATTTGTCTTCTTGGTCACTAACGTTTTGATGAAATATGTTTACTTGTTTGGTGAAATGATCTCATTTAAACAGGTTGTTTAATGAAAACAGTTGGTGGATTGCAATTGTTTTAAGAGTTAGTGCTTATCATGCTCTTGGGCCATCGAATCGACCCATGTTGACAATTTTTGCAGATGGTTGCCGTAAGTGGTAAAAGCACGCAGATCTGATAGGATGTTCAGATTGTTTAATTTGGTTTTATGATGAATTTCAGCTTGATTCTCTAAATGTACTATATGAGGAAAGATGTTCTTTTTCCGTTGAGTATTGTATCAAGTAAGCTGAAAGCATAAAATGTATTTGATTAGCCTGAAGGGAATAAAGTGAGATATTTGTTACTTATGTGTTTGTATTCTTATCTGGATAGTTTGACCTTCTTCGGATCAAATGATCTTGAGAGCTTGTTATTATTGTTTAAATTGGAGACTTTTGTGATTATCAATGTAAGCTTGCAAGAATATGTGAATGAATACTTATGATTGTTTAGCAGTTCTAGTATGTTCTATCTAAAGCTAAATTAAGATTTAGATCACTGTCTTTCTGGAAGCTAGGGTAAAAATAAACCTAAGCAAGACGCTAAACAAGCTGGATTAAATTATTAATTCCTAGTCTTGATTAAGCCAGGACAACGTTTAATTGGATTCTTAATCATTATATCTTGATACTAATAAGTACGATATAAATTCAGTTATGAGAACTGATATAAACCAAAAAAAGGGGTTTGGTTAGCAATCTCATGTGAAGGATGGGAGTAATTGTCCAATTTCGTTGATTTAGAATTATGTATATTCTATGAACTCCTTGATGGGACCTCTAGTCTTAATAACTTCTCTTGTGTATTGGGTTTTATTAAGAAGGGTCATTCTAAGGTGAGGAACCCAGGGGTTGGGAAAGACTACTCTTAAAGGGAGCGTCTTATGGTATAATTTAACTCAACGTATGTAACACTTTTTTATAAGTAGATCTTTTCGAGGCGGATTTAAAGGTTGACGGCACAAGTCAACTGCAGGGTTGTACCTCCGAGAAGATTAGGATCTTCTCGAAGATACAACAATGCAGGTGACTTATGATGACACCCTTTGCATTGATCGTTAAGATTTACACCTTTAACTCGAACAAGTTACTCTGGGACCGATTAGGAATGTGGTCACGTTATAAGGCTGCCTAAGAGACTCGGGGTATCTTGACACACTGGTTTAACTAGGGTTGACCCAGTATGTCATCGTATCCCTAGTCCTCGGGAGCATCCATATAACGTTGTCACCTTACTAATCCATTTCCGAGTGAATAACTTGGGATAGGAGGGACTGACAGAAGTCAGTATAAGACATTCTACATAACATAAGAATAGGGTGAAGAATGTATTCCAGATTGACGAGTATGCCGTTAAGGAATACGAGACATAAGTAGTATGTTTCAAATCTTTGGCCAAAGTATCGCAAGCTGCATATATGATTGCGTTGTCCTAAGTCACCTGGTCTAAGGGATGAGATGTTGATGAATAATGGTAACAATTATTCAGATAGGTTCCTTAGACAGAGCATTCTGAATCCCAGAATAGGGAAGAGAACTACAAGAGTGGTGTGTTAAATAAAAATGCCAACTCTTATTACTCATGAATAGATCGGTAGATTTGAAGTCATGGAATGAATACATCGGAGGTACTCAGGAGTCATTACCTGCATATGGTTATCTGTTATAAGAATGGTTATTTGATTTGTGAGTTCTAAATTACGTATTTAGAACCAGGATGCATTTATCAAAAAAAAATTGACTTGTTCTAATGTATAAAATGAGGATGTTACAAAGTAAAACTACTTAAGGAGTTGCCTACTTATATGGTTTTATGCATATGGTAGGGTATAATGAAAAACATTGTAGATGTGCTTTGAATTCGGGTGTGAATTCTATAGAGTTTGTTGAGCATAGCTCCAAATGGATCTGGGTATTGTATTGAGAGAGTGGTGGCTTGTAATAAAATCTAAGCAAGTGATTCTTGGTGGATGTATCCCAAATTGGGTGAACCACGTTAAATATTGTCTCTTTGTGTTGCATTATTTTATTCTGCAATTTTATTTGAGATCTGTAATAATTTCTGCATATTAGTTTCTACTGTTGTGATTCTATGAGGGATTATTCCACATATTTTATCCCTTATTTCCCAACAATGAGTTAAACCATTTGAAAAACTTCATGTAAAATGTGAAGTGATTTGTGGGGTGAGATGAGCTAGTGAGCTAACTAGCTTACCAAGGCAAGTAATGAATTCTCCAAAGTCCACAAAGAAGACAAAAAAAAGTGAAGTAATGCGGGATTTTGGCATTACTTCACTTCTAAAAACCAAGAAGAATCATTTCATATGTATTATAAGAAATTAATGAAGTAATGCACCCTCAGGAACCCCCGGTGAAGGAAGAAATAAGTAATGGCACCTGGTTTCTTATAGAACTCGAAGATATTCATATGGCCATAACTTTTGGTGAGAGCTCCGTTTTTTTAAAAATTGGAATTTTTGGAAATATCTTGTCTCCTATATGCGAAGAAACTCAAATTTTTAATTTTGATGAGGTAAAGGTGTCAAAAAGTTGTAAAATATCTTCAGCACTCAAATGAATAGTTCAGCAACTACCGACATTAATGGGGTATGGAGGCCATTTTCTTCTCCAACAAGCTATGGTACAAGGGGGATGGGCTTTACAGGTGTCCCATGATGATTTAAAATCAGTAATTGAATTTTTGGGTAGGTGAAGGCATGAATCTAGGAATTTCATCTTCTCTCTCTTCTCCTCTCATCTCTATAAATTATAAAGCACCTTTCATTTAAAGGGGATTCTCAAGTAGTGAAACTCTACCAAATTGTTTTCAGAACACCAATGTACTTCAAGCCTCAATTTTAGACATATTGCATGATGATCCTAGATTGTTTCCCTTACATTGTAATGAATTATGTAAATCAATGAAGTAATAAACTTGATTTTGTGGATATTCTTCTTCCCTAGCTTGTGTTTTTGCACTCTCCACCTCTTCATTTCATTGCAATCATATTGTTTCTATATTATTCATCTTGCAAGATTTTTGTTGTGCCTCCATGAAAATGGTGGTTTGAATGTTGTTATTTGACTATGTTTATTATTTCCTACCCTCTCGACCTTCATTTTCTTCTATTTTCACTCATTGGAGAGATTCCCAACACCCTTCTCTTGGTGCTATCACCTCTTTAGTTGAGGATTTCCTTCATTTTCATGTAATTTTCTCTCTCCTGGTCCTTGGAATGATATAATAGGCTTAGATAATTTATTTTCCTTCATTAGAGTAGTAATTGCATTAGATTAGGAAGAAGAACCATCCTTCTCTAGAGAGTTGTCTCAACTATAAGGTCCCACACCTTAATACTATTTAATGTTACCCAACCACACCGATTACCTAGTAAACTCATATGCTAGCAAATCGAGAGGGTGTTGTAATTTGGTGATAATAGTTTTGGAATGCTTGGTGGGACTAGATTGAGGAGATTTACATCTTAATTTCAACAAGTTGGTGTGTTCTTGTTGGAATCCAACCTTTAGAGGCACACTCAAAGCACACCTAGAGACTCTTGTGATCTACACAACCCATTTTATAAGTTCTACACCTTTATTTTTATCCATTTCTATCCATTTTTTTCCATATATTTTATTTCTATTGCATCCATGAAGTTATGCAATCATGACTTCATTCCCATCATGGAATTCACACTTGCAGCAGTAATGTCATTCAAATCCACCTCCAATTTGTTTCAAGACACCTCTAGATAGTGTTATAATCAAATTCAAAATTATTATACCTATCCCTATGAGAAATATCAAAATTAGTTTGGCTATGAATCTTATCAAGAATAGGGGTATGTAGGTAATGATGAACATCTTATGGAGAAAACTAATTTATAGGAGAAAGTTCAAAGAATGGAGGAAAATATGGTGCAGACCAAGGCTACATCTTAATTGAAAGCATTTAGGATTGGTTTTAGGGTACCTTTGTCCATGGGTTAGCCCTATACCAAGACATTATAGCCCTCAACAAAAGTTTGATTTCATGGTCGAGATGCTACCATAACTTGCAAAGTGGATTGATGAGATAAAGACTTATGAGCTTGATACAAGACAACTTTGTTAATGGGTAGGTCATACACAACAAGCTCATAGTATTTTTATTCCTCTTTCCAAATCTATATCATTGCATCCTAAATGCCATGATTATAGATTCTTATATGCTCCCCCATTGTGAAATCCATTTCCCCACCTTCTTGTCTTCCATCACATATTCAATTTTCTTCCCTTTTCCCTTCTAAAACTATTTCCCTTCCATAATAACAAGAAATTACACCTTGCCTTCTACCACAAAAAAATTAAAAATGAGTTGAACCCCGACCCACACCTCCTCTTGTAGTCCCAAACCCATTTCGGGATGAGAAAAAATAAAAATCAGTCAAGGAAGCAAGATAAAGAACTCAACAAAGGATAAATCACAAAAAACATAAATAGTTGGGATTTGATGTTTAGAATTGATTGAATCCCCTTATTGGTTTAACCTTCGAGAGAGGTTGAGTTAGATCATGGTCACGAATAGGTGGCTAAAACTAATGTTATAGTAGAAGAAGAACAATAACAAGAAAATGATGATCAATAATCAACTTTCCCCAAGTGCAAAGTGTTCACATTGGCACTATATTTTTAGAAGTTTGTTATCCATTATGAGTTATAGAATCAGAAAGGGAAGAAGAATGAACTCCAATTTTAAATGAAGAAGAGCACGTGAAGGAGAGAAAGACAAATTTAGAGCCTTGATTCAAGAGCATGTTACACAAGAGATTTCAAATCTTTCTCCCACTTCATCTCTCCAAAAATATGATGTTTTGGAAGAGTTTGAGTTCTCGAGCCTTGTGTTTGAGGATGAAGGAACACATGGTGAACCAATTACAAATTCAGAGGTCATCATGGAAGAGGGAGAACCCTTCGAATAGTAGTACATCGAAGAGCTTGAGTATTTGTCAGACTTGGAGGAGTGTATTAATGAAGAAGAGCCCATGGAAATCACAAATTTTGTTGCTCCATCATTCATCCTCCAAAAACAAGAGTCTTTTGCCATGAAGTAGAACATTCAAGAAGTTTTGCTACTCATAATAGTCCTCTAGAATCAGAATTGGAAGAACTTGATATTTCAAGTCTCACAATGAACAAGGAAAGAAGAGAGAAAAAGGGTGACACCACTCTTATATTAGTCATTGAAGTAGATGATTAGTTGTTTGTAGAGGTAGAAGAAAGTAAAAATCAGCTCACAAATAGTCACCTTTTCTAGGAATGTCTACAAGAAGACTTCCTTTTGAAGTTGGAACTCAGAGCGTTGAGAAATTTTAGTGGATCATACCTTGCCCAATCAAGTATGTGGATTGATTTGAGCAAGAACCAGAGTTGCCACCAGTCATGCTTACTTCCAAGTATAAGGATGAGCTCAAAGTGTCGAGGATCAATAATAATACCTCTCAAAACCAAATGAAGAGAAACTAAAAGAGGTATTTGTCTTATTTCTAATTGATACCTTGATGATTTTGGTGGAATATTGGCCTCATTCTATTTTTCCACTCTCTTGCATGACTATGTTTAGTGTTAAATCAGTTGTATGGTCTAAAGTTATGAGAAAGGGAAGCTATGTTTCCTTACCAAAGTGTCAATATTTGTTTAGGATTTCCATTGTTCTGGTTAGAGTAGATTAGGTAGGTTTTATTTTAGTAGAACAAGTGCTTGTGCACACTCTACATGCTTCACTTGGGAATGTATGATCATCATTTTTATACATATTTCTTGCATGGTTGTTTCTCTTGAAAAGTTCATCATGATGCCAAGAGAGAAAATTTTGTAATAAGGAGTTCAATGTTATAAGAAACAATTGTTATCTTCAAGAAAATTCAAATACAGAGCAACTAAATTAGATTTAGAGGAATTTTTTTAGTGTTTTCATCCCCCGCCTCATCAAATCAGTCATAACTTGAGCTCATATGCCTCTTCTACAATCATAAAATCAGATTTAGGGGCATTCATATCTTCAACATTTCAGTCAAGGCATGAAAAGAGGGAAATTATATTTTAACAAATACTTCCTAACATCTCCAAATTAGTTGATGTTTCCACCTCTATGGTGTTTATCCTTTTCAAGAAACCATCATTCAGTTGTGCTTAAAACTTGGCAAGAGAATTAGATTTTGGGATAGTTTCAACAATTAATATTTCATCCCATAGATCATTCGCTGAAGGAAAATTATTTTCAATATCAAAACAATTTTCCACTCGTGTGAATTTTAAGATTTTCTTATTAAAATTAGAAAAATCGAGCAAAAGGAAGTTCCGGAGTTGAAGCGGTAGTGTTTAAATGGATCAAAGACATGATTTTCAAGTTAAGGATCATATTTTTGTTTACCAAGATGACTTCATTCCCAATGGAAGCTTCAAGGTCAATGGTCACTCATCTAGTAGGAAAATGTCCTCGAGAGGTCACCAAATTATTATCTATTTTTACCCCTGGTAAAAATAGACAACTTGGGAAGATGATCTTGAGAACTTGAAAGAGCTTCATGAAGGGATTTGGAGGCATACATGTAATATTTCCATGTTGTGGGAGCATCTTTAGAGTTTCAGGAAAGATTTGGAGCCATAAGATGTATTTTTTCCTCTATGGGTTTCATAGTTACAAAGTCCAACTAGAAAGAAAAAAGGCCTCTGGGACCCACATTTAGCCAATAGTGGGAAAAAATGGAAAATGTGGAAAAACAACCTCAGAGAATTCCATTACACCCCTCATCCTTCTGGTATTGAAAAAATTCCAAAAAATCCAAGTTCATATAGAAAAATTGAATATTGGGTCAAAAATGACTGAGATCTCCCCAACAACTCGCCAAGTTATTGGGCAAGACGGTTAAGTACATGGGTGGCTCTTGGGATGGAATACTTGGAGTTAGGCGATGGGGAGCAGCTCATTGAGCTACTCAACAGCAAGTTAGGATGATTAATGACGTGGGTGAGGAACTTTCCAAGATACACAATATAATGGTTTCGAGATAAAACTCGGGAGGTGAATTCTTGGCGAGATGGAGGAGTTGTGACATTCGAAGGGTCCACTACTTCAAAGAAGGATACCACTTAATCACCAAGAAAATTAGTGTTAGAACCTGCAGAACTAGATTCGTGGCATGATGTGGAGTTTTTAAACATTTTGAAGGGCCATTACTTATAAGTAATTATCCCTACATCATCTAGCTAGAGCATTCACAAATCCCTCTATGCTGGGAAAAATTCAAAATGAGTTGCAACATTTTGGGGGAAGCTATATATAAGTAATTCACCCCCACATCACCGATTATAAGTAACACCGAGGTCTTAAAAGTGAGGTGTGGGGATGGGGAAGTGAGGAACTCACCAATCGGAGATAGTCAAGTCATTGGAGAAGCCCTATAAGGTGAGTGAGTTGTTGAACTAGTTGAGTGGTGTTTGAGGTGGCAAAGAATTAAGAGGAAGAGATCTTTCTACTAGGCCAAACATATGAAATGTTAAATCCCATGAAGTGAGGTGTTTAAAGTGGTTATTTAATGAAAGGGAAGGAGTAACTTAGGTTCCCTAAGTTACTTTACTAAAAGGAACGATAACGAGATCATACCAAGCCAAGAACACGAGATGCTAATCAAACACCATGATCGATAATATGAAAGTAATTCACTAGAATAAATTTACATAAAACCTTTGGAAATAAATAATTAGTAATATCATATATTATTATGGAACTCAATGAATTATAATGAGAATGGCCTTGCTTATATAGGCAAGGAATAACAATCTAAGAATCTATCAAGGTCGTATATCAAGCCATAAATCAAGGCAATAACTAGCAAATAACTAGTCAAGACCATAGATTTAGGAGAGAACTAGACATCAAGGATCTAGTCAATACCATAGATCAAGGAAATAAACTATACCATAGATCAAGGAAATAACTATACCTAACAACTAGATAATATCTCCTAATATCTAAATAAGATAAAATAAATATCCACACACATAAATGGGTGAAGATAAATACAATAAAGGTAAATAAAGTACCTAAGTGAACATGAGCTAAGGTAAATACCTACTCTAACATGTACTTCCCAAAACATGAAGCGAATCACCCCCAAACATCAATGTAAAAGAAATTACAAAGCCCAAAAATCGGGTCATGGGGGAGGATTAATGACCTCACTAAGGAGTGATTTAATCCATTTGTAAAACCTGATGTAAAATGTGAAGTGAGTTGTTGGGCAAGTTGAGTTGGTGAGATGGCTCACTTCCTAAGGCAAGTAATGAGTTCTCCAAAGTCCAAAAAAAGAGAAAGAAAAGTGAAGTAATGTAGGGTTTTGGCATTACTTCACTTTTAAAAATAAGCAAAATCATTTTAGAGGTTTGATAAGTAGCTAATGAATTAATTCACCCTTGGGCACCCATAGTGAAGGAAGAAGCAAGTAATGGCACCTTGGTTTCCCGCAGAATTAGAGATATTCAAATGGCCATAGCTTTTGACTGGGAGCTCCATTTTTCATAAAATTGAACTTTATGGAAATGTATCCTTGCCCTCTCCATAGAAGGAACTCAAATTTTTAATTTTGATGAGGGAAAGGTGGAAAAAAATGGAAAATGTTTTCAGCACTCAAATGAATAGATCATCCAACTACCAACATTAGTGGGGATGGAGGCCATTTTCTTCTCCAACAAGCTATGGTACAAGGGGGTGGAATTTTCAGGTGTCTCATGATAATTTCAAATCAATAATTGCATTTTTGGGTATGTGAAGGCATGAATTAGGGAATTTCAACTTCTGTCTCTTCTCCTCTCATCTCTATATAATGTAAAGCACCTCTCATTTGAGGGGGGATTCTCAAGTAGTTAAACTCTACAAAATTGTTTCAGAACACCAATGTGCTCCAGGCCTCCATTTTTAACATCTTGGATGATGATATTGTCCTTTCCTTGCATTTTAATGAACTGTGTAAATCAATGAAGCAATAAACTTGAGTTTGTGGATATTCTTCTTCCCTAGCTTGTGGTTTTTGAATTCTCTTGCCTCTTCATTTCAGTTTCAATCATATTGTGCCTATATTATTCATCTTGCAGGGTCTATATATGTTGTTCCTTCATGAAAATGGATGTTTAATTTTTTTTTGGATTGTATTGATGATTTCCTACCCTTTATTCCCTTCATTTTCTTCCATTTTCACTCTTTGGAGAGATTCACAATACCCTTCTCTTGGTGATATCACCTCTTTAGTATAGGATTTCCTTCATTTTCATGCATTTTCCTCTCTCCTTAGTTCTTTAAAATTATAGGATAGGATTAGATAATAGATTTTACTTCATTAGGAGTAGAAGTTGCATTAGATTAAGAAGAGGAACTAGCCTTCTCTAGAGAGTTATCTCAACTACAAGGTCCCACACCTTGAGATAATTCCATATTACCTAGTCACACCGATTACCTAGTAAAATCACATGCTAGAAAATCATAGGGTGTTGTGATTTGGTGATAACAATATGTGAATGGCACAAGGAATTATGAAAATTTATATGTTGTTAATAATGATTTCAAATTAGTTGGATACAAATAGTGATTGGGTAGGTATCCTTGATGATAGAAAAAACACATTTGGATATGTTTAATGTTGGATCAGGAGCCATTTCATGGGCTTCAAAGAAATAGTCAGTTGTTTCATTATCTACTATTGAAGAAGAGTATATTGTAGAAAAACTACCCACTTGTCAAATGATTTGGTTAAAAAGAATCCTCTCATATTTGCATGAAGAGAAAAAGAGGTTCTATTATTTTTGTGATAATATGTCTTCAATTGCATTGTCTAAGAATCTAGGTTTTCATGGCAGAAGAAATCATATTGCAATTAGATATCATTTTATTCATGAACTAGTTGAAAAATGGTAAATTGAACTTGAGTTTTGTAAGTCAAAGTATTACATAGTTGACATTTTTACTAAACCTCTATCAAAAGAAAGGTTTGAGCATTTAAGAGAAATTTTGGGCATCGTAGATGTCTAGGACTTTAAAATTAGTCCTTGAATATATTTTTTTTGACTCAAGATGAAGGGGAGTGTAGTCTCATTTACCCCTAACCCTTTAAAATCCCAAGTGCACTATCCTATCACCTCACTCGAGGTGCATGCAGTGTTGATATCCTCTTTATGTGAGATTTGCAAGAATGTTCATCATTAATGGATGAGTAATTCACATACATAGATACATGCATTGTATAACAGATACAAAGGAACTCAGACCCACATACAGATGCACCATAATAAGAAGGGAAACATTGTGATCATAGAAAGAAAATAGATCTGAACCATGAGCATCATCAAGAACATAAGGGTTTGGATCCATAAGCATAAAAGAAAATATAAAGATCAAGATCCATGACTCAGATGTTTAGAACAACCCATTGTATTGATTTATCAACATTACAGTAGCCAAATACATTAAAGAATCCATGAATGGAGCTAATACAACAAAAATCCCTATATATCCTCTATAATAGCTTTAATACAAAGATTACACTTATGCTTCCCTTAGTTCTTACGCACATACCATCACCTCTCGATTTTCATGCAAAACAATACATAAGAAGGAACTAGAATGAATCTCCTCTAACTTCTCCATCATTACTCGACAAACATGCCAAATGTCATTATGTCTATCCCTAATTGAGTATCCTTAGCATGCAAGTGCAAGCTAATCATAACAAACTTAGCTCCTTATCTTGTTATGATAACCATAATGATGCCTTGGAATATGCTTTCCTTGAGCTACAAGTATTTCATATCTTACCTTTATCCATAACTGAATTTGGTCACCTTTCCATCCATTCCTTTATCATGGATTTACCCATTCTTCAAAAATTGACTAAGTTCTAAGTCCACCACTCGTCTAGGTGAGCCTTTGCGCATCCCCAAAAAAATTACTTCTTTGAGTGACTTCACGCCTGTTTCTACTCACCACAACCCTTCACACCTCAAGTACTTGGTCATTTAAGGGCCCAACATCACCCCACACTAAATCAATTTCCACCCACGAAAATCCTTCACACTCTCGAACAAAACTTCATTGGCCAAAAATCAGTTAAGGAAAAAAGAACTTACGTTGTCACCACCTACAAAACCAACTAGAGCAACTCAGGGAACTCTGCATCTATTTCCCCATTCAGCTTCTTCCATGCCTCCAACTCTATCAATGCTTTCCCTGGCACTTCTCCTATAATACTAGGGGATTAATCCAGTGTGATTTCTTCCACCTTCCCCTTCAACTCCTGAATTACCACCACCAACTCCACACCAAGACCCTCAAACTCATCCATACATTTGGTAATGAAGTCATGTAGTTTACTAACTTGAAAATATAATATCTCACACTTGGTATTTATTTTATCCTTCTATGTTGTGGTGTTTGCTATTATTTGTGCATATTTAGACTTATTAGTAGGGACCTTTTCCTATAAGGCCTTGAGGGCTACCTCCTCTTCTACTACCCACACATTAATGATAGGCTCACACTTCTAGTAGTTGTTGAAACCCCTATCTGCTAGTATCTCGCCTCTTTAGTTGGTATAAAAATTCCTCCAACTCAATGATCTAGGCTTCCAAAATGGCCTATTGTTTTCTTTCTCCTTAGCAAGCTCTTCAATGGTAGGCCCCACACCATCCTTGATGTTGACTAGAAACATCCCCACCAAGTCCTCCAAATATTCCATTTCATCACCGTAGTCTATCCTAACTTAGCTTTTACGGTGATGGACATTACCCCAAAATATTCTTAACCACAACACTCACCCGATGATACGCCTCTTTGGTCCACACTGCTCTCTCCTTTTAACTCTTGGGAAAATCTCTATTTCCTTCTCCTTCTCTTTCTTATCCATGACCAAGGTTTGAATGGTTTCCCTGCGTCAAACTGCATCTTACCATCTACGAAGACATATTTTGAAGCATGTTGAATGCTTTCTTATAGTGAGGTGGTTTGGTCTACCACCTTGTATGTCTCTCCTTCCTTCTTCTTCAAATGAATGGTCTCGATCACGTGATCATTGACCTTGAACTCAAGTTCCTCTACATGGAAATTCAGGTTCTATCTTGTCATCTTCCTTTTCTCATCACACCCCCACTCTAATCCAAAAGATCCCACCCATTTAGTTTCTTTGTGGGGAGGGTACCTAAAATATTACATATAACACCTTTGCAAGATCATCCACAAAGTCCATATGTGGGGACATAGGTGTCCACTTCTTTCTCACAGCCTTGCACTTTTTCATTGTTTCCTTGATCCTAGAATGAATCCTTTATCCTCCTTTATGAAAAAAGAGTCTCCTTTATTTTCTTCCTTTAGTTTGGTGGGTTGTGTAGGAGAAGACCCTCACGCTGGACTCTCCTAGTCTCTTCCATAGAGTGAGATTTTTCCTTGGCATACACATCAACCACCACCTTAGTGTATGCCTCCACCCTTCTCTTCTCTTATACCTCGATCTAAGCCTCTATTTCCTCCCTGAAGGTTATGGTATCGCTTCTAAGTTGTTTATGTTATTGAACTAGTAACCTCATGTATCTTTTGTTTCTTTTGTTCTGGCTCCTCTCCTTTAGTAAACTCATCTACCTCTCACTCTACTTGTGAGTCCTCAGCACTTCTCGGTTTTGATATACCTTCCCCCCCATTGTTACCTTAGTGCGTATAGTATTTTGTCTTCTAGGAAGTGTCTGATTTCCCTTTACCCTCTTCTTCTTCTACAACCATTTCTTCATCTACTAGACCATTTTTATTGGTTTGATTGGTGCTTCATGTGGCCTTGGGAAGGTGATGTCTCTAATCTCAACTTTAACTCATGCTTGTGTCTTGGGCATAGTTATACAAATCTGATTTGATGTAACCCGTAATGGTAACATTGACCTATAGGTGTAGATCCAAAAGTTGGCCTCGAAGTTCTCCATGTATGGCGGCCTTGAGTTATATTTGTAGGTCATGCACAAGGTGTGTACATTAGCATCCACCTTATCCATGTTGAAGGTTAATTGTTTCATGTCCTTCAATCGGTTGATGGCGTACTTCATGTATTTAGCGGTGAATGCAAATGGAAGTTTAAACCATGCCTCTAATTCTCCTTTTTCCATCATGAAAATGTTAAATAGAAGTGATATGTAACAATGAACTCCACTTGGTCCCTAACAACCTATGGTAGCCCATGTGAGATGTACCATTAATTCTCAAAAGCTTTGTATGCAACCTCTCATACCACTTGTTCATCCATGCCTTGTAGGGGTTTGAGATGGACCTGTAACAAGTTAATTTCTTGAATTATATAGTAGGAGATGGGTGTGCCGGTAGGTAAACCCACATGTTCCCTTCTGGTCCATCTGGGACATTGATTTCCCAAAATACAATCAATAATA
Source organism: Taxus wallichiana var. yunnanensis (assembly GCA_018340775.1). NCBI lineage: Eukaryota > Viridiplantae > Streptophyta > Pinopsida > Cupressales > Taxaceae > Taxus > Taxus wallichiana. The sequence continues at coordinate 692,972,335 of CM031237.1, forward strand.
GTATGGACCCCCAAGTTATTTTCACTCCTAAATAATTTTGTACTCGTGCCTCATCAATGATACTATGTGTAATAAATTATGCAAAATTGTAGTTTTCCTGCTTAGAAACTCTATATGCAACATACAAGAACCTTTTCTTAATGTTCATTTATCTCTCTGATGCTCCCAATTTAAAACTAATGAGTCGGGAGGTGACTCTCAATGCCGGGTCTAGAAGATCCGCAATAACTTGAGCCCTTCCCCCTTCTCATAGTTTAATTTTTTTGCTAACTCTTCCACTTTTACATCGACACCCAAATCAAAATCCATATCCTCACCATCATTTTGCATGCCCATTACCCCATGGATTAAATTTCCTGTGAGTGTAATCCTCCTCTCCGTAAAGTAGAAGAAGTCTTCATGTACTCACGACATCAACCATCTGAAGAGTGGTGCGGTTTATGAAAAAAAATGGAATCTCCCAAAGTTGCAAAACCCCAGTCTTCTGCAACTCCTTCATCACCGAATCATTGACCTTAGGGTTTCCTTTTTCATCTAACCCTAAGATCTCCTTATAAATATCCTTCCACACTAATTAGTGGTGGTTGGTGATTCCATTGTTGAACTCTGCTGATTTTACATTTGTATAACTTTGAGCTCCACTTATCTACCTTAATAACCCCTGGAGGGTACTGCATTTCTGAATAAACTTCCATAGGTTCTTCCTTTTCCACCACTAGTTTCTTATTTCTACCCTTATTTGGTGCCATCTCTATTTTTCTTCTCGTGCCCTAGGTGCTTTTGAATTTTCCCTATCTACCCAAACTTGATGACTTCAATCACTTCTCCTTCACACCCCCTTTCTGCTCTACTGTCTTCTTCCCCTCTTTTTATACCATAATATCACACCACATCTCACACAAATCTACTAGTTTGTGACAAGTAGCTCACTTTATTCTCAAAACCCTTGTCGCACTTCAAGATTGGGAGAAAAAAAATCTTAGGAAAATTAATTGAAATGACTACCTTTACCCTCTATTTATACTTTTCAACACCTTAATGTCCTTGACCCATGCATTTTTAAAGTCATTTTTAATAAATTACTTTTATAACTTAAGTCAACTTCGTGAATTCCCTTTGAGCGTTGTAGTTGTGACCTTCTCGGCACACCAAAACTACTTCACCGCAATAGAATTCCTTCACGTGCCTCACCATGCCAAAGTACATAACCTCTATGTTTTCCACCAAGTAGTCCCCTATACCGCCACCTACCTCATGTTACACTACATGATCATTTCTTCTCTTCTGCATGGTCTATACTCAACTCAGATTTTTCACCAAGATACTTGTATTACAACACAAATTCAAACACCTTCTTCACTACACAAGCACACATTTTAACACCTCCTCTCCACAAATCATTCTTCTTCCTTAGAAACATGCCAATGTTTTTAAAATTTTAGACACCAATCCACCCCACACAAAAATTATTTATGGTCCTCTGTGCATGAAATTACCTCAAATGTATTTAGCTACCAAGGCGCACAAAACACAAAACATAAAGGACAAGAAAATAGATGAAGAAAGGAAACACATGAAAATAAAATGCATTAATGTAAATCCTACGCTAATCTAGCAATACTACCTTATTTACAAACACATCAAATACTTATTTATAGTAGGGCTTCAACCTACTCCCATTAAAGAAATCGGGAAAATTTGTCCCATATAGTGCTTGTAACTAGAAAGCACCTAAATAAAGTATATAAGTGATAGTATAGGGTCCCAACTAGTGTACTTTAAACTTCCCAAGATGGCATAGAAACTTTGATTCATACAAGAGAACCATCTTCCCAACTTCCACCTTATTTTTGATGTGCCTATCATGCCACACCTTCTTCCTATAATTTTCCATTCTCTAGCTCCATATTGCTATTGTGTGTCTCTTTTCCAGTGCATTAACTTGTCAATACATTCCTCAAGCACTTTTTTGTCAGCCAAACCTCCTACATGTGCAATATGTAGGGATAGTAACATGAAGTCAATAGGTAATACAGCTTCCATTTCAAACACTACCTAAAATGGTGTTGCTTTGTTCAACCTTTTGTAGGTTGTTTGATATGACCATAACATGGCAAATACTTTGTCATCCCAATCCTTTCTCCCAACATCAAAAATTTGTGTCAATGTGTGACTCAATTTTTTTAAGGGCTTCCATTTTCCCATTCACTTGTGGGTAGTAATAGGTAGTTTTGTGATGGGCCACCATGAATTCTACCAACAATATTTTAAGCTGTGTCATTGAGAAAATCAAGTACCCATATCACTCGTTAAACTCAACAAGAATCTATACTTGTTGATTATGTTTTCCCATAAGATCCCAGCTACGAGTGGTTGAAGTGCAATCCTTTGTAGACACCACTTTTTCCCACCATGTAAGATAGTTTATGCAAGTGATGATGTAGCATGAACCCATCCTTCATGTAGCTAGGGAAATAGGGCCTACAAATTCAATCTCCCATTTCTCAAATGGCTCTACATTGGTGATAGGCCTTAAAGGAATTTCATCACGATGCCTAGGCTTCCCAAGTCACTCTCAATGGTCATATCCCTTGGCATACTCCATGCAATCCTTATATAAGGTCTCCCACCATAAACCATCCATCAAAACCTTACATGTGGTGGATCTCCTAGCATATTGTCCACCTATAATACCGTCATGAGCCTCCTCCATAATAGCGCCATGCTCATGTTCAAGCACACACCAGTAGAAATCTTCATCCTAACCTAGTTTATACAAGTCTCCACTAACTAGCATGTAGGGGGAAACGTGAATGACAAGTTGTTTCATCTCTAAGCTCCTCATTCCTTTGGGTGCCACACCCATTCGTAAAAATATGACATTGTCCTCCAAATTAGAGGGAGCATGCTACAGAATGAATAACTAAGCCTACGACATTATCTTGTTAATTTTGTGTCCATCCTCACCTAAATTAACCCTCGACAAATGATGAGGCCCTAAGTTTCTTTTCCCTAGTTTCATGATAATCAGTAAATTCAAAATCCTGAAACAATAATACCCAACATCATATGCACCCTTGCAAGATGGGATTGTTTACAAAATATTTCAAGGAAATATGGTATGTGTAGAAAATAAAAGGCATTTCCAGTAAATACTACCTAAATTTTTGCAGCATGTAGATCATTGACAATGGTTCTCCCTTTGTGGTAGTATAATTTTGTTCTACTGGAGTTAGCTTCCTACTAGTAAAACACAAGGGATGGTGAATAATCCCTTCTCTAGGTTGTGTTAAGATTCACTCCAATCACCATCCTCGATGCTTCAACATGTTCATGAAAGGGCATATCCCAAGAGGGAAAGCGCAAGATGGGCACAAGATCTAAGTCTATCCTTTAGTCTATCAAATGCCACATGTTGCGCCTCACCCCAATGGAATTTTCCCTTATGCTTTAATAACTCCTCTAATGATGTGGAAATTTTGGCATAGCCCTTGATGAATTTCCTATAATATCCTATATGCCCTAGAAATCCATGCACTATTCTCGATTGGTGGCTTCCTCCAAACCCAAAATTACATCAATTTTCATAGGATCCACTAATAGACCCTCCTTACAGATGATATGACCAAGTAACATGCCAAAAGGAGTGGCAAAGATACATTTCTTAATATTCAGAGAGATGCTCAACTACCTACACCTCTCAAACATTAGCCTCAGGTTGTCACAATGATCCTTTACTAATCCATAAACCATCTAGTCATCTAGGTAGACTTGGAGAAATTTATGAATGAAGTCCTAAAATGCCTTAACTATAATGCAAAAAAATATAGTAGGTGTGTTCTTGAGTCCAAAAGGCATGATTTATATGAAAAACTTCCCATTTTGTGGTGAAAGTTATCTTTTCTTTATTTTCCTTGGCAATTTGAACTTGCTTGACATCCCAAAACCCATCTCTAAATGAATAGATCTAACGCCTAGATACTCTCTCGAGGATGTCCTCGGTGAACGGGGTAGGAAGATATCTATTATCAAATTTCCTCCACCACCTATTGAAATTAGATAACAAGCAGATTACTATTGTGATTAATCAAGATAGTGTTGAGAATCTCGGACTAATGTGAGATGAGTCAAGCCTTCGGCATTTTTGTAAGGAATTGGCCAAATCATGGTGAAAAAATGAAGAAATATGACTCGGTGAGTCAAAAGTGAATCCCAGAATGAGTCTCATTACGAACTCAAGAAAAATTAGAAGAGTCATGGAAGGCGCCACATGTCAGCTCGACGCAATTCCAAAAAGTGAGAGAAAAATTGAAACTCCAAACTCCCGCGAGACTTCCACATGGGGTCGAATGGTAAGGGGCACACCAAGAGAGGGTCCTTGGGAGCCAATGTGCAACGAGTCTCATTACAAACTCGTAAAAAGGTAAAGGAGCCTATTGACAAAAATAAGCTCACAGTTATTTTTGGTCAACTAACACCATTTCCCCTTTTGTGCTTCAATCTGAATGTTTACATATTTTAAGCACTTTAGGTCCCCTCTGAAAGAATTTCCATCAGATATAAAATTTCGTCCCTTTCCGAATTATAAATAAGTCCTTCTAAATCCTCATATTTTATAAATGGCATGGCCTTGGAAGGATTTTTTTACCAAAAGCGGGCTAGTGGGCATGGGGAAGATTTTTTGCCAATGGGAAAATTGCGGACCGGTGGGGCAAAAGTGGTAGGAGATATTTTGGCATTTTTTCACTTTCACAAAAGGCACAAGTTATAATTACATGCACGCATTCCCAAGAAGGATTACTTTTGCTAAGTGGAAAATGCGGGTGGCGAGCCCGAGGATGACTTTTCGCCAAATGTAAAGTTGTGGGGCCATGGAGGAAATTTTTCCCAAGTGTAAATGTGGGCCGGTAGGTCTATGGGGAATTTTGGAAATTTTGCACTTTTGAAAAATGGCACAATTTTCAAGTACGGGCCCACGAGCCCGTGGAGTCTTTTCACCAAATGTAAAGTTAGACCTATGAAGGTGCCACATGCCTCAACGGTGCAACTCCAAAGGTTAAGCCCAAGGGTAGCCCCAAATGAGTATGAAGCTTCCACGTGCCTCATCGGCATAATTCCAAGGGTAGAATCCAAAAGTGGGTCTCCAATCGAGTGTAAAGCCTCACGTGTCTAGGTTACGAGAAAGGTAGCAAGCCTGAATCGGATAAGTATCATAGGGTTAGAAGAAGCTTCCACATGTCCCAAGACTAAAAAAGGGACAGAGCTGGCCATTTAAATGACTAAGTGTAAGAGGTTCGGTGGAAGCCTCCCAATGCCTCATCGGTGTAAATTTAGAAGTGAGTCCTAAGAGACATTCCTAAATGAGCGTGAAGCTTCCATGTGTCCTAGGTCTAAAGGGGGTCTCATCGACCATTGAAAAGTCACAGACCCGCGGAGGGTGCCATGTGCCTCATTGGCACAACTCCAAGGATATAATCCAAAATGGAGACCCCAAACAAGCGTAGGCTCACCACGTGGTCAAAGTCCAAAAAGGGGATAGAGCGGGCCCGAATTGGCTAAGTATAGAAGAACCGGTGGATGGCACCACATGTCTCATTAGCACAAATTCAAAGGTGCAATCCAAAGTGGAGACTCAAACAAATGTTGGCCCTCTACATGTCCAAAGCTCAAAAAGGAATAATCGGTCATTGAAAAGTCTAAACAGAGGAAAACCGGTGGAGATCCATGTGTCACCATGGTGCCACTCCAAAGGAAGAATCAAGAGTGGGTTCCCAAATATGCGTTGAGCCTCCATGTGTCCAAGGTCAGACATATGGCCCCTCCAAACAAAAGGGGATTAGCAAAAACATAAATAAATAGGGTAGAGCCGTGGAAGGTGCCATGTGCCTCATCGGTGCAATTTCAAAGGAGCAGCCAAAAATGAAGTACCCAAACAAGCGTCAACCCGCCATGTGGTCGATTCTAAAAGGTAAGGTCGGCCGTTGAAATTCCAAAAGCCTCTGCGGAACTCTCCACGCGTCGACTTGGTGCAAATTTAAAGGTAAAATTTAGGGTAGTTTCCAAATGAGCATGAAGCCTCCACGTTTCCCGGAGTGAGGCATAGTGTCTCCACCAACAGAAAGGACTCAGGTAGAATACAGAGGAAACCGAGGAGCCCGTGTTTTAGTCCATTGCAACTTCGTGAGCGAGAGGATGGGTTGAATCTTTAACACGCATGGAGCTGCCACATGGACCCTGTATGGATAGACTCTTTTAAATATTGAGATCCCGCATTAAATGTCGATCGACCTTTAGGCAGGCATATATTTTACTAGTAGCTCGATTTTGAGTGAGAAAGGATGTTTTGGAAATTTCTCGGTGCCGGCTTCTCACCCACCACCATTATGATTCAGTCTATCATTTTCAAGGCTTTCAAGTCTCCCACCTACCACCATGATGAAGAATGGGCTTCCTTTCTTTCCCAAAGAAGGGACAAATGGGGGTATGGGTGTTCAGATGAGAGACTCTTCATTGTGGTAGGTGGATTCAATGCTCTTCCAGGGGTGGTTGGAGTAGGGTTCAAATTCTTCCCTCCTTTCTCTCTTATTCTTCCTATATATTGTAAAGGAGGGGCATTTTCTAAAAGGTTGGTCATTATTTCTCTCCTACCCCCCTCTCTCTTTCTTCCTTAGGGTAGAATGTGGAGTCTAAGCCTCCTCTCATGGCTCTATAATGGAATTTTCTTACCTCTTTCCCACTGATGATGTACTATGTGAACTTATAGAGCAATAAAATATGTTTTGTGATGCATTTTTTCCATCCTTGCTTATTTTATTGTCTCTTCTTACCTCTCATCATTACAAGGTAGACCGTACATCTATGATGTCTATTGCAGATTTTGGGAGTTGTGTTTAATTGGTTTTGAAGTGGTGTTCCATGTGAAATTTATCTCTAGTATGTGATGCTTCTTTCCATCCTCTCCATTTCTCACCTCTCTCCATTTTAGGAAGTTGGATTTGTGATCAGTCACTTCCTTTTCTGGTGTATCACCACTTAGTGTAGGCTCTCTCTCTCTCTCTCTCTCTCTCTCTCTCTCTCTCTCTCTCTCTCTCTCTCTCTCTCCTTGGAATGGTTAGATTAGGATTAGATAGTTTTACTACACAAGAGTTTAGGAAGTAGGAACCAGCCTTCTCTAGAGGTCCATCTCAAGTCTATAAGTCCCATAGCTTGAGAGATGGTCCCATGTTGTGAAATCACACCAAATTCCCCACTCAAATCCAACGCCATTCGGGGGTGCTGTGATTTTTCATCAATATAGCTACGGAAGGTGCCATGTGTCAGCTCGACACACTTTTAAAAGGTGCAAGAGAAGTGGAGACCCTAGAGATGCACTTGGCCTCCATGTGTGGAGCTCGGCACGGATAGACTCCAAGCCCAAAGAAGGTTTCAAAAAGATTTTAGGCAAGTCAATTAAATGTAGGATTAATCATGAAACCCACCAATAATCTTAAATTCTTAGATCTTTTAAAACATTGAGCTCGTGTGGAACACACAACCTTGAAATCTTCACAAAATTGTACTTTTGGAAAGCTCTTGAAATCCTCTATACCAAAAAAGTGGATTTCATATTTTTAGTAAGGATAGGTGGGTGAAAATAAAATAATCATATCCAACTCTAATAAACCAAACACGATGCACAACAATCAAGAAATGCAAAAACTAATGAAGCTTTGATGGCAATTTTTAAGGAAAATGAGCCCAGTTCAAAGAGACAGTTGGAAAGTGGTTGGGAATGCATTTAATGAGCATGGCCATCATTCTTTCATTACTGCAGGTTATGGGACATAAGGAGGAGTCTTTTACAAGTAAGGTGTCATTGATTGTTCTCAATTATGCATCTTAAAGGTGGGTGAATGCACAACATGGAGTTTTCCCAAAGTGTGGGACCTTTACAATTGGGGAAAACTCTCTAGATTGAAGTTGGTTCTTACTCCTCTATTTAGGTGTATGCATGCAATTTTTTCAAGAGGTTCTGATTCAAAACTCCTACTCTAAAACTACCAAGGAGAGGAGAGAGAGAAAACATGGAAATGGAAACAAAACTAAGCAAAAACAAAGGTGATACACCAAAGGAGTGCTGAACTTATTATTTTAAAAATAGACACAGATCATGAGGATGCAACATCAAAACATGCAAAATTTCCCAAATGCAATGAAATATCATAAGGAAACAAATCAACACAAGAGAGGATTGAAAACTCATTCACAGAACATGCATTGTCAGTTCCAGATTTGATACAATGCATTACAATAGCAAGAGAGGTAAAAAAACATGTTGCAGTCCATATGGGAGGTTTGAAACTCCTCAAATCCACCTACTAAGGAGAAAATAAGAGCTTGCAAGAGCAAAGAAACATTCAACTTTTGAAAATGAGCCAAAACTGGCTTTTAACAATGAAGCAAAACGAAGAAAGGTGAAAAAACATGGGAAAATTGATTTGACATCTCCAACCACCAAAAAGATTCATTATACAAGCAAGGGAACCCTAAAAAATCCATTTTTCGATGCATTCATGCTGGAGAAGAAATGGATGCCATACTTCATCAATTTTGGTGGTTGGGGGTTGGTTCTACATTTTTCCCGTGCATAGGACATTTCTTCATTTTTTTCCAAAAAATATCCATCAAAATCAAAATTGAGGGTTCATTCATGTGTAGAGGATTTGATAGCTTTCCAATGGTACCAAAATTTGAAGAATTTGACCAGCTTGGATCGAAAGATATGACCTTTTGAAATTCTACGGCCAAATTAGGGCAAATTAGGGCAAAAATGGGTTCATGGGCAAAATCCTGATTTTTCCTTCTTTTTCAAATTGGGAAAATTTCCCAAAAACTCTCCATACCCCACTCCTCCGATGACATGTGGTGCCCTATGGTTGATCCGCGGCTTCAAAACAACATTTTGCCCCTTTTCACAAAAATGGAAACTTTTCCCAAAATTCTCCATGACCCCCCGCGTCTCCGAGGACACGTGGCATCATTTCATTGGCTGCGGGCCTTAAGAAATCTCTTTTCCTTTCCTTTGTTGGATCCATGGGCCAATTTTTGAATTTTATTTTTTAGCCAAAAAATTCTAAGTGTCAAAATTTTTCTCCTGGCCCCATGAGTCCGCTTCCTTCCTTCATCGGGCCCGGGCCAAAATTTTTCTTTGTGCCTTTTTTCCCCAAAAAGGGCTAAGTGCCAAATTTATCTCCATGCCTCCACCAACCCACCAATTTCCTTGGAAAATTTCCTTCTCCACTCCACCGGCCCGAGACTCCCTGGCAAATTTTCCTCCTTACCTCCGCGGGCCCGCCTAGGGAAAATTTTCACTGTTAACTCCACCGAGCCATAACTCAAAAAATACAAGGAGTTAGGATGACTTATTTACCTTTCTGGAAAGGTGGAAAAATTATCTATCTGATGAAGTCATACCCAAAAATTTTGAGTGCCTGAAGCATGCAAAAATCCATTTTAAGTACTAGAAAAGGAAAAGGAGGAGGAGTTAACCAAAATAAGCATGGGCTTATTTTGGATAACAATTTTGGCGACTCAGAGGGGTCATCTACCTGCTAGATGAAATGACCAGCTACCTTGAAGCCTCCATTGGGCATGGAGTCTGAATGATAGCTTGATAACTGATCTTCACTTTGAAAACTTCCCTTTTAGGCCTCTTGGAAACCACTAAAACTGAAACCGGTTGTGACCAAATGCCAAGACAATGCACTGTGCAAGAAAAAAAACCAGCACCACAAAAACTATGTACAAACATAAAAATCATACATACCCCAAGTGGGATATGTAGAGTGTGCAAAATCACTTCTTCTACTGAAAGAAAACCTACCTACTCTACTCTAACCAAGAGCAAAGGTAAGCTAAACAAACCCTGCAACTGGTTGGGAGAAGTAGCTTCCCTTTCTCAAGAGAGGCAGCCATGTAAATGATTTGATACTGAATATAGCTGCCTGTGTGAGTGAAAAACTGACTCTAAGCCTGTCCTCCACCCAAATCATCAAGGTATCAACATTAATGGGAAGTACCTCCTCAAGTTGACTAGCATTGGACTCTAGAGGTGTTGATGATGACCCTTGGTACTTTGATGCTCATCCTCATGCCCTGAAGTAGGCATGACTGGTTTTGGCTTCTCCTTGGCTCTAATGAAGCCAAGTACCTGATTGGGCATGGTCTGATCCTTTGGATGTGCCCATAGCTTTGAAATTCAACTCCAAAAATGGAGTCTTCTTGTGGACCTTCTTGGATGAATGATGTGGAAGAGATGATGGAAATCTCTTGCTCTTCCCCTTCCTTTTCCCATGAAGCACATGGAAGATTTAAATCTTCCAATCTTGGTTCCAAAAGGTTGTTACAAAATGCAAGTTGTTGTTCTTCAATGTTCTCCTTCGTGGCAGTAGGCTCTTGATCTTTGAAGAATGAATGGTGGAGAAGAGAATGTTGTAATTTCAGCTGGCTCCTCATCCAAACATTCTTCTAAGTCTGATAAGCAATCAAACTCTTCAATGTCCGCTGTAACAAAGTCTCTTCCTCTTGCATGGTGGCCTTCAAATCTGCATTTTCTTCACCATGTGTAACTTCATTTTCAAACATGAAACTTGTCAATTTGAACTCATCCAAAAAATCAGATTTTTGGAGAGATGAAGTGGGAGAGAAACATGAAATTTCTTATGCATCTTGCTCATAATTCAATGGCTTTGGACCTATTTTATTCACCTCCATAATGGCTTCATCAATCAAATCAGCCCCTTCAAATGAAAGAAAAAATTCATCAATAATGCTTCCTTTCATCCAATGGCTTCAAACATGATTTAATCTCTTCCATTTGCTCCTCTTTAATGGGGTTTGGAGCTGGTTTTTCTTCCTCAACTGCTGTTAAAAAATCAGCCTTGTCCACCACTTGTTCTCCAACTCCAACTTCCTCTTTTGGCTTCACCATCAAGGGGATTTTTGTAATCCCAAATTTAAGAGCCAAGTTCAACAAACTTTTGATCTTTTCATCCTTGTTTGGCTCTTCTTCTTGCTGTTGTTTTCCTTGACTGGCATTCTGATTTTTATCTTCCCAACATGGATTTGGGAATGCAAGAGGAGGGGTGGGTTGTGACTCAATTGATTTTGTAATTTTTTGTGGTGGTGGAGGAGGTAGAAACTCTTATTTCTTTGGAGGGAATGGCTGTTTGGAATGGAAAAGAGTAGAGAAATTGAGGTGGGATGGGAGACTAGGAGGTGAAGAAATGGAATTAGCTTTTGGGACAATAGATGGAGAGTTTAAACTTGACACTGCTGAGATAAAACAGATTGGGAAAGAGGAAAAGAAAAATCATGAGATGGTGTGCTTACCCATTGACAAGGTTGCTGAATACTCCTCTCATACACCTCTATTCCTTCAGTCCACTTTGCAAGCAATGGCAGCATTGTAACAATGAAGTCAAGTTTCTCTTGTGGACTATAATGCCTTGGAAAGGGTCCCACCCATGGACAAGGTGCCCTATAACTGATTCCAAATGCTTTCATTTATGCTTGAGCCCTGAGATTACACCATGTTTGCCTCCATATTTTGGATCTTCTCCAACAAATCTGCATTTTCTTCTTGACTTCCCTCACAATCTGTGTACCCTTGTGCTTGACATGCTTCATAGCCAAACTGACTTTGGCATTTCTCAGATGGGTATGCATATTGGTTTTGAATTTGACCAAAATGCTGATCTGGAGGATTTGAAAAACATGTTGGAGGTGGGAAACATTATTATTTCTGTTGTAAATGTGAATTCCATGAGGGAAATGAAGTCATGATTGCACAACTTCATGGGATGAAAGAAGAATGAAGAGATGGAATGAAAAATGGAATGAAAAATGAAAGAAAATGAATGGAAAGAAGGTCTGCAACTTCAGAGATGGGTTGTTGATTAGATGGAGTCACCAGATGTGCTTGCAAGTGCCTCCAAAGGCTGAAATCTTCACCAAGAGCACATCAACTTGATGAGATGAAGTGGAAGACCTCTTGGTCCCACCGGGTGTGCCAAAACTATTAGTGCAAATTCACAGCACCCCCAAATCGACCCTCAGATCTGTTGTAGAAAAATGGCCAATTTGGTGTGAATGCACAACATGGAGTTTTCCCAAAGTGTGGGACCTTTGCAAATTGGGAAAACTCTCCAGATTGAAGTTGGTTCTTACTCCTCTATTTAGGTGTATGCATGCAATTTTTAGAGGTTCTGATTCAAAATTCCTACTCTAAAACTACCAAGGAGATAGGGTTGAGAGAAAACATGGAAATGGAAACAAAACTAAGAAAAAAACAAAATGGTGATACACCAAAGGAGTGCTAAACTTATTATTTTGAAAAATAGACATAGATCATGAGGATGCAACATCAAAACATGCACAAATTTCCAAAATGTAATGAAAGATCAGAAGGAAACAAATCAACACAAGAGAGGATTGAAAACTCATTCATAGAACATGCATTATCAGTTCCAGATTTGATATGATGCATTACAATAGAAAGAAGGAAAAAATGTGTTGTAGTCCATATGGGAGGTCTGAAACTCCTCAAATCCACCTGCTAAGGAGAAAAGAAGAGCTTGCAAGAGCAAGAAACGTTCAACTATTACAAAATGAGCCAAAACTGGCTTTTAATGATGAAGTAGACAAAGAAAGGTGAAAAATGCATGGGAAAATTGATTTGACATCTCCAACCACCAACAAGATTCATTAAAACATCAAGGGCACCCTCAAAATCCATTTTTCGATGCATTCGGCCATGCTAGAGAAGAAATGATGCCATACTTCATCAATTTTGGTGGTTGGGGTTGGTTCTACATTTTTCCCGTACCAGGGACATTTCTTAGAACTTTTCCCACAAATCTCCATAAAAATTAAAAATTGAGGGGTCCATCATGTAGAGGATGTTGATATCTTTCCAATGGTACCAAATTTGATGAATTTTGACCACTGGATCGAAAGATATGACCTTTTGAAATTTGCGAACCAAATTAGGGCAAATTAGGGCAAAAATGGGTTCGCGTGGCAAAATCCTGATTTTTCCTTATTTTCAAATTGGGAAAATTTCTCAAAAACACTCCATACCCCACTCCTCTGATGACATGTGGTGCCCTCTGGTTGATCCGCAGCTTCAAACAATATTTTCCCCTTTTCGTAAAAACATAAACTTTTCCCAAAATTCTCCATGACCCCGCCTGGTCCGAGGACACGTGGCATCATTTCATTGGCATGCAGGCCTTAAGAAATCTCTTTTCCTTTCCCTTTTTAGATCCAAGGGCTGATTTTTGACTTTTAGTTTTTAGCCAAAAAAGGCTAAGTGTCACAAATTTTCCCCCCCCCGTGAGTCTGCTTCCTTCCTTTTTCGGGCCCGTGGGCCAAAATTTTCCTTTGTGCCTTTTTTCCCCAAAAAGGGCTAAGTGCCAAATTTATCTCTATGCCTCCACCAACCCACCAATTTCCTTGGAAAATTTTCCTTCTCTACTCCATTGGCCCGAGACTCCCTGGAAAATTTTCCTCCTTACCTCTACGGGCCCGCCCAGGAAAATTTCACTGTTAACTCCACCGAACCATAACTCAAAAAATACAAGGAGTTAGGATGACTTCTTTACCTTTCTGGAAAGGTGGAAAAATTATCTATCTAATGAAGTCATACCCAAAAAATTTTGAGTGCCTGAAGCATGCAAAAATCCATTTTAAGTACTAGCAAAGGAAAAAGGAGGAGTTAACCAAAATAAGCATGGGCTCATTTTGGATATCTCACCCTACAGATCTAGATTCTTTAAAAATCTGGAGGTCTCCTTAGGGCACATGTCCCACTAACCTAAGGATTCCCATGACTACGATGGTTCATCCACAAGGATGATCATCAATAGGATCAATGACACTCACAACATTTAAGTCTCTATAGTCACACAAATCCGTATTCTCCCATCTTTTTTTATGTTGATTACAATGGGCTAACCCACTCAAATTCCTAAATGGCATCAATAATTTTAGATTCCAACATCTTATCAATTTCTTCCTTCACTTTAACATGCATGTTCAGTTCATTTTTAAGGCCTCTTCCTAATCATTCATGCCCCTTCCTTCAATTTATCTCTCCTAAAGAGTGATGAACCCCCTTTAACTTATGGTATCTATGTGGAAACAAGTCCTGAAAATCGTACAACAACTTAATAATATTTGACACTTCCTACTCCATACAAAGTAATCCCCAATGATGTCCTCTTTTAGTTCTTCCTACGTACTCAATGTTAACCTTCTTTTTTTTTCAATGGCTCATGGTAGGCACATGCCTTCCCATGCACTACTTTGCACTATCTAAGACTTTACATGTACTTTCTATATGGTAAACATCTATGATTTTCACTTCCTCATCATTGATCACGTATACTCGATTTTAATTTTTCCTTCTCTAGGTAGACACACTCAAACTACACTTCATCTAGTTCATCTTCTTAAAGTGAGCCCCCATATCATGTTCTCTCAACAATTATAACACAATTTCCTCTACCTTAGCACTATCTCCCAATGTAAGGTACTTGATCACCTTCAAGGCCCCATTTACCGATGGTTTAGAACATAAGTACTCAAAGGTCTAAATAATAATCAATGTTAACTCTTGTCGATTTCTGTTTGTCTCTCGCAACTTTGAATAAACATACCATGCATGCGTACATCCTTGTAAGGTGGAGTAGAACTTGTGCACCCACAAGGAAGGGGAAAGGCTTCTAGGACTTCCTCTAGGTCCTCTCACACTCTTGAACATGGCATGAGGCGGACCCCTTCCCATCATAGTCATGTATCCTGGTAGGTGTATTACTTCTCAAAAATATAATAAATAACATGATCCTAACCTCGTGCCACTCCATAATATTACCATGATGTGTCACCCACCAATGCATAGCGGTCCCACGCAAGGTATAAAATAACTTATTCCTCCACTCTATCTCATAGGTCTAATGTACCTCCATCATGCAAGAAAGTTATTAGGGTTTCCTTTTCCAATATAGCTCAAGTAGTTTCCTTCCTCCCAGCACCCGACTAAATGCACCTTGACTATTTGATTCACATTACCCTTCATCTCTCTCACAATCAACTCATATGTGCCACGTGCCCAATTTTCACGGGAAAAGTTGGTTGTATCACTCATAAAGTGTACATCATCCTACTAAATGACCCCTTCCAATTAATGGTTGAACAAAATCCGAGTCTTTGATGGTGCGCACATATATCTTGTTTAAGTATTATTTACCCAATGGTTCCACATAAGGCGAGACCTTCCATCATCAATGGAATGATCACATTCTCTCTTTATTCTAAAAACTGATGTAGCCTTTATTAAAATGTAGGTCAACATTGTTTACATAGGACCAACGTCACTTATGTAACACTATGAAGCTATCTTCCTTGGTGGCGCACCAAGACTTCAAAACTCCCAGTGAACTTGACTCCCTAAATAGTTATGGAAGCATTCTTCAAAACTCTAAGGGGAGTAGCCTTAGTCCTATTTTCCATATACAACACATTTGAAGATGGTTGTAATGGTGGTCTCCCATCTGATATGCATCTAGGGTGAGAACATTAACTTATGCACTCATGTCAATTAGAATATTACTCAAGAGCCATCCATCCACTACCGCATTTAATGTAATCTCCTTGTCATAGTCCATACTATGAGGGGGTAAGTTAGCATGCAGGATCTTCCTCTCGCGCCCACCTCCAGTGCGTGGTATTTTCTCTCAACCATTCTCCTAACAGGGGAATGATGTTCTCCTAAGCACAACATCTTACACATCTCCTTCATATCATTTATGTCCCTCTAAGTATTTTCAACGTTCTTTTCTTGCTCCAACTTTTTTTTGCTCCTTCAAACACTGAATCTCTCCTTGCAAACTCCTAATCACCTCCATAGTCTCTTGATACACCTCTTTCTGGTAGGTAGGATCAAGGTACTTCCCATGTAGTACCTCCTCTCTTGTAATTGCATGTCTATACTTTGGCATTTCCTTTGCGTTCGTAGCCTCAGCATGATTAGTTACCAAAATAGGCTCCAACTCTATATTAGACATCACCTTAGGGATGTACAACAGCTCAACATGCTTTACACTCACCATCCCCGCACCCTTATCCTAATTTTTTTATTCTTAACCATGTAACTATAGAAATATTTTCACTCTTTGTACTTGTGCTTCTTCTCACACCATGAGCATTACAACAAGTCTAGAATTCTCACTTATAATGTTCTCAGTAGACCCACACGGTTGAAACAAGTTCCAAAGGGGAAGTCTCTTGTTCCTCCACCCCACCATTATGGCCTCGAATCCTCACAAAATCCTCCCCCTCTATAATTCATGCGTCCTTCATAGTTATAACCATTTTCCTTGGAACTACTCACAATGTTGTTTTGTCACACACCAATATAATGACATCATGGATCTGGTCTATTAATATACAATCCTTAGTATCATGGGTGGTAGAGATACATATCTTACAATAACATGACACATTCTTATGGAGTCCTATGCTATAGCAACGGGCATCTACTTGGATCATGCTCCCCATGATAGATCTCATAGTCCAATGTCATGGCAAGTATCAACTTATGAGGGAAACTATCTTTTGTTTGTCCCTCTACTCCACAATCCATACACCAAAGTCCATGCAGCGAGTCGCATGCGCTAAACTACTAGATAACTTCTCAAGTTTCTTCGTAATGGAAGTAATATGATATTATGAAATGGGGCTCACTCCGGTGTCAACACTCCCAACATCCTTAGTGTAAAAATCATCCTCTCAGTCCTCACGCGCATCTGTGAAAGTCTTATGTGAAAGCGCTTGTCGAAAGGCATTATCATGCCCCTAATGAACCACTAAGCATGCTTCGATGAATGGATGTCATAGGAAAACTTGATAAAATATTCTTGAAACATGTTTCATACTCCCACACACTCTATGCCATACCTTGTTGGATCTCCTTTAATGTGCTAATGCTTTTCTTCTCAAACTTGGGAATGTGAAACTCCACAAGGAAGGCATCACATAGTGCGCAAGATAATCTATGTATATGAATTAGTTAACAATGTAAAGGAAATAAAATATAACACCTAATATCTTCAATACATTTTTAACTAGATCAATATACCATCATTCTTAGAGTTTATCAAAGCTAATCTATTAACATATTTACATTAGAACATGAAATTAAGATTCAAACTAACTAGCTAAACAAATTAGCCTCTATCTCTAATTTAATGCTAATGAAATGAACCTATTCAGATCCATAACAATCAAAAGGGTTGATTGTATACTTTAATCCCAAGGTTTTCAAGAATAGAGTCTTGTCAATCCATGGCTATAAAACCATTTTACATATCTCCATATGACTTCAAAACTTGGATGGATGAATGCAAGAAATGAAGATAGCTAGCTCCTCTAATGGAAGAATTATCTAAGATGATAAAATGGCTATAGTATAGGATCTATGCCCATTTAGGTGTAAGTAGAAAGGTCAAAGGAGGGTTCCTTTATAACCCAATGGTTTGAATAAGCTTTGCATCCTATTGTATGTGGGATAATAGAAAATCTAGGTTAGTTATGGATAAGCATGGTTTAGAAGTGGTTGAGTTTACTTTAGGAGAGTTTGGTTTGTCCTCTAGTGACTCATGAGGATTGAGAGGGTTTATTAATTAACCAAAGTGATTAATTAATAGGTGTGTAAGCTTGTGGAAGATTTTTAGAGGAATAGTTAGTATGATTTATGTTATGAGAGGATATGAATCAAATAAATGATGATTTATTGATTAAATCAAAGAGAATTAATTAATTAAGAATAATTAATTAATTAGATAAAAGAATTAATTAATTAGAAATAATTAATTAATCTAGATAGAAACTCAATCTTAATTAATTATAAATAAATAATTAATCTAGATATAAAGGGGAGCTGATTAATTGAAGGTCATTAATTGGTGTCGTTGTTAGATAGAAGAGTTAATTAACTAATGTAATGTAATTAATTAACGATGATAGTAGAAAAATTTGTGATATTGATAATATGTCGTCAATTTGTGGGAAAGGGTATCATTAGCGCAATTTTAGTATTTAAATTGCTTAAGATAAATTATAGGTGTCTACATTTTCCCCTCTTTTGGGTGGCGTAAGTGACGTCACTTCAAAGATAGTAGATAGATAAAATTTTGAAGGGGTATAAGAAAAATTAGTAGAAGTGAGAGATTCCCCCTCGAGTGTTGATGGGGTGATGAAAGAAGGTGATCAACGATCGAAAAAGGTGAGATAAATGGATAGAAGAATGGGTAGGGGCGGGATGCCCAGGGTGAATCATAAGAATAGTGTTGATAGGAGACCGATGTATAAGAGGAATGAAAATAGAAAGAAAAGAGCAAGATTTCATCCAGTGTATTAAAACAACTTTAGTGTCATCATATTTCCAAAGATCTATGTCATCAGTCCTTATTAAAAATATAAGCATACGAAAAATTAGAATGACATGAAAAGACATACTATGAATAATTGTCCATTCTTTGAAAACACCAACTCTATGCAACATATAAAAATCAATGCAATATGAGAAGGAAACAAGCTCATTTAATAGGGAAAAAAGTGCAAACACACATACTCAAACCAAAAATGGTTAAGACGGTTGTAGAAATGTTTATTTATCAAGTGAAGATCCCCAAATGTTCGTGATTGATGACAAGGGTGAAAAAATATTCCCCTAGTAAGGATACATGTAAGGGAAAATGATTAAGGACATCAGGTCCAATGACAAATTGTTGTGCACAATGAAATAATATAAAGAAATTGGGTGTGCCCAGAGTACCAAACTGCAAGCAAGCATGCTAGCTTTGTAAATGGTTGTAAATTTTATGATTCACGAGTCATTTGATTTGTGAACACGTGAAACTTCTAGAAAGATATGGAATGAATACCATACATAAGACATGATTTTCATCCGTTATGGGTTGTTTACCTATTTTCGTAAATTATACAATTTTTAGGATTTTTGAGAAATTTTGAAATTTTATGCGTTTTGTATTTCTCTATGTTTTTGAAAAATTGATTTTTGTAATGTTTAGAGATTTTTATTTTTTAGAAGAAATGAGAAAATAGGATATCACACGAAAGCAAGAAAATTTTCCTCGGGAGAGAAGAAACGGGTACCAAGTAGAAAAAACACGCCCCAATGTGGTGAAAAGTAGTTAAAATGATTATTTATAAAAACAACCAATACGGTGGATAGATGAAGTGTTAGAGTGATCACGGTAGTCAAAACATGCCCCTAGGGCATCATGATAGGCTAAAATAGCCAAATATACCCCTCTTGAGGGAGGGTAAATCATCGTGATCATTACATTTTCTACCAAACCCTACCAAATTTTTACCATGAGTTACCACAAGTGATGAGAAAGATGGCTAGGGTACAAAATTGCCATAGTCACGTTGATATAATTTGAGAGTACATCCAAAACGAAGATGGTGGATCATTAATGAGTACCCCAACCCCTTCTGGTATTTTTAAGCATTGAATTTCATATTTACTAGCATTAATTAACATTTAGACATGCCACATACTTATATGATTCATGATGATTAATATGGTTTTAGATGAGGATTGGATCATGATGTTGTCTAATTTTATTTCGATTTTATTTCACCCTCAAGGTAATGTATGCATACCAAGAAATTATATTGATTGATGGATATTGATGCGGAGAAAACAACGTAAAAATCATGAAAAATGGCTAAGTCCTAGTCCATGTGTTTGATTTTTAGCAAGGGGCATGATAGATTCATAGATGATATTGATTATATTGTATATGTGATGTTTGAGATTAGTGGATGGGATGATATGATGATATTGGATGTGGAATCGCCAAAAGGGGGATAAATTTTGATAGGACTTTTTGATCCTCTTCGAGAGCGAATGGAATCCCCATTTGATGATACCATATGTGATTATTAGCGGGACAAAGGTACTATAAGGGTATGAAAAAAGTATACTTCACGTAGACTTTTTTTATTTATATATGATGATTAGATGTGAATGCTCATATATGGAGATATGATGATGTGCCATAACTTTTAACGAAATCACACAAAATGTACATGCGATAAGAAAACACAAGAAAATCTTAACAAACCTATCAAATATACATTACTAAACAACGGTATGGGGGAGCCTTTTGCAAGTAATATTAACACAAGGATATTTGTGACAATATATTTACAAGCATGATAAAAACACATTTCTTCAATATGTACAAGTAATAATTAATCTAATCTAAGAAGCAATAAAAAGATGTAATCCCCTAAACAAAGTATATTCTATTATTAGAGACATTAATTGTGTATGATTATACTGTGAAATGTGGAGAACTGTCATCACCTCTTCTAGTGTGCAGTATTTCACAAGGAGAAACTATAAAAGAAATCAATGTACAAAAAGCTTATCCTGCAAAAACAAAGCAAGAAACAAGATAAAGCAAGTAAACTAAAGCTATGTTTTTGTAAAATTGTTTTTAGTGCGTTTTTTGTTTGTGGGAATTTTGTGAAACAATTTTGTATTGATTTTGTGTTTTTTTTATTCTATTTTGTGTGTTTTCTATTTTTCTATTGTTTATGGTTTTTCAACTCGGGGGATAGATTTGTGATATTTTTTTGTTTTTAAACATATTTGAATTATTTTTTGATTTTCTAAGGTAGAATTTTTTAGATGTGAAGATATAGATGAAGATATGATGATGTGATAACAGAAACTATGGATGCCCAAGAAAACTTAGATGGAGAGTATACTAAAGGGCATGTGACACGTATTTATAAATAGGAAGGTGAAAGTGTGAAGATGCACAAATTATATTCAAGAGACATTAGATGGGGAATATACAAAGAAATCCCTTCACTAATTTACAAGAAACAAGATAAAGCAAAACTAAAGCTATGATCAAAACGTTTTTTAACGTTTGGATGAAACAATTTTGATTGTTTTTGTGTTTTTTTTTTCTCTACTATTGTTTAGGAATCTTTTCGGATGTTTTTAAACATATTTGAAGTTTCTAAGAACAAGCCCCATTAGCTGGAAGTACATATTTAAAGTGCACCCCATTAGATGGGGAATATAGAAACCATATGCTTATGAACAACCATATGCTTATGAACAAGTCCTCCCAAGGAAATGGAAGACAATTTTCACCAAGGGATCTATCCAAAGTGCCACAATTGTGTGGTTTTCACATATGGATGTTTCTCTTTTCTTTTTTCTCTTTTTGACTTTTTGTATTTTGATCCTTTTTTACTTTTTTATTTGTTTTTAGTTTTGTAATATGTTTAAGCATAGAATCGCTTAAGGTGCATGTCATTCATTGGCTCACGGAGCTCATCTCCATTAGGATGAGAATTTTTTTATGCTCATGTTCCATATTTTTCCACAATGACGTAATTTCATAACTAGTGTGGTTAAAAATTGCCTTTTTCTCTCTTTCTACCCTTGTGTTGAACTAATACTCTTTCATGAAAAATCTCCAGCCTCAAATTGATGAGGTATGATCCTTTTTGTAGTTTTGAGAGAATATGTTTTGATTATCCTTGAGATGGTTAAGGGCACGTATGCACTTTTCCTCTACGACTTCCAATTCTACCAGCCTAGCCACTATGTAATCCTCATCTTTGTCGAGATAATCCCTAAGAGATATCCTTAGGGAAGGAAGCTCTATTTCTAATGGGTGATAGATTCTATTCCAAACACTAGGGAGTAGGGTGTCGCACTAGTTAGGATTGTGAATGGAGGTCCTATAAGCCTAGATGGTTGGGTGAATTTGTAAATTTTAGTTACGACCGATCTTACTCACCATCTTTTCCATGATCTCGAACTAGTTTTTGTTAGTGGCTTCAACATTCCCATTACCTTGAGGGTAATAGGGCATGGACCACTTTAATCTTATTTGAAATTGATGATAAATATCTTTCACTTTCTTGTTCTTGAATTATTTTCCATTATCAATAACAATGGCAACAGGGATGTCATACCGATAAATGAGGTGATTCATGATAAACTTTGATATATGAGCACCTATAATGTAGGTTAATGGAAAGGCCTCCACCCACTTAGTGAAATACTTTATGGCCATGATGATGTGGTTAAGTCCATCAGATGAGGTAGGGGTGAGCTTCCTTATTAAATCAAGTCCTCATTTGGAAAATGGTCATGCTATTGTTATTGGTTGTAAAGGTTGTAATGGTGCATGGATGAAATTTCCATACTTTTGACATAGAACACATTCCCTCACATGGTTGTAGAAATTTGTCTCCATAGTAGGCTAGTAGTAGTCTACCCATAACAACTTCTTTGTTAGGATCATTTCATTTGTATGGGTGCCACACATGCCTTTATGCACCTCCTTGATCACTTAGACCGAATTTCCTACATCTAGACAATAAAATAGATTCCCATCATAGCCTCGACAGTATAGTGTACCTCCTAGGAGGGTGTAATGGGATATTTGGTGGATAAGGATTTGTTTTTTGGATCAGTAAATGTTAGTAGGAAAGGTACCACTTTTAAGATAATCATAGATAGGTTCATACCACGAGTAGTTGGGACCAACAACTTCACATGAAAAATAGGATTTTGACATGTTATACACGAGTGACGTAGGTTCGTAACAAAGAATGGCATATCATTCCTTTCTGGTGGAATTCACAACATAGAACCTATTGTTTCCATTACATCCGCAGACTCTATTTTTTTCTTTTGGAATTTGTTCAAAGGTGGTGCACACAAAATATTCTTTCAAATTTTCCACCAATTTCTTTTATGGTATGATCTTGTCATCCTTGACCTTGTACTCATCATTGACTTATTAGATAATCAATTGTGATTCACCAATGACCTTGACATGGTGGATATTCCATTTTATTGCCAGCTTCATCCCAATGATGAGTGCTTCATATTCTGCTATGTTGTTTGTGTAAGGAAAGCCAAGATGGAAAGCTTGCAGGATAGGATCTCCTGAAGGAGTGATTAGTACTACACCTACCCCTAAACCATGGAAAGTGAATGATCCATCAAAGTGGACCTGCCACATGAAATATTCCTCAATATACATCAATGATGTGTCGATGATTCGAGACTTAATGGTTCAGTTCTGCTCCAGGTAAGGGTGCTTCTACTAATTGGTCGGAAAGTACTTGTCCTTTAACTGACTTCTAGTGTACGTATTCAATGTCAAATTCACTAAGTAGAATGATCCAATTATCCATTCTACCCATAAGGGAGGGCTTTGACAATAGGTACTTGATTGGGTCAAATTTAGATATAAGCTTGGTTTTATTATTCAATAGGTAATGGTGAATTTTTGAAAGGTAAAAATGACAGCCAAACAATATTTTTCAATTTTAAATAGTTGAGCTCATAGGAAATCAAGGTATGGCTAAGGTAATACATGAATTTATCTTTTGGCTTAAGTCATATTGTGTAAGAAAATTACCAATAATGAATTGGGTAGCAGATATGTATAGCAAAAGTGGATCACCAGGGGTTAGAGGCATGAGGACAAGTGGATTGGCCAAGTATTGTTTAAGAAAGGTGAAGGCTTGTTGTTTCTCAACATGAAGCGAGATGAATAAAGGAATTTTCTTATCACAAGAAGTGCGAAATGAAGCAACAAATGGCTTGTATTTTTCCTGCGAGCTACGACACATAGTTTAATATTCTTGGGAGGAGGCATTTTAGTAATGGCGTGAATTTGGTGGGTCCACCTCAATCCATATCCTTGATACAATGAAGCCTAGAAACTTCCCTGATAATACTCCAAACACACATTTCTTTGGATTTAAGCTAACCTTATATTCCCACATGCTTTTGAAGATACGCCGTAAAATTCAAGATGGTCTTCTCTTTCCCTAGACTTCCCTAGGAAATCATCTACATAGTCCTCCCTGATGTCATGGATCATATCATGGAATATCACTATCATTGCCCTTTGATAGGTTGCACCAACATTTTTGAGGCCAAAGGGCATTACATGATAGCAGAATTTCCCCCAAGGGGTTGTGAAGGGTATCTTGTGCCGATCTTCTTATGCTATCTTGATCTTATTATATCCAAAAAATCCATCGATAAGAGAAATAATTTCATAGCCCATAGTTGAGTTGACAATCATGTCAATATTGAGCAAGGGGAAATCATCTTTTGGAAATGCCTTGTTGATTTCTCTAAAATCTATGTGAATTTTATGCTTATAGGTTTTTTTTGTATTGAAACTACATTCGATATCCATTCTAATTAGTCAATAGGTCTAATGAACCCTCTTGCTATAAATCTTTCTAACTCTTCTTTAACTAGAAGAGCCACACTGTGGATGCATTTTTCTTAGCTTTTGTTTGATGGGATTTGCATATACGTGTACAACTAAGTTGTGTACTACCAACATTAGATCCAAGCCTGACATATCTTTATAAGAACATAAAATATATCTATAAATTTCTAAGAAGCAAGGTGAATGTATTGTGTTCTTGTATTGAGAGTGAAGCTCCCAGCTTGACTATCTATGGGTCTTTTTCCATTCCAATGTTTATGTCAATGGTTTCTTCTACCAATATTTTTTACATATTTTCTATACACATAAGATCGATAGGAAGGTTGAGATCTTCTTCAAGGGTCTCTATGAGATTTTCACCCTTGGCTTGGTCACTTTTCTTATCCATTGATTTTTTACTTGTTTGGCAGGAAGCACCTCAAAGAGGTTTTCACTGTGTGACTTGGACTTTTGATTTTTCCAAGGATTTTCATTGGATTTTTTTCCCTCACTTTTTTCTTAAGTTTTTCTAACCACGAAGCTAATATTCCTCTCCAAAATATACACATGTATCTAATTCAATGTAGAAACATTTATTATGGTCTCCAATTGGAATTTTATCTCTTATGCCCATAAATTCGGCAATGGCCTCTTCATTCTCAAAGAGGTCCAATGGCACATGACGTTTTTGTCCCAATCCACAAGGGAAGGGTAGACAAGGTCAATTTTAGGTTCAATGGGAGTTAGTGTATCCATGAATAGGTTCATGGAGACAAGATCGTCATACTAGCTACGGTGGGAATCTGTGTCCTTGTCTAAATAATCAGAGCTATCCTTACACTCATAACAAGTAGCATCTTGATCCTTGGGGTGGGCCCCATATGGCTGAATGCCAATACCCTAGCGCTCTATTTTGAAATATGGAAGTGAGACTAGCTCCCTTGGTCCTTGCTTGTATTTTCCACATCCTAGGCCTTTGTAGCCCATAGATTACATCATTTGGCTAGAATTCTCATATTCAGGGATTTTTTAGTAGGTAGGTTGAGTGTCTTCAGGGACCCAATTTGTAGGTGGGTCCAATAATTTCTCTCTACAAGTAGTCCCCCAGGTAGGAATTTCCCAATAGTTTGTTCATCTTTAGGCCGCTTGAAACAATAATTGGGCCTTCCTCTTGTTTTTGGTGATAAAGATAGGTCTAAAACTAGGAGAGCTTGTTGCACATTGTATTCTCCACAACCAAATTCTAGAATTTTCATCTCCCATGAAGCAAAGGGAGAGGTAAATGTAGAATCATCATGAGTTCAAGAAATTAGGAGTCTAAATTTACTCTTGATTCTATAGCTTCTTATTGAATGGGAACAACTATATCTGCAGAAGGATATGTATATGTACCCATACGTGTAAATTTGTTGAGAGATTTGTAGTGAGCGAAGGGTTCTAGATATCCTTGAATGGTAATAGTGTTTCCTTCATGTTTTAACTTGATGCATTGATGGAATGTTGATGGTATGGCTTGCATGACATGAATCCATGGGTGGCCAAGAAGCATATTATAAGGAAGTTCCAAATCTAAGACATGAAACTTCATGTGGTGACAATTTGGTCCTACTTTTATTGGTAATGTGATTGTTCCAACTGATTCCCACTCCACATTGTCATAAGTAGTAATGGTAATGATATGGGACTCTAAATCTTCCTCTGTGTGTCCCAAATATTTGATTAGTTTCAAGGTGCATGTATTCAATCCTAACATGTTGTCTAAAATCACCTATTTTATCTTCCGACGGTAAAAATACCTTTATACACAAAGGGAAGTGAAAATATATATGCAAAATATTCAAAATTACACATAGAAAGTAGATATAAGGGATATATCCAAAACCAAATTTTCTCCTTTCCAATCAACATTTTTTTCTTATCAAAACACTTACAAAATTATAGTTTTTAGGATCATGGAAACATGAATCTATTTCCCACAAACACTACATACATACAATAAATATAGCCTACTTGTATTTGAGTTTGAAAAAAATATAAATAATGGAGAAAACATATTCAACATATACCACTGACAAAAGAAAAATTACAAAATTATAAATTGGTTTTCCCAAACACATAAAATACAAATCAAAAATTCAAAACCTATGTCCACAATCATATAACATTTGATCACTAAATATATCTTAGAATTTTGTACAGCTTTTATTTTCTTAAAATAAAAAAGTTCATTTTTATAAAAAGTCCGTGTGAACATGTTGCAAACAAGCATTGATGGTTGTTACCCACAACCCACTCAAATTTTAGCATAAAAAAATAGTATACCAAGGAATATATTCTTAGGAGATCAAAAGGAAAGGCATGTACTTGGTTTTTTTTAATCTCAACTTAAATAAAGCCAAATTTTAGATCAAAGTTGTTCATTTTTAGAAAATAAGTCTATACAATGTGTATATCTAATGTTGGAATAAACAAGGGATGTGTGTGACAATTTTTATATTTCTCCTCGAAACATAATGAAAAAATATTTAATCATTACTAATATTCATTAGTAATAATTATCCAATTTTGCACCCTTGCAAAATTGGACAACTAAAAATAGAAATTTTAGATTTAGTCATTTTCAAACCTTTTCAAAAGCATTAGCCATTGGATTTTAAAAACCCATAGGAGGCTTAGTTAAATTCATTAGTGGGTTCTATTTAAAATCTAATAGACATCCATTTCGCCATAAATTTCAACGTCAGCATCAGTGGGGACAAATGGCACAAGATCAATGGTCCAAGTAGTGATGCATGGAAATATTCTAGCTCTTTCCATAGCAATGAGCCATGGTGGATGTGAGGTCCCTAGAATTAGTTGGAATTCATAATTCAATGTTTTGTGTCATTCGGGGCTAAGTTAAGTTACAAAAGTCAAGAGGATTGTGTGGCAACTATTTAGAGAGAATTTTTTTATAAGTCCCCAAAATTAGAAGGTTACGATGCAAAGACATCAATGTCTAATAAGTGTAAAACTAAAGGCATATAGAGCCATTTTGTTGGTTCTCTCTTTCTGATCTAAAAAAATGAAGAGCAAATGACAAGTCTAAAACTTTTTTGACACTACGAAGAACAAGGATATTTCATATTGGCTCATTTTTTATAGTTTTCAATGGAAATAAAAGAAATGACTGAACAACATGAGGGTATGGAGCCTCCTCATTGGCTGATACTTTGCAATTGTTTGTGGAGATCAAAGAAAATCCTCAAAATAGAAGTAACATAGAACCTCCTCATTGATTGATACTTCATATTTTGACAGGATATTCTATATAAAGGGTGAATTGTGAAGGTACGTTGAAATACTCTATTTGGCTTACATTTCTAAAGAGACCGGAAAGTTCTAAGGATGGTCTAACACTACGAAGAAATGTGTCATTGTCTTATTTGCTCATATTTCATAAAGGCCAAAAATGAAGATAAAGGAAAGAAAGAAAAGGAAAAGCTAAGGAATTGAAGGCCTAATTCCTAAACCAATGGAAGGTGTACACATGGAAAAAGATAAAGTGGTGCACACATGGTAAAGGCTAGTCCTTTAGCTAATTAAAGGCTGCCACATGTCACATTCTTATTGATCTCGACAGAAAAACTTTAAGTGGTCATATATTTCAACCCATATTTCTAAATTTGACAAAGTTTATATTGTTAGAAAGGTATCCTTGAGCCCTTCAATTTGGAATCATCAAAATCATATTATAATGGTGTTTAATAGGTGAAAATAGGAAAAAAGTCATCCTTTATGCACTCGGCCAATCAAGCGACCCTTGGATCAACCAGAATGTGTCACATTTTATTACAAATATCATATCCATACATTATAATCTTATAAGAAAACTATAGACATATACCACACCTTGAACCATTAAAAATCATATTTGGGTGGAATTTGATAGGAGGTGGAAAGGATAAATGATCGGGGCAAGAGTAATTATAGGGAACTCAACCACCAAAACTAATTGTAGTTTTAATGAGCATGTCAAACCCCATCCCTTATCTACATATTGATCCTTCGGGCGGCGGTGGGTAGTTAAAACTTGTAGAGTTATTTTTGTGTGAGACTCTTTTACCAGCCACTATATTTTTTGTCGCCCTAGCCCTAGTTCTTTTTGTTTTTTTTTTTGAGCCCAAATTTAGCTAAGTATGGAGCTGAATGCGAAGATATCCATGTGTCCCTTTGGTGCACTTGGGGCATAATGCGGAGAAAGGAATGTTCTCAAACTTGCGCCACACCACCCATGTGTCTCAGCTTGATAAAGTTACCTAGGTAGATTAAAAATTCAAAGATACAATAAAATGCACAAGGTCTCCATGTGTCACCCGAGTACAATTTCAAATAAAGAGAGAAAAGGAACATTCTCAAACAAGCGCATGACCTCCATGCATCACCTAGGTGCAGGTTTAGAGACAAATCCCCAAGAAAGGCCCTTAGAACAAGCATGTGACCTCCACGTGGTAGGTAAAAATCAACACTAACCAAAGGAGCGTAATTTCATGCGGATTAAAGGAAATCATAGATATCCTAGATATGTAGATGAGATCTTACCTAAAAAAATGAAAGATTTTGTAGGAAAATTAAATGTTGGTGGTGGAAGATCTGATTCTAGACATTGAAGCAAGAGCCAAGGGGGTCTATAAAGGAATGTTCTAATCTAGAAGCAAAAAAAAGGAGAAAATAGAAAGGAGAAAGAGACCAGAACTGCAAAAAATGATATTAGGCTTAGTTATTGTGTTTTCTAGTCTTAACAAGGCTATATCAGAAGAAAGTTATAATATGTTTCGTATCGCCTTATGTATTATTTTCTCTATGAATAAAGGGCTCTTTTTCTATGCATTTTAGCTCTCAATAGTCTGTGTCCTTCATCCTTTATTGTTGGTAGTTTTAGATAAATGTTGAATATCTATCGTGTTATATGCCCTTGGGTTTTCTATATGCATCTATCATCTACATATTATTATGTTTTACACCTTCTCGGCCTTTGATAATTCAAGATACTTCTAAAAATAGTAGACCATGTTAAATGCTCTTCAACTATTCTAAACAGTTTCTCAAAATCTATCTCTGTGCCTTTTAAAATCAGTTTCAGTGTATCACCTTAGTTAGTTTTACATTTTGTTTTATTTTTCCTCTAACCCTTACCTTGCACCTAAAGAAGATCCAACTTCTATAAAACTTGGAGGTTATCTTAGGGGGCATGTCCCACTTCCCTAAGGTATCCTATAAATTTGATGGTTCATCCACAAAGATAATCATCAATAGTTTTTTAGCAGCATGCCGGTGGGGACCCAAAAAGCCTCACATCTCAAGACTCCATCGCCAAAAATCTACTAATTTGAGAAGTACTATTTTTGGTCCTCTCTATTTTATGAGACAGATGCAAACAAGAGTGAGAACAAGAGAAGAAGGTGCATTTTAATATCTACAGTTATCATTAAGGAATAGAAGAGGTAGACAGATTAAGAGGTCCTTGTCTCCTCCAAACTAGGCTCTCTCTACACCTCCACCAAGTAGGCCCTTCTTACTACCAACTCGAATCCTCAGACCTATTTTAAAGGCCCACCTCCAAGCTCAACCTCTGAGATAATTTGTTTCATGGAATCAAGGGAGTCCGCTCATCTTACCAACACCCCCAACGGTGTGGAATCCTATTCTCAGCAAACGTGTTAAAGGCACTACCCAAATTTAGTGAAGAATACTTCAAAACTCTAGAGGAACACCTCCAAGACGTAATGGAGATATGTGTGGTACATTATATCAAGGAACATGATGTCACCTTATGGTTACTAGTTGCTTCCCTTAAGGGGAAGGCTCTGGATTGGTACTAGTCCCTAACCCCTAATTCTATCAACACTTGGGACCAACTAGGAAATGTCTTGTAGCAATATTCTAGCAAGAAAGGAGATAGATCTTCACTCCTACAACAACTCATCAACATCAAGAAGGGTTCACAAGAACTTATGACCGATTTTAACACTAGATTTCACAAAACGTGGCAAAGGATTCCTATTCTAGTAAGGCCGCCTACAGGTATGGCTATTGTTTTTTACTTAAAATCTTATTTGGATATGATGATTGAATTGTTAGGAGGGGAATCTTTACCAAAAGCATATGATATTAATATCTAAGCCAAGAATAATTTAATAGATGCCAATAAGCTTCCCCAAGAGCCCCTTTGCCAATATACCCCGAAATAGCTCTCCTTCCACAAACACAGTCCAAGATCCACCCAAGCCTCTGTGTCCATATTTAATTACCCATCCTCTCATTCATCACCTATGAAAGAGTTGGTGAGAATCATATCAAAAATTGTGCACCATGATAAATTTGCACTCAAGGAAACGTAATAGCTCTAGCGTAATCACAAGGAGGAATCGATCAATCAATGGAAGAGCTTGCATAACATAACAAAGCTTGCACATAGAGAAAAGATAGTGGAGTGTCTTGGCATACTCATAAATGTCAAATGAAGGGATACATATAGGGTGTTGAGTAACCCTAGTGCATGACACATAAGAAACCCTAACCTAAACCTAACCCATGTGAGATGACCCTCAAAATGTGTGTGGAGGACATATAGGATTCCACACACCAACACCCCCCCTTCATCGAAGCTAGGGTAGCATCTATGATGAGTCAGACATAAAAAGAAGACACTCCTAAACAACTAAGAAAGATGTGTCAATGGGGCCTCGACAACTAAAGTCCTGATAAGGTGCCCATGTACAAACAACATCTCCTAGAAGAATAAGAAGAGGACTATATAGCTAAGAAGAAGATGAGAAAGCTATAGAGGACCTCACCCCAAGAAGAGACCACAAGTGAAGAAACTTCACCTCAGTGAAGGGGTTAGTGAATATATCTGCAATCGATTAGCTATCCGAATGTACTCAATGATGATGATACCATCATGAATAAGCTCTCATATGAAGTTAATATGGATCTTAGTGTGCTTTATTTTTGATGTGAACTAGATTTTGTAAATTGAGATAGTTCTCATGTTATCACAATAGATAATGGTGGGCTACCAAAAGTGGATGCCAAACTCTGTCGAGAATATCCTGTAGCCAAACAGCCTCGTGGCAAAGTTGTTAACTACTCCTTTGTATTCTACCTGCTCGTAGAAGATACCAACTTGCTACCAATAATAAGGACCCAAACCAAGAGAGAAATCAGAGCATAGCAGGTAGATTTCAATGATCTAAGTCATCGGCCCAATTAGAATCATGTGGAACCTAATCAAATCAATATCCACTCCTCTAAAATAGTGAATTCCATCGAGTATAGGTGCCATGAACATAATGAAGGATCCACTTAGCTTCTTTCCAATACAACTCATGTGGCTCCTGCATGAATCTAGACATGATCCCAACAACATAAGATAAATCTGGTCGAGTGTGAGTCAAGTAAATCAAGATCCCCACCAACTTTTGATAAAGGGTACCATCAACCAAAGGAGTAGAGAAATCAGAAACCAACTTAACCCCGAAAAGAAAAGGAGTAGGAGAAGACTTGCAATCAGACATCTAAAAATGAGCAAGCAAGTCAAGAGCATACTTAGGTTGCGAAATCAAATTTCTTGAGTCAGATTGTGAAATCTGGATCCCAAGAAAGTAATGAAGTAGACCTAAGTCAGTCATGGAAAACCTATTGGCCAAAGTGGTCTTCACATAATCAATGATAGAGGAAGAGTTGACTATGATCAAAAAGTCATCAACATATAGAACAAGAATGAGTATGGAGTCATCTTGCCATAGAATATAAACATTTGGATTAGAGTGACACCTAGTAAACACGATGTAAGTAAAAAGGAGTCCATCTTGGCATACCAATCCCAAGGGGCTTGTTTAAGGCCATAAAGAGACTTCTTTAACTTACAAACGAGGGAGGGATCATGGACATAACCCGTAGGTTGTTCCATGTAGATCTCTTCCTCTAGGTCACCATGAAGGAAGGCACTCTTAACGTCCATTT
Organism: Taxus wallichiana var. yunnanensis; assembly: GCA_018340775.1. NCBI lineage: Eukaryota > Viridiplantae > Streptophyta > Pinopsida > Cupressales > Taxaceae > Taxus > Taxus wallichiana. The sequence goes on from CM031237.1 coordinate 693,004,692, forward strand.
GATGGACTTTCCATTTGTTTGCTACAAAAATGGCTAGGGTCAGTCGAATAGAAGTCATTTTTGCAACCAGAGCAAAGGTTTTAGTATAATCAACCCCAACTATCTAGGATAAACCCTTATCTACTAATCATGCTTTAAAATTTTTGACATCTCCATCTACTCCATACTTTGTTCGGAACACACACTTACACCAAATGATTTTTCTTCCTTTCGGAAGAGGGGTGAGATCCCAAGTATCTTTCTTCATGAGAGAGGAATACTCCTCATCCATGGTAGAATCCCACTCAGGAATACCAAAATCCTCCCAAAAATACCTGTGGAGTAGAGGAAGAGGTGAATAAAGAGTGGGGTCTAATGAAATCTGAGCGATTACGTCTCATATATGAAGTATCTCCACCTAATTCTCCAAAGCACTTTTGAGTTTTCCTAGCCCAAAGAGGACCAAAAGGATCAAGCTCTAAGTCGGAAGATTCGTCACTCGAGTGAGAAGGGACATAGTCCTCATCATCACTACTATCAGAATTAGAAGACTCAAGGATCTGATGGTCAGGAGGATTAGGAAGAGGAGCATGGTCAACAACATCATCATCTAATGAGTCAGAATCTGAATTAGTAAGCTAAAGAACCTCAATAGGTAGAGAAGTAGAAGTCAAATAAGATTCATCGAACTTAACACTTATCTCAATATAAAGCTCATGAGAAGTAGGATTCAACAATCAATATCCCTTCATGCCATCAGGATACCCTATAAAGATACAAGGTTTGGATTGTGGTTCCAATGCCTTACATTTCTTCTTGGGAATCTAAGCCATAACCTTGGATCCAAAGACTCGAAAGTGCTCAACATCATGTTTGCATCTAAACCAGACTTCAAAGGGTGTCATCCCTCTTACTACCTTGTGTGGAACATAGTTTTGAATGTAATTGGCATAATTCTTTGCTTCTGTACCCCCAATACTACGGAGGAAGAGACTTGAGTGAATAATACAAGTGGCCATATCTTTAAGAGTATAGTTCTTTCTTTCTACTACTCCATTCTACAAAGGGTTGTATGCAACTTTATGCTATAAGGAGATCCCTTCAAAAGTATAGAAATCCATGAACCTATGGTGTTTACATATTCACCTATTGTCAGTTTGAAGAACCATTATAGACCATTCTACTTGTTTTCAAAGCCTTAAAGTCCTGAAAATAAGCTTAAGAAAATATACCCAAGTATATCATGAATAGTCATCAATGAAGGTCAGCACATAAAGAGCTCTAGTAAACAAATGAGATGGAAATGGACCAGAAATATCACCGTGAACAAGATCCAAAGGACGAGTAGCTCTCTAGGATTTTCCTTTTTCAAAGTTCTTTTCGTGGTACACCCTCACAAAGACCCTTAGAAAACTTGACGTGGAGTAACCCATAACCATTTCATTTTGGCTCAATTATTCAAGGTAGCGATAATTTAGATGTCTGAAATGCTCATGCCATAGCTTACTAACCTCATTTACATGAGTGAGTAAAGCAATGGGCATAAAATCAAAAATAAAGTGGGAAAAGGCATAAAACCGTGAACGGTGATCCACCTTTCCCTCAGCCACTATAGTGTCATCGTTAAGCTCACGAATAATCACCGAATTAGGACCAAATTCCACTCGCATTCCTTCACCAAGGTGAGTAATTTGGTAAACCAATAGGAGATTGGTAGAGAGATCAGGAACACTCAACACTTGGTTGAATGTTCCCCATCCATCTCTACCGATCCACTACCGGAAACCGATATTGTCATGTCATTACCCATCATGATTTGGGACATACCACAAGGCTCGATGTTGGAGAACTCAACATGTGAAGAATCCATGTGGTGCAAGGCACCAAAATCTATAATCCATGTCGATGAAGGAGAAAATTTGGCTACAAGGGCCTTTCCTTTCTTCTTATCATATTTAGAACCTTTTGCAGTAGAAGACTCGGCCTTTGAGCATTTTGTTTGATAGACTCAGGAACACCTATTTGATTTTTCTCAAGTAAATGAGTAAGGTGATCAATTTGTTTTCTCATACATGTATGCTCTTTATGACTAGGCTTCTTGCAATAGGAACACAAATACTTGTCTTTCTGTGCTCTAGGCTTAGAGTTTGAAGTGTTCATGTTAATTTTAGTTTTGGTCTTGGTTTCTTTCTTAGGTTGATCCTTTTTTCTTTCTTCTTTTTAGTCTTCTTTTCCTTACTAGTACTTGCTACAAGGGCATGAGACTTGGACTTGAGATACCCCATTTGAATGAGTTTGTCTTGTTCTCGAATGAGTTGGGATGAAAAATAGTCAAAGGAGGGCATATTCCAATCCTTGCCCAAGGCATCTTTTATAGCATAAAAAGTTGACACAAAGATAGAATATTTAGGACCTAACTTAGATAGAATCGACAAGATCAGTTTAGAATCTTTCTTCTCTACTTGACATTCCTTTAACAACAATCTAGTGTGGACAAACTTAGAGAAGAATGCTTCTAGGTTTTCAAAATCACTAGGATTTAACCCTAGTAGTTCATTTTCCAACTTATGCACTCTCATGTCATATTGTTGTCCAAATGTTCCATCCAATGTTTTCCACATAGAATTAGGTGTTTTGGACGATTCAATGTGGAAGAGCAAGTCAGAGAAACAAACATGCAAAGAAGACCTAAAGCTTCATCACTACGGTTTAACCACTTAGATTTTTCAGGGTCATTGTCTAGTTTAGTCTCAGTTCCCATGGTGATATGGAATAACCCTTTACCCCTTAGTTTCATAATTATTTTTGATCTCCATTTGAAGAATTTGAACGGCATAAGCAAAGGAATTGAAAGTGCATCCATAGTGAAGAGAGAGAAAGAATGCGAAAAGAAACACAAGAATCACAACCACCCAGGACAATATAATAACCCCCTTCTTTCGGCACTTTATAGTTTAGTGCATTGAATACAATTAGGTCCGAGTGTGTATCTTGAAACACTTGGTAACTCACCTTGCAATCAACGTAATAACACACAAGAGAGGAGACCATAATTGTGTTTTGTGGAGTGCATAGCAAAGTGACACCGTACACAAGCACAATTGAAAAAAACTAGGAAGGAGGCAAAATCAAATCCTGGTTGTGAGAAAAATTGTCTCACATCGCGAAGGATACCCCTTGCTCACGCAAACTATGGTGGATACACTCACTAGTAAAGTAAGTAATAATAAGGGTAAAATACAATGTTTTAAAGATGAACTCAAGATGAGCCCGAATGATCTTCGAACGCCGGAAGGGAACACGAGAAGACAAATAGGTGCTCAGAGTGATACTACGGACTTGAGCACATGATTAGTAAAAAAATTCACAATAACACTTTTTTTTTTAAAAATTACCATTTTGAAATGTCTCGATTTAGCTAAATTTAAAGCAATTAGGACTATAAAGAAAGTGATAAAAAAAGGTGTTGATTAAAAGATGATTTTAAATATACTTAATCGTAAATGAGATTCGTAATTAATAGAAATAGATTTAATATAATTAAATCTAATTAATTATAAAAACTAATTAAGATCTAATACAAATTAAATCCTAATTAAAATTCAAATACTCCCTTTGAAAATATCCCCACTTTATAAAAAAGACCCACCAAATTTGAATATTTTTAAAAACTTACCGTTTATAAAAAAGAGGAAACTTGCCTTAAATAATCCTAACTACCCACTTTAAAAAATCCCACCAAAAGATTTTAAAAACAACTTACCATAAATAAATTGTAACTTACGGTTGGTTGAAAAAATGAGTTGGAGGGAGACCGGGAGAATCCCGAGTTGGGCTCGGTAATTAGAGGGATTGGCGAGGATCCCGGGCGTGGATCATGGGTGGAAGCCATTGGAGAGGGAGAAGAGTCATGCATGGGGTGAGGAGCGGGGATTGACTCCAAGGAGTGGGAATGAGGCTCGAGAAGGGTAGACACGACACAAGCGAAGCCAAACCTAGAAGGAACTCACGAGACCACGCTAGAGAAGGGACTCGACCTGCAAGGAAAAACATGAACTCGAAGGCAATATACCTACACAATAATGAGGAGGTCATACATACCATGATGAAGCAACCATAAACTCAAAGAACTACACAAAGGGTGAGCTAATAGATTTATCTCGCATAAAATATACAAGATAGCACACAAATCTAGAGGAAGAGTGATGGCTCTCAAGCTTAAGCGTGATCATTGAGATTATCGTGGTGAGTTGGAGGAGCTCAAAGAAGAGAAGAGGAGCTCGGTGGAGGAGAGAGCTCGTGGCGAGCTAGAGGAGCTCGGTGGAGAGCAGTGAACCAAAACACTAAACACCAAACTTCAAACCTGCAATTTTAAACCTGAATCTCTCAGAAACTAGCAAAAAACACAGAGGACCAAAAAAATATCTAAAGAATTTTGAGTTTAATAAAAAAATTTAAAAACTAGAAAATACTCTATTTTTGGTTGATCTGCTAGATTTTTCTATAGCTAGCTAAATGTAGTAGCAAAACCCCGAAAACTGAGGAGATCTTCACATGCACGAAGAACATAGAAAAATCGAAAACATTCCAAAGAAGCAACTTGTTAAGAACGTTAGCAATAAAATTCCAGAATCTAATGATCAAAAAACTTACACGAGGAGTAAAAAATGAAACCAAGAGTAATCAAAACTCAAATGATGAATCCCATTTACTCCGATCTCACTCTGATACCATGAAAGAGTTGGCAAGAATCATATCAAAAATTATGCACCATGATAATGTTGCACTCTAAAGGAAACATAATAGCTCTAGTGTAATCACAAGGAGGAATCAATCAATCAATGGAAGAGCTTGCATATGCAGAACAAAGATTACATAGAGAAAAAAGCGGAGTGTCTTGGCATACTCATAAATGTCAAATGAAAGGACACATATAGGGTGTTGAGTAACCCTAGTGCATAACACACAAGAAACCCTAAACCTAACCCATGTGAGATGACCCTTCATATGTGTGTGGAGGAAATATAGGATCCCACACACCAACATCCCCACTACATCATCATCCTCTTCTTCTCCTGAAATGGAGGAAGTCAAAAATATCCTCAAAAATTCTCTAATAAGATGGTAAATCTTAAAAGGAATCAGAGTGCTTACCCAAGACAAAATTATCAAAACTATCAGGGTGATAGGCCTGCCTATCCCCACAACATCAAAATACCCAGAGGTTTCTATCTGGACAGTCATCTAACCAACTTGTCTTGGTGCTAACACCACTTCAGAAAATCCCACCCAATAACGGAAGGGAAATGGTACTCGGGAAAACAATTTGGTAAAAGACCCCGTAAAGTATGGTACTTCCCTTGTAATATTCCTCACATGCCAAGAAATTTCCCCAAGAAAATTTGTAGAAAAATGTAGTAGAAAAAAAATAGCAAGGGAAGGCTACAATGTTAACACATCAGGACCTTACCAATCGTGGAATTCCAAAATGCAGCCTTTATTGCACAAATTCAAGGGATGTCCCTAGAGCAAGAAGTGGAGATCACACTAGAGTGCACACTTTTCTCATGGGTAGAAGGAGAGGAATTCATATTTACAAATGAGGTAGCTGATTCCAACCCATTCAATTTAATTACAACACTCGCTTCAAAAAAGGATGATAGAGATGACCACTCCTATCCCAACTATGACTAGCAGGATGTAAAAAGAGCCTCCAACCATTACAGTCTCACCGCCGATGGTTGTAAAATAAGCCTCTAGAACTATCTAGAATCAAGGCACCCTCCATCTTGTAGGAAAAGGAACAAAGCACCCATCACCATCCAAGACATCATCACTTGACCGATAAATGTGGTCCAACAACTCAAGAAAGTGCCAGCTAACGCATCCTTGTGGGATCTTCTAGGCATTCCAAAGCAAAAGGAGTTACTCCAAGAAGCATTGAAGTCAAATGATGACCTAACCTCCACCAAAAGAAAGAGAAGGCTGGTAAAAACGATTCAATCCCGACACAAGCAAAGTGATGTTAAATCAGAAAGGAGAAGTAAGTAAACCAAGGCCCAACCCCTTTTTATGACTCTTATAATAGGTAGGAAATTATTACATAACTCCATGATAGACTCAGTGCAAGCACTACGGTCATGTCCAAAGAAATTGTAGATGCCTTGGGAATTAAATATGATCCCATAAGGAAAGGATTCATGCAACTAGATGGAAAATCATTCCAAACCATAGGAGCTATCAATGGACTCTTGTTGCAACTTTATTCCTGTCCAAACATAACTATTCCACAAGATATAGTGGTAATTGACATTCTGCCAGTCTTTGGACTATGTCTCTCCTATGATTTCATGGCCAAGATAGGAGGCTACATGTCTCTTGATTGGTCCCATTTGATTCTGCAGACCAAGTATGGGTCTAAGATGAAGGTATTATCAGAACCCCTTGCCAAGGAACATATAATAGACCAAGCGGTCTCAGGATTTTAGGATTCCCATGCCATGATCACCTAAGAAGAGAAATAATGTGTAGAGGATAGTAACCTTCAAAGCGGAAATAATTTAGCCAACCTCCCCTAGTGATCCCTTCGGGAACTTTGATTCAATTGGTTTGGGAACTTACGTCATCTTCGACGAAGACTCCATGATTCCAAAGGTGGTAAAAGAAGAGGATAGAAGAGAAGGGAGTCCCATCAGGATTCTCATATATGGACCCTACATTTTGATGGAGCTAAAATAAAAAATGGCTCGGGATTTGGAATATGTCATCCCCAAATGGAAAGAATATACTTCTATAATTTCACTTCTAATCCACCTACACACTAGCAAAAAATAGAGTATGAATCCTTAGTACATGGCTTGGCCATGGTACAAAAGGAGGGCATCAAATATTTGAGAGTCTTTGGTGACTTAGAGTTGGTGGTGACATAAGTAAGGAACACCACTGCCATAAAGAATCCAAGAATGAGGTCTTATCAACATAGGGTGTGGGATCTCATCAAATATTTTGAAGCCTTTAATATCAAGGTTATTCCTCGAGACCAAAATATGGAGATTGATAGGATGGATTTAATCAGTCACTTTTCAACTTGATCCAGAATTGATAACAAATTAAGTTAAAATAAAATTGATCATCTGCCCATCTATACCTGATAACATCAATCATTGGTAGGTTTTTAACAATGATCGATAGATTATACACTTCCTCCAACAGTCTAACTAGTTTACAAACCAACTCCAACCCAAAATTAAAGAATCTTATAGAGATTAGATTATTCAGTTGAAGACAAACAAACTTCCAAAAGGGTTAGTAACACTAGAGAGCCTTTTTATTCTAACGATGCTAATTCAGATCAAAGGAGGTTCGCAGTGGTTAAGGAGGATTATGTCAAGCTAGAAGTGACTAATGGGAGGAAGCTAAAAATTGGGTGATTGATCACCCAAAGGGAAAGGGAAATGCTTGTGGCTCTATTTCATAAGTATGAAAAAGTGATGGCTTATATGTACAATGACCTACACAGTTACAAAATGATATCATCCAACACACCATTGACCTCGAAGAAGGAACTAACATTTTACGCTAGAAGCGGTGGCCCGTGAACCCAAATGTAGAATCCCTCATGGACAAGCAATCGAGAAATATCTTAGAGGTCAAAATAATTTTCCTATCAACACACAACATAGGTCTCTAACCTAGTTCGATAAGGAAGAAAATGGTGAAATTTGGCTCTATGTATATTTTACAGACCTAAATAGAGTGTCCCTTAAGGATCACTATCCCTTACCCTCCATGGAGCAGATATTAAAAACAGTTGCAGGCTCAGAGAGATTCTCTCTACTGGATGGTTTTTCAGGCTATAACCAGATATGGCTCATGGAAGGAGACCAACATAAGACCACTTTCATGACAAAGTGGGGAACCTTTGCATACGCGAAAATGCCATTTGGACTCACAAATGTTGGAGCTACCTTTCAAAGAGCCATGGATGTCATGTTTGGAGCACTGATCAATAAGGTAATTCTTATATACCTAGATGATCTCATGGTATTTACCAAGATGGTGGAGGATCATTTTGATGCCTTAGAATCCATATTCGAGAAGTGCCAAGAATTCAAGATCTCCTTGAACCCAAGGAAATGTGTTTTTGGAGTACCCCAGGGCAAACTCCTAGGACACATTATTTCAAAGGAAGGAATATCTATTGATCTAGAAAGAGTTGAAGCCATCTTGGAATTACCCTTACCATTCAATAAGAAAGCAATCCAATATTTCTAAGGAAAGATCAATTTTGTCAACATGTTTATTTTAGACTTTACCGGAGACAATTTTCCGATCATGTTGATGTTCAAGAAGGGTCTTAACATTAAATGGACTATTGCAGGCCATCAAGTCTTTAAGGTAATTAAAGGGGCTATTGCATCTGCCCCAGTACTGTATAACCCTAAATTCTCAAAGGATTTCATCATGTATGTATATAGGAGTAAGCATAGCATAGCATTTGTGTTAACACAGAAAGGAGAGTCTCAAGGAGAGGAACATCTAGTCGCCTTCTTTTCAAAAACTCTCCATGACTATGAAACCAAGTATAACTTTGTAGAAATACAAGCTTATGCTATAGTCAAGGGTCTAAAGAAATTTAGGCACCTTGTCACCCATAGTAGAATCAAGGTTATGGTGGCACACTCTAGCATCAAGGAATATATAACAGAGGGTGAGATAACAGATAAAAGAGCTAACTAGATCACTAAGATCTTCAAATATGACATTGAGATAAATCCTACAAAGCTAGTATGGGGAAGGGGCCTATGCCAATATCTTACACAAGACCCCATGCCCCTGACTAATGATGAGCCCGAGAAGATACTCTATGTCTAAGAAAGTGACTCTAATAGTTGGGTCTTGGATAGGATCCACTTCATGCAGATAGGAAATACCCAAACCATCTCCCTCTCAAAAAGAGAAGGTATTATAGGCAATAGGGATCCAAGTTCACCATGATTGATGATTTCCTTTTCAAAATAAACTTTAACAGATCCTACTCAGTTCCTAGAGAATGAATAAGTTGAAAGGTTCTTACTGCGAGTTACACCATGGGAAAGTGAGAGGCCATTTTTCTACCCAAACCATAGCTATAAAAATCCTGCAAGCATGATACTTTTAACCAATCTTGTTCACCGATTGTCAAGCAAACACAAACAAATATAGGATTTTTCAAGTTTATACAGGCTTCCAGAGGAATGTTGCATTACCTCTTTACCCCATCCTAATTGAGGAACCATTTGCATAATGGGGTCTAGACTTCATCATTATGTTCAACCATACTTGAGTGTTGGGCACGAATGGATCCTCACCCCAACCGATTACTTCACTCAATGGGTAAACACAGCCCACTAAAAGAGGCCATTAAGAGCATGATCTAGGACTCCTACAGGATATCACTAAATTCTTCGACCCACCCCCGCACTATTATATCAGATAATGTTAAGGCCTTTTTATCAGGATAAAGTATTTAACTTCATAAGGCATGTGATCTATCTAAAACATTTCCAATTATTACCCACAAGGAAATGGCCAGCCAGAATCCACTAACAAAAATCTGATCAGGCTCATAAAAAGGATGGGAAATGAGCATAAGAGGTTGTGGCATGAACACGTCAAAACAACCTTATGGGCTAATTGAATCACACCTAAACAAATCCTGAAAGCCTCACCATATGAGATAGTTTACGGGAAAAGTGTTGTGATGTCGATTACCCTAGAAATCCCTGCATTACAACTATTAAAACAAATTGAGATAGAGGAAAATGGGGCAATGCAAGTAAGACTTGTCAAGCTAGTAGAGCTCCAAGAGAAGCAGGAGGTTACTCATGAATCCATGATCAGCCACCATCAGGTGGTGAAAACTTGATTTAATCAAAAGACGTCGGAACTAGAATTCCAAGTTGGTACTATGGTTTTGAAATGGGATGCAAGGGTTTCCAAGCCTAGAAATCATGAAAAATTTGACCCCTTATGGATAGGACCCTTCAAAATCAGCATGTAAGTAGCACAATGCTTTTGAACTTGAGACCATGGAAGGCAACCCCTTGGCAATTCTAGTAAATAGGATTCACTTAAAGCCTTTCCATTGAGTCTCTTCATTTAAAGTATTGTATCATATGTATAGTTTTTGCTTTTCCTCATGTTTTTCTTTTCCTCATGTTTTTACCTTTTTTTTTTTCAATAAGTTTCAATACAGTGTCTCTCATGGGACATAGTTGCCTCTTTTTGAATTTTTAGAGGAAGTGCATCTTCCTAATTTTCCTCAAATTAATGATCCAACATATTTCTAAGATATTTTGGGGAAAAGATTGAATAATTGACACAAAATCTCTCAAAAACATAAATTTTGGTGCTTAGGGTCATTAAATAAAAAGGTCCATTATATGATGTGACTATATCTAATATAATTTAGAAACACATTCCATTGCCAATCCATCTCATAACTAGAAAACCATATGCAGTTGTAATGACTTGGTGAAACACCGATCTCTCATTCCATGACTCGGTATTAAACCAATCTCTCATGTTAACTTAATAAGTGTATACTATGTATACTTGGTTCCTTTACCCTTTTAGGGGTACCCAAGTGTTTATGTCTAAGAATCCTATCTGAATACTTATTACATATTCATCTAAAATCCTACATCTTAGACTAGGTGACATAGGACAATGCAACCAACAACTTGTGATACTTTGGCCAAAGTTTTTAAACATGTTTACCATGTTTACATTCCAAGATGACATACTCATTGAAAGGAATATGTCCTTCACCACACTTGTTTTGTTATCTAGAATGGTCTTTCTTGACTTCTGTCAACCCAATCTGATTCAAGGTTTCACACTAAACAAGGGAAGTAACATGCACTAGTGTGGAAGACTACTCATGGTGACTAAGGATACATAGACATACTCAATCGACTTACGTCGATTGGGTGTGTCTAGTCACCCTAAGTCAACATGAGTTGACCACAACACTAGCTCATGTTTCTATCTTTGTTTAGGGTGGAACCATGAGCCAAACCTCCACTTATGTCAATCGAGTTAATCAAACTAAGTGGGGTGTTGAGGCATAACAAGTTTGCATCATAGTATCCTCGTAATGACCCATGTCATTATGAAGGTACTATTTACGTAGTTGTTATGTTACAACATCCAATTGAGTTTCCTCAACTAGACTAACATACTTAAGATTATATTAGTTTATTAACCCAATTAATTATTATCTTAAATATTAATGATAACAACACTTTTAAGGGTTTACTAAGCATCATTTAACCTAAGAAGGTTATGAGATGTATTTTACATGAAAGGAAGGTATGTAGATAAAATATGCCTTCCTAAACACCATTGAATTCATGCTTAGGTTCATCTTAATCTTATCTGTTTATTTCATATGATCATCATGTCTGAACTTAATGTTATGAAAGTGTGATCATTAGATCTTTTTACTTCATTTTTAGCTTGTAACAAGCTTATTGAAACTTTTACTTTAGACTTCATAATATTGAAAGTCTAAATCCTTTTATTATCCTTTTTAAACATTCATGTTTCAATTATAGAAATATGCTTAAGGAAAACATACCAACCATCCTCATAATTTAATCATAACACCTAACAAGATCACAAATAAAAAGCTTTTTGTTTAACTTACAAGGAAAATATCTTTTTTTCCTTATCAAGGACTAATGTCCTAATTATAAAAAAATAGATCACATATGCTTTAGCATAACAAATAATTCATACACATTTATATAATCAAATCATATCCCTTTTTACTATTTAAGGATCTACCAAAGAGTATCAACTTAGTTGTGCTCTTTCACGTGAAATGAAATCAACTAATAGTGTAGATCCTTAATCCAAGAAGCTTATATATCATAAAATCTAATAAGTTGTGTAATCCCATATCACATGTATATCCAAATTTCCCCCCATCATGAATGATATTACTTAGTAATATATCACAACTTATGTCAATGAAAGTCTCATAAGTAAATTAACAATCAACAATCATCAAAGCAATTCATTTATCAAAAAGGGAGTGATCCACTCATTAAACTTAGGAATATTTCAAGGATTACAAAATGTCATTGCATCAATATAAAACTAGTTTTAATACATCTTCTTTCCGAAAAAAGTACATTTCAAAGTAATGTCGCTACATAGTCATCATAACAAAGAGATAATTTCTTTAGTAAAATAGATGTAACTTTCTATATGTCTTTCTCCTTTCATCTTTTATGAAATCCATCTACAAAATTGTTAGCATGAGTCAGTTCATATGAAATGAGCATGATAAACACTATAACGTTAAAACAATGTGCTTTTATCTAACTATTTCATAAAAGGAACCCTTTTGTTAATGAAATGGTTCCAAAATCACAAATTAAAATTAAAAAAGACTTTCCAAAAATATTACAAAACCAAGAAGGAGAGAGAAAGATCATAGAATCTCAATAAGTAATGTTTAAGTAAGAACTAATTAAATCAACATAATTAATTCTATCTCAAACACAAATATGAACTCATTACAACTGTTAGTCATCAAAAACAACAATATTTAAGAAAAGTAATTTCATATTTCTAACTTAATCTTAACTTCTCAATCAAGCTTCCAACTTAAGTTCCACAAACTCAACCTATTTTTTATTATTCAAGAAGAAGTACAATGATATAAACAACTACTTTATATAATAAGTATATATGTTGTTTTAATATTCAAAATGTTAACAATCAAATATTATAAATGATAAAAACAAAAATAAGAATATAAATATCATTCCATCAAACAATCTTACCTAACTCAAGCTCAACTCAGAGTCTAAGGATTAGATTGATCAAGAACAAGTCAACATTACAAGTAAGAAAATTTTAACCAAACAAAAATTAGAAACAAACCAACATAACTCATGGTATAAGTTCCTGAAGACCTGAATTCATTTCAAGTTAAACTCTAAAAAAAAAACATAACTAACATTCCAAAATTCCCAAAAAAAAACCACATCAACATAATATAAGTGTTTCCATAAGCTAACTACAAAGAAAAATGAAAAATTTTAAAAACACACAAGTTCAAGTCTTAATCTAAATTTCCAAATCAAGGAAAGGAAAGGAGAAGAAAGAGAAAAACAAGTTAAAAAAAATCAAGACTCAAATCATTCCTAAAGTCAATTACACTTCAAATCTAAAAAATCACATCAAGGAAAGAAACACCATGATCAAACAAAATGGTTTCAAGTCAATAAAAATCAAAATCAAAAAAAAAAAAAAGAAATCGATACTAAAATCCACAAAATCCAAATTCCACAAACTCAAAATTGGAACCTAAAAGAGTTTCAAAGATGAAGAATATCCCAAAAATAAAGAAGAAACATAGTTAAATCAAACCAATCCTATACTAAACCAAAATTTAAATTTATATCATAACTTAAAAAAAAAAACCAAACTAAATGTTACCCATTTTCACAAAGTTAACCCGATGAGGGTTTTTCATTCCAAGTAAACTCAACAACAAAAAAGAAGGAGAAAAATAAGTCTTTCATCAACAAAACTGGTTCACCCAAGAAGGTTATAACTACCATCAAAAAAAAGAAAAAAAAATAAAACAATTTCCTTAAAAAAACACACTTCTAAAGCATAAAAGACTTTCAAATGCCCAAATAAGATCAAAAATCTTACTATAAAACAACCAAGCCCTAAATGGAATGGGTAAAAAAATGAAAATTGAAAAGAAAACAAAACCAAAAACATTCAACATAGGTATACCTTCCTATTCATCTTCCACAAAGATATAGTCTCCCAAACATGGGTTCTACAAATGAAAAAAAGATTTGATATAGTTCCCATTTCATGGTGAGGATACATATATTGATCATATACCCCATAGAATATATAAATGAATATTAAAAAGTAAAAATAAATGGTCATATCACATGAAAAAATATTCGACCAAAAATGTTGGTTTCCCCAACTATTATCAACAAAAAAAACAAACCAAAATGAAAAACACAAAGATCTCCCTAAAACATAGGTGTATATCAAATATACCATGAAAAGTCCACCTATAAAGTTAGTCTTAACCATAAAAAGGAAGGAAATTTCTAATTTTAAAATCTAAGATTTCAACAAAAACTAACACAACTATTTTATGCATACACAATACCCAAACAAGGTATCCATTCAAACAAAGAAACAAACACAAATTTTCAATCAATGCCAAAAGAAATTTATTATAAAATAAGTTAACACATTAAATCAAAAAAAACAACCTAGATTCATAATAATACAACACACACAACATCATAAATGCATCCAAAAGAAACCAAGTCAAAAATGCCACCATAGAAGCAAGAAGAAGAAACACAAAAACCTAGAACCAAAAATTTTCCAAAAGAGAAGAGTTATTTTAATGAAAACATTTAAATAAAAGTAGAATATTTAAAGAGATAGGGCCTATCATGCCTGATAGAGCTCATGTCTTCTATTCCTCATTGCAAATCTTCAAGAAGAACCTTGATAGCAAATTTTCCAAAAATGCCAAAAATAAGCTCAAAAAACTTTCCTTTCTTCTCTTATAACTTCCTTGCTTAATTTTCATTACCATCACCACCATGCAAGGAAAAAATAGCATGCATAGATTCAAACTAGAGGTTTGAAAAATGAAAAACCACATGTAGAGCTACAAATCTCACAAAAACCAAATGAAACAATGAAAACTGAAAACCACCTTTTTCTCCAACTTCTCCTATTTCCTAGGTATTTTTCACAATGGCCGAGATCAATTATGCAAAAAAGAATGAAGAGTCCTTCCTTATCTCCCACCTTTTCCAACTCTTTGTTGGATATAACCAAAGTTTAAAACTCCATGCAACTAAACTTTAGTAGAGGTGACAACTCAGCCTCCTCTAAACTTTCATGCACTCACCAAAATTGGTCGGTAACAAGGTGTTTAAAGCCTCATTAAAACCTCTTAAATACTTAGAGATTGGTGCCACTGACACCCTTCATATGTCATCCATGCCATCCCTTTAGGCTAGTCCATGCCCTTAGGTTAGGTTCATAAACATTAGATTAGAAACCAACTTAGGTCCTTAGGTTAGTTTATTAGTTTAGTCTTAGGATATCCTAGTTACATGACTTAGGACCCCCTTCATCTAATCAACAAAATAATAAAAAAATCATCTAGTTTAAACTTAGGATAGGATAACAAACTTAGGAACTTAGATAAATTAGGTTCCCCCTAATAATTATAAAATTACAATTCAACATTACCGAATGAAGAATCAAAATGATGTTATTGGATCACTTAAGAAGGAGTGTGAGAAGAAAAAGTCACCAATGATCTCATGGCAACCTAGGTTCAGAAATCTAACATTCTTCCCAACTAGCTGGTCAAGATGACCTTGACATCATAAAATCAAAAGCATGCCTTGGATCATTGAAATTGATCCAAGGTATAGCTATCCTGCATCAGAAATCATAAAGACTAAAGCACAAGTTCAAATGCAATAAAGACTTATGAATGAGTTTAGGATGAATCAATTTCCTCTATCCACATGCAGTGAACATTCAACATAAGAAGAAGGAATGAAATACTTCATTTTAAATTTAGAATAGACATGGCAAGATTGTATCTATTTTTAGAAGATAACATATTATCTACAAAAAACATGATTACTTAGTTCACAAGAGTACACCATCTTCAAACAAGAATCACATATCAACATTTGCAACTTTGAGTAAAAAAGTCATCATAGATATCAACCATGTTAGAGGCATTACATACCTCCCCCTAAAAATCATCATCATCCCGATGATTAACTTAGTCCATATTCTTAAACAAGAAAAATAATCATAATTATAGTTCTTTTATCCACAAGTTCTCAAACAAAAACCAGATTTGAGGAATTCAAGTTTTCATAATTTATTACAACATTAAAATAGTTGTTTCAGTACTAATAAAAATATAGTACCTGCCCAAAACTGGTAGAAATTAAAGATAGCTTTAAAACAAAGTCTTTAATTATTTCCAACATTAGAACTAATTTGTTCAAATAAATGAGGAAAAATAGTTTTCATGTCCTCAAGGTTTTCCCATGTTGCACTTTCTTCATTAAACTGGTCCCATTGAACCTTGCATTGACTAATTTCATGATTTTGTAAGTGCAACTGGTGAGTTTCCAACACTCTTATGGGTTCAACCATGATTATTCTTGGGTCTTGGACCTACAAGGAATCCCAATTTAACACATGTGATAAATCTGAAACATATTTCTTAAGAAAAGAAATATGGAAAACATCATGCATTCATGACAAAGTGGGAGGTAATGCTAAGTGATAAGCTATAGGGATAATCACTTCAACAATCTCAAAAGGTCCCACAAAATGAGGTGATAATTTGGTTGCCTTGCCAAAGGTTATAGAGCTCTTTTTAGGCTTAACACGTAAAAAGACTTTTTCACCAAGTTCAAATTTCTTATCGATCCTTTTCAGATCTGCATAACTTTTTTACCTATCCTATGACTTCTTTTAATCATTCATGAATCATTTTAACTTTTGTTCCATTTCAGTAAGAATTTCAGGTCCAATTACCTCTCTATCTTCAATGTTATCCCAACTAACTGGAGTTCTGCATTTCCTTCCATATACAATGCTTGAAAGGTGCCATTTTTAAAGAGGCATGATATGTATTATTGTAAGAAAATTCAACTAAAGGAAGGTATTCTTCCCATTTGTACTGTTGATCCATGTAGTACATTCGTAACATATCTTCCAAAACTTGATTAACTCTCTCTGTTTGACCATCTTTTTGGATGGTATGTGAACTAAAATTTAGTTTTGTTCCTAAGGCTGCATTTAGCATTTTCCAAAAATGAGATGTCATTCTAGGGTCCCTATCAGATATAATCAATTTAGGTACTCCATGTAATCTAAAAATTTCATGCACAAATATTTTTGCTAAAACAAGTGAATCATCTTTAAGATTACCAACAATAAAATGTGCTACTTTTTTTCAATTTATCAACCACAACTAAAATAACATCATGTTTATTTCTAGACATAGGAAACCCCTAAAAAAAATCCATGCTAATTACTTGCCACTTATATTGTGGTATGCTATGAGGATATAATAAACCAGTTGGGTGCATATGCTCAGCCTTAACACACTGACATTCCCAAGTGTGAAACAAAATCAGTTATGTCTTTCTTCATCCCTTTCCAAAAATATTGTTGTTTTACATCAAGCAAGCATTTTTGTAATACCGGGATGTCTGAGTAAGGTGAATTATGAAATTCCATCATTAAATTTTTCCTTAACTCATTTCCCAAAGGTACATATACCCACTTTTCATATCTTAAAATTCCTTCATTATCAAAGTTAAAACCTTTGTATCTTGCATCATTAGGATCTGCAACAAGTGTTGTTTTTACCTGCTAAAAGTATAAATCAAGATTCCATGATACTTTTTACCTCATCCTTAAACTGAGTTCTCAAAGTTATAAGTGTAATATGTTTCCTATGACTTAGTGCATCTACCACTTTATTTTCTTTTCCTTTAATGTAACTTATGTCAAAATCATATTGTGACAAAAACTCTAACCATCTTCATTGTCTTGCATTCAGATTTGGCTGAGTGAAAATATACTTCAGCCCAAGATGATTAGTCTTTAATTCAAAAGGTCTTCCTAAAAGATAATGTCTCCATACTTGAAGTGCATGAACTATGGCAACAAGCTCTAGGTCATGGGGAGCATAATTCAACTCATGTAACTTGATTTTTTTTCTCTCATATGCTATAACATGATCATTTTGTAAATAGAATACCTCCAAGTCCTTCACCGGAAGCATTGTAACTACCGTAAAGTTTCCATTTGGATCTGGTACAACCAAAATAGGTGCAGATGTTAACTGATCTTTAAGAGTTTTAAATGTTGATTCACATTTATCACTCCACACAAACTTTTTGTCTTTCTTTTGTAATGAAGTTATGGGAAACAAATTTTGAAAAGTCCTTAACAAAAATTTTCTATAAGTAACCAACAAGCCCCATGAAGCTTCTGACTTCATGTACATTTTTAGGTGTAGGCCATTCAGTTATGGAAACAATATTTGATGGATCAACTGTTATTCCATCTTTTTTCTTATGACATGTCCTAAATAGTGCACTTTTGTTTCATAAAAAGAACATTTGGACAACTTACCATACAATCTTCTCTTTCTTAAGATTTCAAGTACTATTTTCAAATGCTCATGATGCTCATCAATGATTTTAGAATAGATAAGAATATCATCCAAGAATACAAGTACAAACTTTTCTAGGTATTCTTGAAAGATATTATTCATTAAATTCATAAAATTTGTAGGTGCATTTGTCAAACCAAAAGGTAAAACCATGAATTCATAATGTCCATACCTTGTCCTAAAGGTTGTTTTATGAATATCTTCATCTTTGATTCTTAACTAGTGATACCTAGAATGAAGATCTATCTTAGAATATATATGATGCACCACACATCTGATCAAACAAATCATCAATTCTAGGAAGTGGATATCTATTTTTGATTGTTTCTTTGTTTAACATCCTATAATCAATACAAAGTCTAAGTGTTCCATCTTTCTTTTTCACAAAAAATTACCGGTGCTCCCAAGGTGAGACACTCGGTCTTATCAAACCCTTAGAAAAAACTCTTGTAATTATGCCTTAAGCTCTACTAGTTCAATGGTAGTCATTCGATAAGGTGCCTTGGAAATAGGCTCAAGTTCTGGTTTGATTTCTATTGTGAAGTCAAATTCTTGTTTGGGTGGAAGACCGGGTAGTTCTTCTAGAAACACATCGCTGAAATCTCTTAACAATGGAATTTTTTCCAAGAAATCACTATCCCTTTTTAGTTGTTTTCAAATTTTTTTACTGCATACAAAGTGTAACCTTTATTTTTGGCCTTTTTAAGTTGCATAGATGACAATTTTCTAACTGAAATTTCTCATTTTACCCCTTGGATGTGTTGTTTTTTTACAGATCATCAAGAAAACTAATGTGTTTTTCAAAACAATCAACTTTTCTTTATGATCAAAAAGCTAGTTAACACCTATTATGACATCATATGACCCCAAAGGAGCAACATAAAGATCTACTTTAGTGGAAAAATTAGGTAATTCTAGGACTGCTCCAAAAAGACATTTACTAACAAGTATGGACAACATTATTTCCATAATGTACAGTCCAAGATTTTTCCATTATTCCATCTTTTCTTTTTAGTTTTTGCTAAGCTAATTTACTAGAAATAAAACATTTATAGCTCAGTATCAAAAAGTATAGTAATAGGCATACCAAATAATTTACCTGGCACTTCTATGGGCGTAACTTTACTTTTTCAACTTGTTTATCAGCTACTGCAACATGTATCTTATGTTGTTGATTGTTGTCATCTTTCTTTAGAGGGAACTGATTTGCATAGTGATCCTTACCATAGTTAAAACAACCCCTAGGTCCTCTTTTTGGTTCAAATTTATTTCTAGCCCTGAAATTATTTTTTTTCCTCCAAAGGACTTTTGTCCATTGTTATTATTCTTCACAAAGTTGTTTCAAATGTTTTGTAGTAGGTTTATTTTTTTGTTTTTTCTTATTATTATCAGTTAAAAACTTATTTTTGGCACCAAAATTTTTCCATGCCACCTTTTTGGGTGCAAGAGATGAAGAAGAATTAGGAATTTTCTTACGATTCTCTTCCTTATGGGTAGAAATTGCTTTTAATTTATGTTCTTGCCGAATGGATTTTTCTACAACCCCTTCCATGGTGGTTGGGTTGTGAACATCTACTTCACCCCCTATGATAGGATTCAATCCCATAATAAACTTATGTATCCTAAACTTCTCATCAGTTTGATATTGAGGAATGTACTTAAGAAGTTTAGTAAACCTCTCCCAGTACTCTGTTATAGTTAATTTTCCTTGAATTAAATTCTGAAATTCTATCATTTTTTGATCATAATAGAGTTGTGGCAGCCAACATGTTTCCTAAAGTAGCTCTTAAACTAATCCCAAGTGATGCTTGATTCATCAATGTTTAATTCATCTTTACGGTTGTCCCACTAGGAGGATGCCTCATGGGAAAGTTGATAAGCTCCCCATACTACTTTTTTTTCTGAGAAGTTCCTTATTGCAAAGTACTTCTCCATTTCATTGAGCCAATTCTCAGCTCCATCCCCTAGTGTAGTGCCATCAAACTTTGGTGGACTTATCCTCTTTATGTCATTTGTGAGTTCAGCTGCTAATCTTGCCTTTTTATTTTAGGTGATTGGGTACATTTGCATTTGCATTCACAACATTATTATTGACATTCACAACATTGTTATCTATTGCATTATTATTATCAATGCCCAAATTTCTAGCATTGGCATTGTCCCCTGGAGGTGGCTGATTGTTATTACCAACATCATCTTCCTCCTCATTACCCATTACTTGTTGTTCAAGTACAACTAGATGATCTCTTGTGTCCAATAGGGAAACAAGAATCTCATCAATTTTTTTTGTGGTAGCTACCTCTCCACCTAGAGGTGGATTATTTTCAAGCACCTCCCTTGTTCTAACCATTTTTGTTAACAAGAAAATTAATTTTTTATTAGATATGGACTCAATAGGTCCAAGAGCTGCAACCTTCAACTTCTCTGATACCAAGATGTAACATCCTCATTTTAAGACTTTAGAAACAAGGAATTTTTTTTTACATAATGTTCTCTATTCTAAATTAATATAATTTAGAACACACATTCCATTTCCAATCCATCTCATAAAAAAACCATATGCAACTGTAAATGACTGGTGAGACACCGATCTCTCATTCCATGACTCAGTATTAAACCGATCTCTCATGTTAACTTAATAATGTGTATACTATGTATACTTGGTTCCTTTACCCTTTTAGGGGTACCCAAGTGTTCTATCTAAGAATCCTATCTGAATATATTATTACCGATATTCATCTAAAATCTTACATCTTAGACTAGGTGACATAGGACAATGCAACCAACAACTTTGTGATACTTTGCCAAAGTTTTTAAACATGTTTACCATGTTTACATTCCAAGATGACATACTCATTGTCAAAAGGAATATGTCCTTCACCACACTTTTTTGTTATCTAGAATGGTCTTTTTCTTGACTTCTGTCAACCCAATCTGATTCAAAGTTTACACACTAAACAAGGGAAATAACATGCACTAGTGTGGAAGACTACTCATGGTGACTAAGGATACATAGACATACTCAATCGACTTATGTCGATTGGGTGTGTCTAGTCACCCTAAGTCAACATGAGTTGACCACAACACTAGCTCATGTTTCTATCTTTGTTTAGGGTGGAACCATGAGCCAAACTTCCACTTATGTCAATCAAGTTAATCAAACTAAGTGGGGTGTTGAGGCATAAAGATGCATCATAGTATCCTCATAATGACCCATGTCATTATGAAGGTACTATGTTGTAGTTGTTATGTTTCAACATCCAACTGAGTTTCCTCAACTAGACTAACATACTTAATATTATATTAGTTTATTAACCCAATCAATTATTATCTTATAGATTAATGATAACAACACTTTTAAGGGTTTACTAAGCATCATTTAACCTAAGAAGGTTATGAGGTGTATTTTACATGAAAGGAAGGTATGTAGATAAAATATTCCTTCCTAAACACCCTAAATTCATGCTTAGGTTCATCTTAATCTTATCTATTTATTTCATATGTCATCATGATTGAACTTAATGTTATGAAAGTGTGATCATTAGATCTTTTACTTCAGTTTTAGCTTGTAACAAGCTTATTGAAACTTTTACTTTAGACTTCATAATGAAAGTCTAAATCCTTTTATTATCCTTTTTAAACATTCATGTTTCAATTATAGAAAAATATGCTTAAGGAAAAACACAACCAACCATCCTCATAATTTAATCATAACACCTAACAAGATCTCAAATAAATCTCTTTGTTTAATTACAAGGAAAATATCATTTTTCCTTATCAAGGACTAATGTCCTAATTATGAAAATAGAATCACATATGCTTTAGCATAACAAAGAATTCATACACATTTATATAATTAATCATATTCCCTTTTTACTATTTAAGGATCTACCAAAGAGTATCAACTTAGTTGTGCTCTCTTTCATGTGAAATGAAAATCAACTATTAGTGTAGATCCTTAATCCAAGAAGCTTATATATTATAAGATCTATTAAGTTTTGTAATCCCATATCACATGCATATCCAAATTTCCCCCCATCATGAATGATATTACTTAGTAATATATCACACTTATGTCAATGAAAGTCTCATAAGTAAATCAATCAATAATCAACAATCATCAAAGCAATTCATTTATCAAAAAGGAGTGATCCACTCACTAAACTTAGGAATATTTCAAGGATTACAAAATGTCATTGCATCAATATAAAACTAGTTTTAATACATCTTCTTTTTCGAAAAAAGTACATTTCAAGTAATGTCACTACATAGTCATCATAATAAAGAGATAATTTCTTTAGTAAAATAGATGTAACTTTCTATATGTCTTTCTCCTTTCATCTTTTACAAAATCCATCTACAAAATTGTTAGCATGAGTCAGTTCATATGAACTGAGCATGATAAATGCTATAATGTTAAAAACAATGTGCTTTTATCTAACTATTTCATAAAAGGAACCTATGTTTGTTAATGAAAATGGTTCCAAAATCACAAATTAAGATTAACAAAAAGACTTTCCCAAAAGATTACAAAACCAAGAAGGAGAGAGAAAGATCATAGAATCTACAATAAGTAATGTTTAAGTAAGAACTAATTAAATCAACATAATTAATTCTATCTCAAACACAAATATGAACTCATTACAACTGTTAGTCATCTAAACAACAATATTTAAGAAAGAAGTAATTCATATTTCTAACTTAATCTTAACTTCTCAATCAAGCTTCAACTTAAGTTCAACAACTCAACCTATTTCTTATTCAAGAAGAAGTACAATGATATAAACAAACTACCTTTCTATAATAAGTATGTTTTTTATATATTCAAAAGTTAACAACTTGTATTATGATTGTATGATCAAACAAGAATCTCAATCTAATATCATCAATCATCAAACAATCTTACCTAATTCAAGCTCAATCATAATTCTAAGAATTAAGATTAGATTGATCAAGAACAAGTCCAACATTATAGGTAAGAAAAGTTTTAACCACACAATAAATTAAATAAACACCCAACAAAACAACATAACTCATGTATAAGTTCCCTAAAGGTATCCTACAATTCATTTCAAAAGATTTAGGACTCTAAAAGAATCAAACATAACTAAACATTCCAAACTTCCAAAAAAAAACACTACTTCAATCTTCATCAATTGTTTCCATAAGCTACCAAAGAAGAATTGAGAAAATTTTTAAACAACACACAAGTTCAAACTAATCAATTCCAAATCAAAGGAAAGAAGGAGAGAACTAAAAGTTAAAGAACCAACTCAAGACCCAAATCATTTCAAAGGAGACATTCTTACACTCAGACCAATCTGCATCAAGGTCAAGGAAACACCATGATCAAACACAAAAATTCAATTGCAATAAAAAAAAAAGAAGTAAAAACTCTTAAGTGGTCAAAAAGAAAAAAAAAAGAAAAGAATAAAAAAAAAATTGAAACACACCCAAAATCAAAAGTTCACAACTCAAAATTGGAATCAAACTAAAAGAGTATCCAAAAAAAGAATACTTCCTCTAAGAAGAAAAAATAGAGTTTATTCAGATTCAAATCCTATAAAAACCATTTAAAGTTATATCACAACTTAAAAAAATTCCAACTAATAGTTACCCATTTTCATAGGCTAACCCAGATGGGTTTAATTCCAAGTAAACTCAAACAAAAAAAAGGAAGGAAAAATACTAGTCTCTCATCAACCAAACTGGTTCACCAAAAAGTTACAATACTCCAAACAAAGAAAGAGAGAAAAAATAAAAATAGTTTCCTTAAAAAAAACACTTCCAGTGATAAATAAAAAAACTTTGAATGCCCAAATAAGATCAACAAAATCTTACCTATAACAACAACATAGCCCAGAATGGGTAATAAAAAAAAATTCAAAAAAAGAAAAAAACAAAAACATTCAAATAGTATACCTTCCTATTCATCTTCCATGAAAGATACTATCTCCCAAACAAGGTCTACAAATGAAACAAAAGATTTGATATAGTTCCCATTTCATGGTGAAATAAAATAAGCATAACCTGAATATAAATATAAAATTTAAATATTCAAAGTAAAAAAAAATATAGTCATGAAACAATTCAACAAAATATAGTTGGTCCCCACTACCATCAAAAAAAAAAACCAACCAAAATGAAGAACACAAAGATTCCCCTTAAGTCACATAGTATATCTCAAACTATCATGATGAATTCCACCTATAAGGTTAGTCTCCAAAGTTAAACCATTACTAATAAGGAGAAATTCACCATTAAATCTAAAATATAGATAATAAAAAGGAGAAATTTAAAAATCTAATATTTCAATCAAAAAAACTATTTATGCTTACACATTACCCAAACAAGGTAATCCATCCAACAAAGATACAAACACATACTTGTATCAATATCCAAAGAAATTTTCATATGCAAATATAAATAACACAAAAAAAATCAATACAACCCAGATTTCATAATCAACACACACACACAACATCATAATGCATCCAAGAAACCAAGTCAAAAAAAAATGCCATTAAAGCAAGGAGAAGAAACACAAAACCAGAACCAAAAGTTTCCAATCAAGAAGAGTTATTTTAATGAAGACATTTAAATAAAAGTAGAAGATTTAAAGAGATAGGGCCTATCATGATCCTGATAGATCTCATTCTCTTCTATTCCTTGTTGCAAATATTCAAGTAGAACCTCGATAGCAAATTTCCATGAAAATGCCAAAAACCAAGCTCTGAAACTTTCCTTTTTCTTCCTCTTATAACTTCTTACTTATTTCCATTACCATCACTGCCATGCAAGGTGAAAATAAGCATGCACATATTCAAACTGGAGGTTCAAAAATGAAAACCACATGCAGAGCTACAAAGCTCACAAAAACCAAATGAAACAATGAAAACTGAAAACCACCTTTTTTTCTCCAACTTCTCCTATTTCCTAGGTTTTTTTCACAATGGCCGAGATCAATTAATGCAAATAGGACTGACAGAGTCCTTCCTTATTCCCACCTTTTCCAACTCCAAGTTGGCTATAACCAAAGTTTAAAACTCCATGCAACCAAACTTTAGTAGAGGTGACAACTCATCCTCCTCTAAACTTTCATGCACTCACCAAAATTGGTGGTAACAAGGTGTTTAATGCCACATTAAAACCTCTTAAATACTTAGAATTGGTGCCACCGACACCCCTTCTTGTATGTCATCCATGCCATCCCCTTTAGGCTAGTCCATGCCCTTAGGTTAGGTTCATAAACATTAGATTAGAAACCAACTTAGGTCCTTAGGTTAGTTTATTAGTTTAGTCTTAGGATATCCTAGTTACATGACTTAGGATTCCCTTCATCTAATAAACAACCACATTAATAAAATCATCTAGCTTAAACTTAGGATAGGATAACAAACTTAGGAACTTAGATAAAAGGTTCCCCCTTAATAATTATTAAAATTACCAATTCAACATTACCAAATGAAGAATCAAAATGACGTTATTGGATCACTTAAGAAGGATGTGTGTCAAAAAAAGTCACCCATGATCCCATGGAATGACCTAGGTTCAGAAATCTAACATTCTACCCAGCTCTGGTCAAGATGACCTTGACATCATAAAATTGAAAGCATGCCTTGGATCACTAAAATTGATCCAAGGTATAGCTATCTATGCATCAAAATCATAAAGACTGAAGCACAAGTTCAAATGCAATAAAGACTTATGAACAAGTTTAGGTTGAATCAATTTCCTCTATCCACATGTAAAGTGAACATTCAACATAAGAAGAAATGAAATACTTCATTTTAAATTCAGAATAGACATGGAAAGAATTGTATCTATTTTCAAAAGATAACATATTATCTACACAAACATGATTACTTAGTTCACAACGAGGATTCCCATTCCCGTGAAGTAACTAATGGTGGATTCTTAAGATGCCTCCTCCATGCCAAAATTCATTTTCAGATAAGAATTTCCATGATTGGTAGATGGTGTCCCTATTCGTAATGAGTTCCACGAAGGAGCAGACGTACTTCTTTGACTTCACCGAAGTCATTTCAGAGTCTAACGAGCAGCTCACTATGTTCCCAGTAGGCTCTACCTTTAGGTATTCCTCGTATTTGTTCCACCTTATTTTATATTAGAATGCCCAGTACCTCAGCCAGTACATGACTCTAATGTTATGGGATGTGGAGGTAGACCCCCAAAATATCATTCCAGTGTCCTCTTAGACTCATGTGTTGTCCCACTCATCGGATGTATATGAATTTTTAACTCTTTTGTGGAGCCCCTCCTACACAAATTTGACCCAAAAGGGGTCAATAATAGAATGAATAGCTTTGTTCAGTCCATCCTCGTAGATCCCCTTCACCCTTGTGATTATTTTTTTGGGGCAGGACATTCTATGATTTGGTTGCATGGTTTCCGAGATGAATCCTTTATGCTCCTAAGGGTCCTCACAACACGAGGTGGTGGGTCTAGAGATAACCAGGAAGTTGGTACTCTTGGATGTTGAATTTATCTCTGGTCAAAAAAAGAAGGCACTTTTTGACCTCCCCTTGAGTAAGGGAGGAATTAATGTGATTAAACACAAGGTGGAGCATATGCTCACATAAAAGCTAGCTTCCTACAACTTCGCCCTAATTTAGGACTCATGGAGGTATGACTTGGATGATACAATGTACTCAAATTTAGTTTGGAACAAAGTTTCACACTCCTGCAAGCACAAGTCAAGGAATTTTTTTGAATACATACGGTCCCCTTGGGTATATTCACCCGACATGTTCATCAAGCTCAGTGACACATTCAATTCCGTGAGTGAGAGTCATTCCACCTAGTCTAACACAGGTATGATCCCACCCTCACAATGACATGAGGACTCAAAGTGGCCCTACGTAATAAGGAATGGAGCATAGAAAAAATTGAAGCCTATTGGAAGTATAGGCAGGAGATCAGAAAAACCACCCTCAATTTTGAGGGTGTGACACGACCCAAAATTTCACACACAAACAACACAAAGAAATACGGGATAATTTTTTTTTTTGACTTGTTTGACACATAACACGACACAACATGTCGTCGGCAAAGAAGTTACAACCAACTCGGGAACCACTTGTTACGAGGATGACCACAAGGTCGCACGAAAACGTTCACACTCAAAGGATAATACACTTCTCTTTTGTGAGAACAACATAGACGTCCAACCACATGACACTCACATGCCTAGGCAAGCCACACGTAAGAAATGATGAAGGTTATTTATTTTGATAAAACACCCTTTAACTCGTGACTTATGTTTTCGTAAAGATTCAATATATGATTCGCACAAATTCATCTTACCAACTGAGTTATTTTCTTATACACTGTAGAGTAGTTCACTTAAAGTCTTCTCCTACTTGCTAAATCTTATTATCTTCCTAGAAACTAACCATTATTTTCCCTTAAGCTTGTTTAAGAGTTCACCCAAAAGGGGTAGTGTTCACTAGTTTAGCTAGGGATATCAATTTATAAAAAAATTACTTTACAAGGGTAGTTTCACCTTTGAGTACTTCAGGAATCTCTTGTTCTCAAGTAAGTCATCTCTACATTAATTTATCTGAATATATATATTTTAGTTAACTTCTATAAGGGTTAACCACTCCATTTAATTTTACTTATATCACATCATTACAAGGTGTCAGAGAGTTTTGACTTAACACTTTATTCTCAAAAACAAGGTTTTACAATACTTATGCCAATGTAATGATTGAATATCATTTCTCACCAAGGTAAGTTACTAGTCTAACAACAAAAGGGAAAGAACACTTCACCACGTAGTTTTTCCGAACATACCAAGACAAGAGATCTTCTAAACTCCTTGCAAGCAAAGTTACAAAATTTACAACGCATTGAAATTTCTACAAAGAACTTCATAATTTGAACTGATGAAACTTTTACACTCTTTTCCTTTAATCTACTCGCATAATCCATCTGCACAAATATTTACTAGAGTCAGTTCACTAGAACTGAGCATGATAAGATATAAACCTCACCTAATAATTTATGCCATTGAGCATATAAATAAATGAAAGTTTGCAATACTCCTTATCAAATAAATTTCTAACATACATCTAAAACTTAATCGCACATCTCATGATAATACATTTCATACTCATTAATGTTCACTTCCTTAAGATCTCGCTTACATAAGAACACAATTCCAAGTGACTAGATATACAACCTTAACCATACGCAATCAATCATACTTAAATTACAATAATAATAATAACACTCACCTAATACCCTCAACCTACTTCACATATATAAGTATCCAACAATATTATCTTTCAATTAAATAAAAGCACCAACGACATTAAGTTTATATAATAAATACAAGTATCAATCTTATATTATTCATCGATATTACCCAAGTATCAAACCTTCATAGATAATCAGTGATATGTAAGTATAATTTGGATATTTATCTCACAATTTTAAGAATATACTTATGTTAACAAAGATTCCATCAATCCACAAGTTCATATATTATTAGGTATCCTTTTGGTTGCTTATTCCATGCCTTTATATGTTTCTATTAGTATAAGGGTCCAACTCATTGGAATGAGTTACGATCAACAATATTGTCATATTTTGCTAATATGTCAAAGATACATTTGACTAACTAGGATATGTAAGCGCGGTCCAAGCCACTATAATTACAAGTATCAACATTATCTCAACTCCCAATTGAGATGCAAGTATCAATTTTTAGCTAACATAATAATCATCGTAAATGCCAGAAAATATTCCACTCGTTAACCAAGTATTGAAAAAAACATATTTATCCTTACTGGTTACCTGATAACATAACATACCCTGTTATATAATTCAACCTCCACTTGCATACCCCAATTTATGGGTATTAATTATTGTTCTAAAAAATGAAGTTAAATAATTTCAGGTGGACTTATATCCTTACTGTCATACATGATATGCACAGTCCCATTATGGTAGTTGTCACCTTTACTTAAGGCTATGCATGACTCCATTTTAGGGTAGTTATCTTAACTTCCCTAATCATCATGCGTTTTCCGACCAAAAAGTCTTTCGACAAGCTTCAAGGTCAAAGTATAAGATATATTTATAATTTCATATTTCAAGCATTGCACGAATTCATATGCATGAGGACATCACATATCAATCAAACTTGAAGAATGTCGACATTCATGAGAGTTCAATGTATCCAATATTACTTTAACCGATTCAAAGATCCAAGTAGTGCCTCAAAATTATTCATAGAATTATCCACACACGATAATGACTTGCGTGCATAACATATTCGTAAAGTTCATAGAAAACCCATTAACGCATGCATCGGGAGGGTTCCAATCTAACAATAAGCTCATAGTAATAATAATAGCAGAGGGCCGGTGAGGGATTTTCAATAATCCCCAAGGTAAATGATAATCAAATGACTCGGGATGGAGCTATCTAGAAAGACCAATAAAACTAGTATGACTCTTCCCAAATAAAAGCCCCCAATCTTAATGGGAGTTTATATTATTATAAATCCACAAGTAAAATCCAAATACATCATATCGGAAATTCCCTTTTCAAGCCATGTTCTACATAATATAAAAATACAAGAAAAATTATAAACCTCATTCACGCTCCATAATATTTTCTAAAAACCATCATTCAAAGGAAGAATCAAGGCAAAAAGATAAACCAACATTATAAGATAGGCAAGAATCGATGTAGAGATTTCTTCTACTCAAATAGTAAATAAGATAAACTATAAAGGAGGAGAGAGATACTTCATGCAATTATGATTAAAATTCATTTGAAACCCATCTCTTTTCGGGCATCTCTTTCAAGAAAGAGTCAATATATGTAAATGCATGTTATATAATATCCGAGTCCAAACGCTATCGATTTAGTAAAACAAAAACACATCAACATTCCAAAAGAAACCCACATCTACAAAGAATCGAAAAAAATTGCAAAGATTGATTTACCCAAATACTAGAGGGATAAATCATTAAGAGAGAGGGTTAGTCTTATCATGCATGTTTGGGGCTTCCTCATGCAGCCACGCGAACCAAGGCTCCCAAAGCAGCTACAATATATTCCAAAAACATTCATTTCCCTCAAGACGTAGATCTCTCATGCAAGCTTCATGGCAGCTTCCTCGGCACATGTGAGAGGCGGGCCACCATGTCGTTTTCTATCATCCAGATAAAATAGATTCGATAAGTGTCTGCCCTGCTTGAGATGAATCCTTTGATTTTTCCTGAGTCGAAAGAAGTACCTACATTGTAACTGAGGTGTCGAGAGTTTTGACTTAACACTTTATTCTAAAAAACAAGGTTTTACAATACTTATGCTAATGTAATGATTGACTATCATTTCTCTCCAAGGTAAGTTACTAGTCTAACAACAAAAGGGAAAGAACACTTCACCACGTAGTTTCTAACATACCAAGACAAGAGATCTTTAAACTCCTTGCAAGCAAAGTTACAAAATTTACAACGCATTGAACTTTCTACAAAGAACTTCATAATTTGAACTGATGAAACTTTTACACTATTTTCCTTTAATCTACTTGCATAATCCATCTCGCACAAATATTTACTAGAGTCATTCGGGCTTACAGAACTAAGCATAATAAGATATAAACCTCACCTAATAATTTATGCCATTGAGCATATAAATAAATGAAAGTTTGCAATACTCCTTATCAAATAAATTTCTAACATACATCTAAAACTTAATCGCACATCTCATGATAATACATTTCATACTCATTAATGTTCACTTCCTTAAGATCTCGCTTACATAAGAACACAATTCCAAGTGACTAGATATACAACCTTAACCATGCAATCAATCATACTTAAATTACGGTAATAATAATAACGCTCACCTAATACCTCGACCTACTTCACATATATAAGTATCCAACAATATTATCTTTCAATTAAATAAAAGCACCAACGACATTAAGTTTATATAATAAATACAAGTATCAATCTTATATTATTCATCGATATTACCCAAGTATCAAACCTTCATAGATAATCATTGATATGTAAGTATAAATTGGATATTTATCTCACAATTTTAAGAATATACTTATGTTAACAAAGATTCCACCAATCCACAAGTTCATATATTATTAGGTATCCTTTTGGTTGCTTATTCCATGCCTTTATATGTTTCTATTAGTATAAGGGTCCAACTCATTGGAATGAGTTACGATCAACAACAATATTGTCATATTTTGCTAATATGTCAAAGATACATTTGACTACTAGGATATGTAAGCGGTCCAAGCCACTATAATTACAAGTATCAACATTATCTCAACTCCCAATTGAGATGCAAGTATCAATTTTTAGCTAACATAATAATCATCGTAAATGCAGAAAATATTCCACTCGTTAACCAAGTATTGAAAAAAACATATTTATCCTTACTTTGGTTACCCGATAACATAACATACCCCGTTATATAATTCAACCTCCACTTGCATACCCCAATTTATGGGTATTAATTATTGTTCTAAAAATGAAGTTAAATAATTTCAAGGTGGACTTATATCCTTACTCATCATACATGATATGGAAATCCATTATGGTAGTTGTCACCTTTACTTAAGGCTATGCATGACTCCATTTTAGGGTAGTTATCTTAACTTCCCTAATCATCTGCTTTTCCGACCAAAAGTCTTTCACAAGCTTCAAGGTCAAAGTATAAGATATATTTATAATTTCATATTTCAAGCATTGCCGAATTCATATGCATGAGGACATCACATATCAATCAAACTTGAAGAATGTCGACATTCATGAGAGTTCAATGTATCCAATATTACTTTAACCGATTCAAAGATCCAAGTAGTGCCTCAAAATTATTCATAGAATTATCCACACACGATAATGACTTGCATGTGCATAACATATTCGTAAAGTTCATAGAAAACCCATTAACGCATGCATCGCCGAGGAGGGTTCCATCTAACAATAAGCTCATAGTAATAATAATAAGAGAGGGCTCGTGAGGGATTTTCAATAATCCCCAAGGTAAATGATAATCAAATGACTCAGGATGGAGCTATCTAGAAAGACCAATAAAACTAGTATGACTCTTCCCAAATAAAAGCCCCAATCTTAATGGGAGTTTATATTATTATAAATCCACAAGTAAAATCCAAATACAAATGCCATATCGGAAATTCCCTTTTTCAAGCCATGTTCTACATAATATAAAAATACAAGAAAAATTATAAACCTCATTCACGCTCCATAATATTTTCTACGAAACCATCATTCAAAGGAAGAATCAAGGCAAAAAGATAAACCAACATTATAAGATCGGTAGAGGGCAAGAATCGATGTAGAGATTTCTTCTACTCAAATAGTAAATAAGATAAACTATAAAGGAGGAGAGAGATCACCATGCAATTATGATTAAAATTCATTTGAAACCCATCTCTTTCTGGGCATCTCTTTCAAGAAAGAGTCAATATATGTAAATGCATGTTATATAATATCCAGAGTCCAAACGCTATCGATTTAGTAAAACAAAAACACATCAACATTCCAAAAGAAACCCACATCTACAGCAATCGAAAAAAATTGCAAAGATTGATTTACCCAAATACTAGAGGGGATAAATCATTAAGAGAGAGGGTTAGTCTTATCATGCATGTTTGGGGCTTCCTCAATGCAGCCACGTCGAACCAAGGCTCCAGCAGCTACAATATATTCCAAAACATTCATTTCCCTCAAAGATTTAGATCTCTCATGCAAGCTTCATGGCGCACTGCTGGTACCATTGGGGAGAGGCGGGCCACCATGTCATTTTCTATCATCCAGGATAAAATAGATTCGAATGTTGTTCGCCCGGCTTGGAGATGAATCCTTTGATTTTTCTCTGAGTCGAAAGAAGTACCTACATTCGGTAACCAGTGTCGAGAGTTTTGACTTAACACTTTATTCTAAAAAACAAGGTTTTACAATACTTATGCTAATGTAATGATTGACTATCATTTCTCTCCAAGGTAAGTTACTAGTCTAACAACAAAAGGGAAAGAACACTTCACCACGTAGTTTTCAGAACATACCAAGACAAGAGATCTTCTAAACTCCTTGCAAGCAAAGTTACAAAATTTACAACGCATTGAACTTTCTACAAAGAACTTCATAATTTGAACTGATGAAACTTTTACACTATTTTCCTTTAATCTACTTGCATAATCCATCTGCACAAATATTTACTAGAGTCAGTTCGCTAGAACTAAGCATAATAAGATATAAACCTCACCTAATAATTTATGCCATTGAGCATATAAATAAATGAAAGTTTGCAATACTCCTTATCAAATAAATTTCTAACATACATTAAAACTTAACTGCACATCTCATGATAATACATTTCATACTCATTAATGTTCACTTCCTTAAGATCTGCTTACATAAGAACACAATTCCAAGTGACTAGATATACAACCTTAACCATGCAATCAATCATACTTAAATTACAGTAATAATAATAACGCTCACCTAATACCCTCGACCTACTTCACATATATAAGTATCCAACAATATTATCTTTCAATTAAATAAAAGCACCAACGACATTAAGTTTATATAATAAATACAAGTATCAATCTTATATTATTCATCGATATTACCCAAGTATCAAACCTTCATAGATAATCAGTGATATGTAAGTATAATTTGGATATTTATCTCACAATTTTAAGAATATACTTATGTTAACAAAGATTCCATCAATCCACAAGTTCATATATTATTAGGTATCCTTTTGGTTGCTTATTCCATGCCTTTATATGTTTCTATTAGTATAAGGGTCCAACTCATTGGAATGAGTTACGATCAACAATATTGTCATATTTTGCTAATATGTCAAAGATACATTTGACTAACTAGGATATGTAAGCGTGGTCCAAGCCACTATAAATACAAGTATCAACATTATCTCAACTCCCAATTGAGATGCAAGTATCAATTTTTAGCTAACATAATAATCATCGTAAATGCCAGAAAATATTCCACTCGTTAACCAAGTATTGAAATAACATATTTATCCATACTGGTTACCGATAACATAACATACCCGTTATATAATTCAACCTCCACTTGCATACCCCAATTTATGGGTATTAATTATTGTTCTATAAAATGAAGTTAAATAATTTGGTGGACTTATATCCTTACATGTCATACATGATATGCACCTGCATCCCATTATGGTAGTTATCACCTTTACTTAAGGCTATGCATGACTCCATTTTAGGGTAGTTATCTTAACTTCCCTATTCATCTGCATTTTCCTACCAAAAAGTCTTTAACAAGCTTCAAGGTCAAAGTATAAGATATATTTATAATTTCATATTTCAAGCATTGCTCGAATTCATATGCATGAGGACATCACATATCAATCAAACTTGAAGAATGTCGACATTCATGAGAGTTCAATGTATCCAATATTACTTTAACCGATTCAAAGATCCAAGTAGTGCCTCAAAATTATTCATAGAATTATCCACACACGATAATGACTTGCGTGCATAACATATTAAAAAGTCATAGAAAACCCATTAACGCATGCATCGGGAGGGTTCCAATCTAACAATAAGCTCATAGTAATAATAATAGCGTAGAGGGCACGGTGAGGGATTTTCAATAATCCCCAAGGTAAATGATAATCAAATGACTCAGATGGAGCTATCTAGAAAGACCAATAAAACTAGTATGACTCTTCCCAAATAGAAGCCCCCAATCCTAATGGGAGTTTATATTATTATAAATCCACAGTAAAATCCAAATACAGTCATATCGGAAATTCCCTTTTTCAAGCCATGTTCTACATAATATAAACAATACAAGAAAAATTATAAACCTCATTCACGCTCCATAATATTTTCTACAGAAACCATCATTCAAAGGAAGAATCAAGGCAAAAAGATAAACCAACATTATAAGATCAGTAGGCAAGAATCGATGTAGAGATTTCTTCTACTCAAATAGTAAATAAGATAAACTGTAAAGGAGGAGAGAGATCAGTTCATGCAATTATGATTAAAATTCATTTGAAACCCATCTCTTTCTGGGCATCTCTTTCAAGAAAGAGTCAATATATGTAAATGCATGTTATATAATATCCAGAGTCCAAACGCTATTTATTTAGTAAAACAAAAACACATCAACATTCCAAAAGAAACCCACATCTACAAAGAATCGAACAAAATTGCAAAGATTGATTTACCCAAATACTAGAGGGGATAAATCATTAAGAGAGAGGGTTAGTCTTATCATGCATGTTTGGGGCTTCTCTCAGCCACGTCGAACCAAGGCTCCAAAGAGCTACAACATATTCCAAAAACATTCATTTCCCTCAGCACGTAGATCTCTCATGCAAGCTTCATGGCAGCGCACAGTACACACCAGGAGAGGCGGGCCACCATGTCATTTTCTATCATCCAGGATAAAATAGATTGGACAGTGTGCCTGCCCTGGCTTGGAGATGAATCCTTTGATTTTTCTGGAGTCGAAAGAAGTACCTGCATTCGGTAACCATTGGTCGTTTTGTCCTTTCTTTTCAGCAGAAGGCGGCAGCTTTTACCCTTTTTTTGTTTTCGACCTCCCAGTGAATCTTCCATATTGAATTTACGCTTTTTACTGCTCAACACAGAATCAAGTACTGGGCCTTGCCCAAAATTTTTGGACTTCGACCTTTCGGTGCTTGCATTGGTTCTAGCAATGTCCTTGTATATGTACTCTGATTGAAGAACACATGCCCCGGTCTTCTGAGTTGATTATGGTAAAGGAAACACCTGGCGTGGAACATTTCTCTTCTTATTGTCATGACTGTGAACCTTCTCACCCTTGCTAACCCATTGTTTCGATCCTTCATAAATTTTGGAAGCATCTACTGCATCATAGTTATTATTAACTTCACATCTTGCTACTTCTAATGAACCACGGATTCTCTGTGACCTCTTTCCAAGCTCAGCAGCTGAAGCTAATGCATTTCTTCTAACCCTTAACCCAGTTTTCTGTAGGGGAAGAGACGCAGACACACTTCCCAACAAATAGTTTTTTTATTTTTCAGCCACTGAATTATTTTCAATACTCCCATCTATCAGTCCCTGAAACTTCTGCTCGTTCTTCCATGCCAAACAAGCTTGAAACAAGAGAATAGTAATTACGACCTGTTGGTGAAACATAGCGTATATCGCATCTTCCCCTGTTGCAGCGATATTTAAACTCAAATCTCCTGGTAACATTCTCACTGTCACATAGTCGATTTAGATAATAAAAAAATATCTTGAAGGAGAATCCCGAATTTGAGGATGCATTCGATCTGTAATGTATAACAATATAGCTGGACAACTCGCTTGTTAGAAGCGCTCACAAAGGCTTCTACTATATCTTTGCAACATGCCCGTTGCCGGCTAATTGTTGTGTAGGCTATTCTATGGATCCCCGGCAAGAACACACCTCGCAGCACCCAATGAAAGTGGAGGTAACACGCCTGCTTCACTAGCTTGTAGCTTCATCTAGCCACCGTATCAAACCCAGTACTGCGCCCATACGCATTGAATAAAGGATCCAAATGAGATCAAGGTGAAGAAAATCAGGACTCCACCGACTCCCATCTCCCTCACGCAAGGACAGAAAACATAAAATACCACCCAAACATACTTCCCTCCTTCCAAGGGCCTGCAGCCCAAGAAAAACGTGCCCAACACTCCACCTATACGCATTGAAAGAACAATAAAAGGGAGACCAGGTCCTTCCACCAACCGCGACCAACAAACTAGTTGACTGCATAGCTAGGCAAAGGAAAAAGAATGGCGCATAGGAAGGAGAAGAGCAAAAAAATATGTTTTCTTTATTAAGTTGGTTGCAAGGCATTAACAACACATGGCTAGATTTTAATAACTCCACCCTCCACGCAGCCAGTCAGCACAAATGAGGCCCCTAACAACAATTAAAAAAAATCCCTCCAGCCCACGCCAAGCATGGCATCAATGCAAAAAAAAACATGATTAAACAACTGGTGGTGAACCAAACCCCACGCCAAGAAGGAGATAAAAAGCTGACCGTGACAATTTTACAAGTCTCTGGATGAGTAACGTGGCCTAAAAGGCTTTAATAATTCAACACAAAATTTTATAATTTATTTACACAAATAAAAATATATATTTATTATTACAATAGTTTTCTCCATATAATTCACATAAGCTAAAAGGTATAAGAAATTTTGTATGATTACTATTCAACCCGAGAAGATTAAATCGCATACAGATGAGCAAGCTAGAGGAAGTAAGAGTCGAATTATCCATTACTCACAATGATTAAAACAACATGCGAATAGGCTTAAGCAACCAAGCGAAGAAAACTAGAGGTTGACATTCAAAAGCAAACACGAAGCAAGGAACGACCATGGCACCAAGACGAGTAATCCCTTCCTCAGCGGAACGGGGTTCATTCTACAAAGCGACCAACCAAACAATAAAATCTCTTAACGATAATTAAATTAAAACAACATTGTTATCATTATATACTATAAATATAAATAATTTCTACTCACACCAATAATGACCAATGATCCAGCTTAACCATGCGACAACAAGATCCTTCTTTAATTAGGTTAACGCACAGGACATTACACAGTCCACACACAGAGGTGTCAATGACGACTTGAGAATGCAAGAAGGAGAGGGAAGGTTCTAAAACATCACTGAGACAAGATCTAAGTCAACGGAAATTCACACAGTCATTCGACACTCAACAAAAAGGGTCCATGACAAGAACTAGGTAAACGCGAACGGGCATTACAGGTGTATCCAATGATGAACAATGGGAGGAGTTTTGGGATGCGGATCATGGGTCTAACATGGAGAGTGAGGAGACAGTGACAATAACCAAGGAGCTGCCCACGAGAACTACCGCAGAGTCCTCTAGGCCCTCTCAATAGTAATTACCAGTACAGCCCCCACCCTCCACTTCTCAAAGATGATCATTTGGTTTAGAAACCCACTCTGTAGCTCACATTAGTTCCTTGGGAGGGAGACTAATGGAGGAAATAGAATTGATCCCCCACACAAAAATTTAAAGACAATCAATACCCCTGCATCTCCTCCCCTCTCCCTCCTCCCAGGGCTCCCTTTTAATCTCCTCCTCCACCACCATTTTCCCCTTTAGGGGGTATCCCCTTATCAGTCACCCCATCTTAGACACTCCCTCCTCCCGAGCCTCTCTTTTCCTCAACCTCCCTCCACCATCCCAACTTTCTCCCCCTGTGTGGTGACATGCCCTTCTTTGGCTCCAATAACTTCACTGACCTTAACCGCCCATTACAATCCCATGTGGTTACCACGCAGTTCCCATTCGCAGGCGGGGTCATCCCTTCTCCCTCAAAGTTTTGATGTCAAGCTGAAATGACCAAGGCAGCTCAAGATAGTAGAAGGGTGAAGCAAAAGAATAAGGAAATGTCAGAAGGAGTGATAAAGCAGATGCAATCATTATATAACCATTAAAAATCTCCGACCATCACATGGTTAGCTCCCAAGTATCTAAACCCACAGAGAAAATGCATCCCAATGACTATTTTATCAGTGTTTCACAATGGACCTCGCAAAGTTCGGCCTCGGGATAAGGTGAGTTAATGAATGAAATTGTTGTTGTAGTCATGACATACTACCTCAAGCTCAACAACTAGCTCAAAAAGGCACAATCTAGCCTCCACAAGGTAGAAGGCACCATGGCCAACCAACAAGCCAAGATTAAAGGCAAAGGAAAGGAGATTAAAATAGCTCGTAAGGAATTGAAGGAAGCTCCATCATGAGAAGTCCTTGCAGCTTCTTAGGTGGAAGCTAAGAATCTAGAAGCTAAACTGCCACATCTAAAGCCTCAACCAATTCACTCTCACAAGAGAAAGGATCCCTCCAACATGAGGTTGATTTAAGAAAGGTGGAGGTGGCTATGCTCTAGGAAAATTTTTGCATCATCGACGTAGAGAAGGGAAGCCTCTAGACAAGGTTGAAATCATCTAAGGACATGATCAAGGACTTGACCCATAAATTGGGACAAAAACCCTAGAAAGGGGAATTTTAACATTGGTGTAGGAGCTATATACCTCTTGTGTGACTGAATTTCCACCATGGAAATGAATCTATCCCCGCACTTGGATTTATATCTAATGTATATGGGTTATGCTCAAATGTGGATACCACACCCTCCACCATCTGTAGCATCGTATCCACCAAGTTCCATGAATAACTATTGTTGATTTAGAAACTTTATGATTCTTTCAACTCCACCCTATAAGGGGTAGGAATCATAGATAAGTGGATGATTGTTGCGAAGATCAATGAGATCTTGAGTTATAACAAAGCATCCATAAAATTCAAAAATCTCTTAACCTATCTCTAACATGGGATCAAAGAGTGGAAGTAGAGTATCAACAAATTGGTTCAATTAGGCTTCCCCTCCCCCTTCCCTAATGAATCCACAGTCTTATCAAAGGACCAAATTCAATGGCTTTGGATCACGCAAATGAGAAGATAATATTATCTTCGAGTCTTTAAAATAGATCTCCACAATCACGGAGGTGGAAGTCATCTGAACCCAATCATGTTATTGGAATTTTGTTTGCACATGTAGTGCGAGATTCTCAAAAAAAATTCTCACAAGGAGATAATCAAGTTGGATCAAGCTTTCCAAGCCTTATAGTGAAGAACCTACCCTATAGAGGTGCAATGGTTTGGATATCGGATTGCTTTATAAAATCTCAAAGTGGCATTTCATAAGCCACATTTTGATTTTTAAGGAAGAGAGGATTATCAGATCCTTCCATGACTGACACGGAGTCCATTGGTGATTCACCAACAACTATAGAGTTCTTTTTATTTGATACTCTTTTCCAAAAACTATTTTTTTGCCCCATCCC
Organism: Taxus wallichiana var. yunnanensis; assembly: GCA_018340775.1. NCBI lineage: Eukaryota > Viridiplantae > Streptophyta > Pinopsida > Cupressales > Taxaceae > Taxus > Taxus wallichiana. Next base: position 693,044,908 of record CM031237.1, read on the forward strand.
TCATTCTTTTTTGTTTTTTGAGCCCAAATTCAGCTAAGTATGGAGCTGAATGTGAAATATATCCATGTGTCTCTTTGGCACACTTGGGGCATAATGTGGATAAATGAATGTTCTTAAACTTGCATCACACCACCACGTGTCTCGGCTTGAGTAAAGTTTACCATGTAACAATGCACAAGGTCTCCACGTGTCACCTAAGCATAATTTCAAATAAAGAGAGAAAAGGAACGTTCTCAAATAAGCACATGACCTCCACGTGTCACCTAGGCATAGGTTTGGAGACAAATCCCCAAGAAATGCCCTTAGAACAAGTGCGCGACCTCCACATGGTAGGGAAAAATCAACACCAACCAAAGGAGCACAAGTTGGATGAATTAAAGGTGATCATAAATATCATAGATAGGCAGTTGAGATCTTACCCAAAAAATGAAAGATTTTGTAGGAAAATTGAATGTTGGCAGTGGAAGATCTAATTCCAGACATTGAAGCAAGAGAGCAAGGGGGTCTATAAAGGAATGTTCTGATCCAAAATCAAAAAAAATCAAAAAAGGAGGAGAAAATAGAAAGGAGAAAGAGACCAGAACTGCAAAAAGGATTTTAGGCTTAGTTATTGTGTTTGCTAGCCTTAGCAAGGCTCTATTGTAGAAGAAAGTTGTAATCTATGCCGTATCGCCTTATGTATTATTTTCTCTATGAATAAAGGGCTCTTGTTCTATGCATTTTAGCTCTCAATAATCTGCGTCCTTCATCCTTTATTGTTGGTAGTTTTAGATAAATGTTGAATATCTATCGTGTTATATGCCCTTGGGTTTTCTATATGCATCTATCATCTACATATAATTATGTTTTACACCTTCTCGGCCTTTGATAATTCAAGATACTTCTAAAAATAGTAGACCATGCTAAATCTCTTTGACTATTCTAAATAGTTTCTAGAATCTATCTTTGTGCCTTTTAAAATTAGTTTTGGCGTATCACCTTAGTTAGTTTTACATTTTTTTATTTTTCCTCTAACCCTTACCTCATTCTAGAGAAGAGCTAGCTTCTATAAAACTTGGAGGTTATCTTAGGAGCACATCTAACTTCCCTAAGGTATCCTATGATTTTGATGATTTATCCACAAATATAATCGTCAACAAAACCATTAAGATGTAGTTGATGACCCCTCTCTCTCTCTTTTCTTATAAATATATAAATGTAAGTGCTAAGGCACATTAAAAAAGGGAGAATGTTATGAAACATAAAGGAACTCTATTAAAATGGTTCCAAAACTTTTTATGAGTTGTAGGCCTCAAATTTTGGCATTCTGTAAGGTGATTCTTTCCTTATTTCTTGCATTATAATGGACTGTGCATCCTTTTGAGCAATAAAATTCATTTTTGTGTCCCTTTTTCCTTAGCTTGTGTTGTATTTCATTTGTTTCCTTTCCATTACAATTGTAGGTGTATTATGCATTCCTTACTCTTCTTGCAAGATTTACATTTTTGTGCTTCATGGAAATGATGATGGTAAATGTAGTTAGGGATTGTGTCTCTCATGTATGATCTCTCCCCTCTCCATTTTTCCTCATTTTCACTCATTGGAATATCTCCACACCATGTTCTTGGTGTTATCACCTCCCTTAGTTTAGGATTTTATTTTTATGCATCTTTCTTCCTCCCTAGTCCCTTGGAATTATAGGTTAGTGTTAGGTAGTTGTATTTCTCTTTGTAGAAGTAGTTTAGAAATAGGAATAAGCATAGGAAGTCGGAATTCTCTAGAGATATTTCTTAGTTTGATTTTGATAGCTTGGAACAATACCATGTTGCCTCAAAGCCCCACCTAATTTGGGATGGGTGTAATTTTGAGCTCCAACATTTTGGCACACCGGTGGGAGGGATTTGAAAATTTACATTCAATATTTTGCTAATTTTATGTGTAACTTAGTAATTTATAGCCTTTTGAGGTTTTTTATACACATCTAGTGACTCCAACTTTCAAATAAATTGATTTCAGTAGTCAAGTGTCTCGGTTTCATGATAAGAATTCAAACAAGGTCAAAACAGTAGAAGAAGGAACTTTTGAGTACTTATAGTTATCATCACGGGAGGAGAAGAAGGGGTGGAAAAATTCAAAGGTCACATTCACAATCAAATATTACTTTTCCATGCCACCTCTAGGTAGGCCTTTCTTGTAATCTACTAGAATTCTAATACCTATTAGAATGGCACAACTAATGAATCTACCATTTGTTAGCTTTACTAGTAGTAGTCATCTTTCTCTTAATGCCCAACATCCCATTCCAGTAGCAGCCCTAAAATGTATTCCTTTCTTTACTGGGAGAACCATACTACTCTAGTTGACCATATTCAAGATATAGCTAATGTTTGTACTATGCATCAAATTATTGAATAAGATGTAATTGTAAAGTTGTTAGCTTCTTCATTCAAGGAAAAGATCTTTAATTGTTTAGGAGTTTGAAATCATGATCAATTACTAACTGGAATGAACTAGGGGACATCCCTTTGTAATCAATTTGGGGAAAAGGTAGATAACCTCTCCTTGCTAGAACAATTGACAACTATAAAGAGAGATCCCAATGAGCTCATGGCAGATTTTAATTTCATATTTTAAAAGACATGGGACAAAATTCCAATCCTTGTAAGACCAACTCTAGAAGGTGATTTTATTTACTTTTTAAGAGCATTAAATTTTGATATTGTTTTTGTGATTCGAGTCTATGGGAAATTTCAACATTTTTTTTTCCTATGCAATATCCATTAGGGATGAAAATTGTTTGATACAAGCCAGGAAACTAGCTCCTAAACCACCCATGCCCTTATACCCTAAATTGCCTCAAGTTGCTCAACCTTCTATTGCTCCTATTCCTGAGAAGAATTCCCAACCCATTTCCTCCACATCCTACTCTCCTACACAACAAAAGGATAATGAAGATATGAAGGCCTTGATTAGAAATTTTTCCAAAAAATTTATATCCTTGGAAAAACATCAAGTCAACCTTATATAAATTATTCTAATGGGGAAATCTTCTAACCAATGATTCAATCAAAGAAACAGCCCTATAGAAACCAACACTCTAATCAAATATATGGGAAGAATCAACAAAATGACAGGTGGAAAAATCAAAATACAACTCTTCCACTAGTAACATTTTCTCCTACCCAGTCACTTCCTTCTCTTAGTACAAGTCAAGCATTGGTTCTAGTGTAAAATAATGTAATACAAGAAACATAATGGTATTTCCCATGCAGAGCTCCACATAATCAGTTGGTTTGTACAAATGTATTGTAAGCTCAAGATTTCATGATTCAAAATTCTTCTAATCAGTAGGAACCAATTATGGAAGCAACCAATCCGAATGAGGAAGGAGCTCAAGAGGTTAACCCAAACACCAATCTCATGTTCTTTAGAGATGATGACTTATGTGTAATAAATCAAGTGGTGGGTAGTTACGGAAGACCTCAAACTAATGTTGATGATAATACAAGGAAAAAGAAAATGATGACATAATCTCAATCTTTAGCTTCTTCTTGTCAAGGCAATGATGTCAATAAAGAGAAGGAAGTTATAATAGATAAGAACATATTTCTTAAGTTTCCTATTAAGCCTCTTTCTAATAAGGAATTTTTAGTTCATCAAAGGTGCATATCCAACCATTACAGCAATAGAGAAAGGATAACGTATGTTCGTAAATGCAAAATTCGATGGGCCTTCCTTTCAATATTGTTGAAAAATGAAGAAGACAAATGTGAATGTGTAAATGTGGGATGCTCTGGCTATTCCATCATTGAGATATCTCTATGTGAAGTCCTCAAATAGATTCCCCAAGCTAGCTCAGTGGTGGAAAAGACTCATGCTGCTGTCAACGTATGTCAAGCACAAGAAGAGAAGGTAAGAAAACTTGTTAATACCCCACCATTTTATATGTCATTAATTTTGGGAAAACACTTGGTGCATAATTGTATGATTGATTTAAAGGATAGTACCTTTATAATGCCCAAAAATATTGTTGATGTCCTAGGTCTCAAGTACAATCATGTTTCTAAAGGAGTTTTACAACTTGATGGTTTAATCATTGTTGTATTAGGAGTGATTAAAGATCTTGAATTAACACTTCATGTTTGTCCAAGCCTAACTATAACCCATGACATATCAGTGATTGACTTGCCTCCTATGTTTTCCATTTTCTTATCAAGAGATTTCACAACCAAAGTAGGTGGCTATTTGTCTTCAGATTGGACTCATATGCTCTTAAGAACTAGGTATGGTATAAGATTTACTATACAAGATGAGCCTATTTTTTCTTATCATATTGAGTCTTATGACCCCACTCCTCTCTAATTAAATTTCCTTATATAAGATAATCATGAGCATGAGTCGATTTCATAAGATTATATGAATCCTCCTCTTCCTAATTTTTTGTTATCCATTTTTTTGCACCCTTACAAAATTGATAAGCCGAAGAAGTCGGAGCATTAGTAGTTGAAGAGGAATGTAATGCTTTGCAATATTCAAGGTAGCTTGTGTTTTGGCTTAGTTGATTTGGTCTCCTTTCATGGTGACATGGTGAGCCGTGGCAAATGGTTGACTTGATTTTAGTGGGTGAGATATTTTTGGTGAGCTCGGTGAGATGTGCGGTTACTGAGGATAGAACACCCGCGGTAGCATTTTTGGTGCTATTGACTAGTAGCGAGGATCTAGCGAAGTCGCAAGATAAAATGGTGGAGAAAATATGTTGGTATCATTTTATATGGTACAAGTTGGTAACAAGTATAGATGTTGCCGATCAATATCATTTCAAGAACTAATGAGTGGTAGAGGGATAGTGTGAGGAACAATGTGGGTAGAATTTTAAATGCTACCGGTTGGTAGCATTTTTAGTGCTACCATCTAGTTACACAAAGGCAATGATAAAGGATTAGTTGGTCAAGAACAAGTTCATCGGTAGAATTTTTAAGTATACTACCAAATGACGGTGAATTTTCTACTACCGGCCGATAGTAGAGAAGGGAGTGTTCACACTTGGGAAAAGGGTGCAATAGTAGGGAAAATATGTTCTTGGCGATTGCATTTATGCAACTAGTTGACATGAAGGGTAAGTATGTAAAGGAATGTATCCAACCAATAGTGGGAAACTTTCTCCCATATGACACCCGAGAGGGAATTATGCAACCGGCCATGAGAGGAAAAATTTCTACCATCGGGAGTAAAATTTCATGCAACCAACCAAATACAAGAATGAACCCGGACATTAATGAAAGCGTACAAAGTTGTTCAACTACCATTTTAATGAGGTATGGTGCCCATGACTACCTATGCAAGAAAAGTACCAAATTTGTATGGTTTTCCATACCTCTTTAATGAAATTTTTTGGTTGGTGAGGAAATTTCAAGGATATTCATCTATATATTGTAAAATTCACCTCATTTTAAGGGGAGACATTATGTAATGTAAAGGAACTCTGTCAAAATTGTTCCTAAATGTTTGTGAGTTATAGGCCTCAAATTTGGGCATTTTGTAAAGGATTCTTTCCGTATGCCTATATTGTAATGGATTGTGCATCATTTTAGGCAAAAAATTTGTGTTCAGTTGTCTCTAGGAAAGGAAGAAGAGGAAGACAAGTTTAGATATCTCCATCTCCACCGAATAGGAATTTTCAACACCTCCACCTAGTAGGCCATTTATTCAATCAACTAGAATTCTTAGGCCAATCAAAATAGCTCAAAAACCACCAAATCCATTTTTTAACTTCATGGGAAACAATCTACTTAATCTCAATATTCATAATATGATTCTAGAGGTGGCATTAAAAAACATCCCATATTTCACTAGAGAGAATCACACAACCCCAATTGATCACATCTAGGACATTGCAAATGTCTGTGTCATTCATGAAATTATTGATATGGATGTGGCAGTCAAACTTCTTGCCTCTTCTCTCAAAGGAAGATCTCATAGTGGTTCAAAAGCTTAGCATCGGGTCAATTCATAATTGGAATGAACTATGCTTAGGACTTTATAAGCGATTGAGGAAAGGGCAAATAATTTATCCCTTTGAGCGATTGAATATAATAAAAAAGAGCGCCAAATGAAAATATGGATAACTTTAATTTCAGATTTTAAAGAACCCTATGACAGTATTCCAATTTCCATAAGACCAAATGTTGAAGGTGCATTTCTCTATTTCCTTAAAGCTCTTAATTGATATATCTATTATGATACAATCTATGGGAGGGATAACCTTACCAGGAGCTTATGTCATAGCCATTAGAGCTGAGAATTTCCTAATTCAAGTTGATAAACTTGCACCTAGGCCACCTATGCCTATTTATCTAGAAATGGGGAATCCTAGTTCTAGAAAAACACTTGAGTTAGCCCCTATTCCTACTCCTAGAAATCAGAGTTCCAATGAGGTTTCCACCTCTTCTTCTAGTACCTCAATTGAACTCCAAGAGGTCATGAAGCAATTACAGAACCTAGGGAATGATTTGGTGACCCTCAAGAGGCAAAAAGAAAAAACTTTAGACCTTATCAGCCTCAAGCCCAACCAAATAGGCCTCCATATCAGTCTAATAGACCCCTATTCAAGTTAAAAAAAATAAGGACAACCCCAGCTACTAGACCATTTCAACCATACAATCCTAATACACCTTCAACATCCAGAGCCTTGGTTCCAATATAGAATAACCTTACACAAGCATATGAATGGTTTTTCTTATGGTTAACCCCATAATCAAGAAGCATGTTTCAATGGTATGCTAAACTAGGCCTTGATGGTATAAAATTTTGGTGTTTCACAAGAGACAAATGAAGAAGAAAATTACTAGAAAGTAAACACTCAAGAGGCACCTCATAATGATACTTCATTGATAATACGGTAAATAAGGATTTATTTGGTATAAATCGATCTCCTTCTCAAGTGGTAGTAGCTAACACAAGGTCTAAGAAAAGAAATATAGAGGGAAGAAAATCATCAAATGCAAGTGTTTCTGACCTCTATCACATTCCAAGGATTTGGTAGCTCAAATCTAGTCTAGGTTCATAAAATCAACCTAGAGTACATGTTGTAGTAACTCATGTGTGTAGGAAAAGGAAGTTCAAGAAAAGGGCAACAGAAAAGACAACCCATCTCCATTCAACATCATTGACCACATGAAGAAAACAAATGTAAGCATCTCTATGTGGGAATCTTTGACAATTACAAGACAAAGGGATATTTTGCAAGTAGCCATAGCTAACTTTCCCATCTCAAATGAGTCACCCAAGGATCAAGAGAAGGTCCTCACCAATACAAAGTGCATCAAAAGGAGGGTCAACCAAGCATAAATATGAAGCCTCCACCATTTTATGTATCCTTGATTATTGGGAACAACCTAGTACACAACTGCATGATCGACTTAGGGGTAAGTAGTTGATGATGCCTAAATAAATAGAAGATTAATTAGTTGGCTTCAAGTATGATCTTATTTCCAAAGGAGTAGTACAATTGGAAGGGATGGCGGTGGGAACTATGGGAATTATAAAGGTTTTAAACCTCACATTGGATGCATGTCTTAATGTCACAATTCAATAGGACATATCATTCATTAATTTACCATCACTCTTTACTCTATGCTTGTCAGGGGATTTCACGACTAAAATTGGTGGGTACCTATTAGCTGATTGGTCCCACATGCTTTTCAGAACAACATTTGGAGCTAAAGTTTCAATCCAATCAGAGCCAATTTTCAATTATCACATTGAGCCTTACATGCCAAGTCCAATCAATACCAATTGTTTAGCCTTTGATCAAGAATATTTCCCAAGCACTCAGGAAGTAGATACTAAGGTTGGAGGCATCCCGGATTTGACACTTGATGAGTGGGCTCACAAGAGGCATGACTATGATCCATACAAGGAGATGGAAGAGGTTGAATTGGGCATCTATTATCTACATGAAGAAAATCCACCTCTTCTTAGCTAACATCACCAAACCGGATGATGAAGATGAAAATGAAGTTTGGTAGTTGTTTTTGATGGTTCAAGGAGCAAGAAAGGTGTGGGAGGAGGAGTAATGTTGGTAATTCCCAAAGGTATCAAATATACTACTCCACTTTTAGATTTTAGTTTAGTTGTTCAAATAATGTAGTAGAGTACTGAATCACTCAGCCATGGACTACTGATGGGAAAGGAAAAGAAGCATAAAAATTCTTTTCAAATAGGTTATAGCGGGTTTTGGGGACAATGAACTAATAGTAAACCAATTTATATGATCCCATAGAGTAAAAATGATTTTCTTAAAGCATATAAACATAGGGTATGGGACCTCTTGGAGGATTTTTATGCCTTCAATATCCAAGCCATTCCTAGAAAAGAGAATGATGTTCTTAATCAGACTTGTTGCAATTAGAGCAAGGTTTGATGTTGTTGAGGATATTGGTAGAAGTAAAATCCATCCTCATATCAAAATGGTGGTGGTGACTCATGTTGTACGATAATGTCACAAGCTAGTAATTCTTTTAGAATGATCAATAGATTGTCAAATTCCTTTAAGAAGAAGATGAATTTTTCTATAGAAATCAAGACAAATTAGAACAATAATATGGTGATCAAGTAGTCACTAAGGAAAAATAAGATGACAAAAGGCCTAGTGACTCTTGAATCACTCTTCAATCCCAATTATCAGTTCAGGAAAGATAAATAAAACATCATGGTCAAGGAGGAAGATTCATATCTAATTTCGGTGAGTGAAGGAAAGGTGCTCCAAATTGGAAAAGTAAGTACTCATCAAGAAAAATCTTATTTCATTATAAATTTTCAAGAATTTCTAGATATCTTTTCTTGGAGTTATGAAGATTTGAGAGGCTTTGATCTAATATTGACACAAAAACTATTGAACAAGATCCAAAAGCCAAGCCCATCGAGATAGAAGCAAAGACCATTCAACCCTCATATCAAGCCTCTCATGAAGAAGGAATTGAACAAGCTCATTGAGGAAAACATTATTTTCCAATCAAGAACTCTTTATGGATTGCTAATTTGGTACCCGATCGGGAAAAGAAATGGAGAAATCAGATTGTGTGTAGACTTCTGAGACTTGAACAAATATTCTCTCAAATACCACTATCCACTTCCCTCTATGGATAAAATATTGTAAGTGGTGGCCGGTTCGGAAAGATTCTCTCTCTAGATGGCTACTGGGCTATAATAAAATCATGGTAAAATAAGAAGACCAATTCAGACATCCTTCACCATGAAATGAGGAACTTATGCCTATAAGAAGATTCCATTTAGGTTGTCTAATGTGAGAGAAACATTCCAAAGGGCTATGGACATGGTGTTTAAGGGGATGATAAACAAGATAGTAATTGTGTACTTAGATGACATTATTTTGTTCTCCAAGAACGTAGCAAGCCACCTCTTTCATCTCAAACAAGTATTTCAAAGATGCGGGAGATTTGGAGTGTCTTTAAATCCTAAAAAATGTATATTTCTAGCTCATGAAGGTAAGTTATTAGGCCACATGGTGTCTAAGGTGGGGATAACAATTGATAAAGAAAGATTCAAATCTATCCATGCTCTACCATTGATAATTCACAAAAACGCTCTCCAAATATTTTTGGGGAGAATCAATTTTGTCTCAAGGTTTGTTCCTGATTTTGTTTCTCTTGTTAAACCACTAACCATGATGTTGAAGAAGATTATGATTTAAGTAGATAGTGGAGGACAAGGAGAGTTCTGAAACTATCAAACATGCTATATCTTAAGCTCCAACTCTCATCAATCCTGGAATTCTCTAGAGACTTCATCCTCTATTCCTTTGGTGGTTCATACACTATCTTAGCTATCTTGGTGCAAAAAATAAGGAGGGATCGGAGTAGCCTATAGCATACTTCAGCTAGAGCTTGGAATACTATGAGGTGAGGTATTATTTCATAGAGAAACATGTCCTCACTTTCATTAGAAGTTTAAAGAAATTTAGGAATCTAGTGTTAAATAATAGAATCCATCTACTAGTTACACATGATGGTGTAAAAGAATTTCTTTTGGACAAGGATCTTAATGAGAAAATGGTTGGTTGGACTACTTTGGTTATGGAGTATGACATAGACATTAAGGTAAAAATTGGTCTATGGAAAAGTCTTGTGTGACCAGCTAGCTTCCAATTAGCATGCAGAGTCAAATGATGGAGAAGGAACATGTTTAGTGCTCCAGATTATCAAAAACATCAAGATGATACTTTACCTACTCATTGCTAGACTCGGGATATAGTCCATTTCCTTCAAACATGTCACAATGTCCTCAAGGATTGAGTAAGTCCAAATAAGGTATTTCAAGTTTTATTGTATTCCATTTACATTGGTTGATGGTTTTTGTTAAAAAGGGATGTGAATAAGAGTATCCTCCTAAGATGCATTGAAATGGATAAGCTAGAAAAGGTTTTACATGAGTTTCATGATGGAGAAACAGGTAGCCATTTTTCCCCAAGGGTGACAGGTCTTAAAATTATGAAGGCAGAGTATTATTAGCCTATCCTTTTTAATGATTGTTATGCATGGATTTGAAAATGCAAAAGGTGTGCCTTATTTATAGGTAAAGGGAAGCTAGCATCCTTCCACTCCACCCCATTCTATGAATGATCCATTCATGTAATTGGGGCTATATTTTATTAAAGTAATTGATCGAACTCTAGATTGGGTCACAAATGGATCCTTATAGCCACATATTACTTCACCAAGTGGATGGAGGTAGTTGCACTCAAGGAAGAAAATGAGGCCAGCATCCTAGATTTTTATGAGGGCATTGTAGCTAGATTTGGAGTCCCTTCAACTATAATATCATATAATTACTTATCTTTTCTCGGGAAAAAATATTTGAATGGGTAGTAAAAATGGCATCTATTTGAGAACTTCCTCAAATTATTACCCTCAGGGTAATGGGCAGGCTGAGTCCACCAACAAAAATATTTTGAAAATTATAAGGACTCTAGATGAGAACCAGAGAACATGGCACACCAAGTTGAAATCAGCCTTGTGGGTTGATAGGATTACTCCCAAGAGGTCAACAAGGAACTCTCCTTACTAGGTTAGTCTATGGGAGGGAAGTAAGGCTACCCATATCTCTTGATTTACCAACACTAGAACTTCTTAAGTAGTTGGAACTATCTAAGTTTGGGCCCATGGAAGATAGATATGTAGAGCTCATGGAGTTGGAGGAGCTGAGGGACCAAGTAATGAAAATCATGGAGAAGGATCAAACTTTGATCAAGAGGTGCTTTGATAAGAAGGCCAAAAATAGAACCTTCAAGAGGGAGACTTGGTCCTAAAATGGGATGTAGACAGAGCCAAACCAAGAAGAAACTCCAAGTTTGATGTAATATGGAGTGGCCCTTACTTGATTTTAGGTTGTAAGACTAACAATGCTTTCTAATTATCTAAGTTGGATAGAGAATAATTGTAGATTCCAATCAATGGAATCTATCTCAAGCATTGTTACTAAAGTAAAGTATCTTCCTTGTACATATTAGTTTAGGATTTCTAATTCCTCCAAGTTCTTATAGCACATTACTCTGTTGCAATTTGGGTTTTCTTTTGTAATAAGTGGTGTGCGCACTCTATAGGTATCACTTGGAATGTGTATGAATTTGTTGTTTGTATATAGTTGTGTCTTTGTTACTCTTGCACTTTCTAGTTTTAGATAAGGTCTTTTGATGGAACAATCAGTCTTCAACCTAGGGTTTCAAGCATGGTAGACCCTAGTAGTATTTTAGGGGTTTGAGGGTGATTTTTAGGTGTCATATCAGTTTCAGAAATTAAAGTGACTCCATACCCAATGGATCCTACGGGGTCACGTGTCTTTCGGATATATTAGGAAGATCATCCCGTGAGTTACTAATTGTTGTCAGTTTTTTACACCCCTACAAAATGGACAACTTAACAAGTTAGAGCATTGGAAGTTGTGGGGAAGAAATTATTTACAATCTTTAGGGTATCTCATGTTTTGGCTCGGCCAAGTTGGTCTCTTTCCTAACAAGCTAGCGAACCACGGTGAAGGGTCGAGTTGATTTTAATGGGTGAGTTATTTTTGGAAAGCTCGAGAGCTATGTGGTTTGTGAGGATATAACACCCACCGGTGGCATCAATACATGCTACCAACCATTAGAATTTTTGGTGCTACTAGTCGGTAGTAGCATCCGGTGGGAATCATGAGGGAGAAAGCGATAGATAAAATCCACCATTAGAATCAAATTTTCTACCATCGGTAGTAGGTAGGGATGTTATCATTTGGTAGTAGAGTACGGATACTCTGGTGGTAGCATTTTAGGTGCTACCAACTGGTAGTGGAAAACAACGAGAATAATGTCGATATCATTTTAAAAGCTACCATCCAGTAGCATTTTGAATGCTACCATCATTTGGTAGTATTTTGAATGCTACCATCAGTAGCATTTTGAATGCCACCATCGGTAGCATTTTTAGTGCTACTAGTCGGTTGCACTAGTGAAATCATAGTGGAGTAGTCAATCTGTAGTAGGGTCATTGGTAGTAGTTTTATGGACTCTACCGATTAACGACAAAAAATTTGTGCTACTAGCTAGTAGCAGAGAAGGGAGTGTTGATACTATGGAAATAGGGTTTTGGTAGTAGGGAAAACATGTTACTGGTCGGTTACATTTATACAACCGGTTGATACTAGGGTAAGTATATAAAGTAATATAGCTAGCTAACAATAACAAAACTTGCTCTCGGTGACACCGGGGAATTATTTGGCTAGCCATGGGGAAAAAATTCTACCGATTAGGAGTAAAATTCCATGCAACCATTTGAATACAAGAATGAATCAAGAATTAATGAAATCAGTATAAAAAAATTCAAGTACCAATTTATGTTAGATTTAGCATGGAAAATGATATCTACAGATCATAGATTCATCATTAAGGCCAAATATTATAGATTATGATGTACAATCAATTTAGACTAAGCTATAACTTGAACTAGAGAGTGAATAATGAGCTTAAAGAGAAAATAATGAGAAAGAGATGAAAGAAAATAACAAGAACAAGAATAATGACACATTACACCAAATATAAGTGGAGAAACCGAAGGAAAAACTCCATTGTAAAAGCATTGTCTTTTATTCAGAATCTGATACAATTTTACCCAACACTTCCACTTCGCTCCTTAGCTATTTCTTAATGTTTGTAGTTTGTTTTTCTCTTGTTTGTTCAATAGCTAAAATAGTCGTTAACCTACTCATCCTATAAATATCTTACCATCTTTAATGTAATCCTATATAGCCATTGTAGACAGTCAAGTAGTCAATCCCAAGAGGGATCACCCAATAAATTGGGTGGGTGAATCAGTCAAACCACTTCACTCTTTGATTTTGAAAGACTTTACACTTAAAATTTTATCAGACAAACTATTAATGATGTTGAGGCATGCCCAATGGCTAATCCCACTTAACATTATCACCCCAATAGTTTAATGGGGTATGATGCCCATGACTTCCCATGCAAGAAAAGTACCAAATTTGTTT